>CM028330.1:40721092-41321092 GCA_016647705.1 Eucommia ulmoides
TATTGACTACTCGCAAGTGCATGAGGTCTAGTTTTAATATAGTGGATCTTTTAGCATTAGATATCGTTCCCACAGGGATAGGTTGAATAATTGAGTATCGCAATTTACATAGTCTCCTATTATCCAGACGGTCAGAGAATTGTTTTAAAATGGAACTAATTAAATTAAGCTAAACTACAATTAGTGGGTTAATCCTAACTCAGTTGATTAACTAGGGATTGATTTCGTTCACTTAATACATGTTTTATTTTATTTAGTTAACAATAACGGAGTATCGGTATCTGACAATCTCGGTTTGTAAACTCCTCTGCCACCTCTTCACAGTGTAAGACGGGGGAATACGTTACTTACGGCGCCAAAAATTTGTACGCGCGAGGATTTTACGTCCTTGCCGTATTGACTACTCGCAAGTGCACGAGGTCCAATTTTAATATAGTGGATCTTTTAGGATTGGATATCATTCCCACAGGGACGGGTTGAATAATCGAGTATCGCAATTTACATAGTCTCCTACTATCCAGATGGTTAAATAATTGTTTTAAAATTAAACTAATTAAACTAAGCTAAACTACAATTAGTGGGTTAGTCCTAACTAAGTTGATTAACTAGGGATTGATTTCGTTCACTTAATACATGTTTGATTTTATTTAGTTAACAATAACAGAGTTTAGGTATCTGATAATCTCAGTTCATAAACTCCTCCGCCACCTCTTCGGAGTATAAGACGGGGGAATACGTGACTTACGGCGCCAAAAACTTGTACGGGCGAGGATTTTACGTCCTCGCGGTATTGACTACTCGCAAGTGCATGAGGTCTAGTTTTAATATAGTGGATCTTTTAGCATTAGATATCGTTCCCACAGGGATGGGTTGAATAATTGAGTATCGCAATTTACATAGTCTCCTATTATCCAGACGGTTAGAGAATTGTTTTAAAATGGAACTATTTAAATTAAGCTAAACTACAATTAGTGGGTTAATCCTAACTCAGTTGATTAACTAGGGATTGATTTCGTTACTTAATACATGTTTTATTTTATTTAGTTAACAATAACGGAGTATCGGTATCCGACAATCTCGGTTTGTAAACTCCTCTGCCATCTCTTCACAGTGTAAGACAGGGGAATACGTGACTTACGGCGCCAAAAATTTGTACGCGCGAGGATTTTATGTCCTCGTGGTATTGACTACTCGCAAGTACACGAGGTTAATTTTAATATAGTGGATCTTTTAGGATTGGATATCATTCCCACAGGGACGGGTTGAATAATTGAGTATCGCAATTTACATAGTCTCCTACTATCCAGATGGTTAAATAATTGTTTTAAAATTAAACTAATTAAACTAAGCTAAACTACAATTAGTGGGTTAGTCCTAACTAAGTTGATTAACTAGGGATTGATTTCGTTCACTTAATACATGTTTGATTTTATTTAGTTAACAATAACAGAGTTTAGGTATCTGATAATCTCAGTTCATAAACTCCTCCGCCACCTCTTCGGAGTATAAGACGGGGGAATACGTGACTTACGGCGCCAAAAACTTGTACGGGCGAGGATTTTACGTCCTCGCGGTATTGACTACTCGCAAGTGCATGAGGTCTAGTTTGAATATAGTGGATCTTTTAGCATTAGATATCGTTCCCACAGGGATGGGTTGAATAATTGAGTATCGCAATTTACATAGTCTCCTATTATCCAGACGGTTAGAGAATTGTTTTAAAATGGAACTAATTAAATTAAGCTAAACTACAATTAGTGGGTTAATCCTAACTCAGTTGATTAACTAGGGATTGATTTCGTTCACTTAATACATGTTTTATTTTATTTAGTTAACAATAAGGGAGTATCAGTATCTGTCAATCTCAGTTTGTAAGCTCCTCTGCCACCTCTTCACAGTGTAAGACGGGGGAATACGTGACTTACGGCGCCAAAAATTTGTACGCGCGAGGATTTTATGTCCTCGCCGTATTGACTGCTCGCAAGTGCACGAGGTCTAATTTTAATATAGTGGATCTTTTAGGATTGGATATCATTCCCACAGGGACGGGTTGAATAATTGAGTATCGCAATTTACATAGTCTCCTACTATCCAGATGGTTAAATAATTGTTTTAAAATTAAACAAATTAAACTAAGCTAAACTACAATTAGTGGGTTAGTCCTAACTAAGTTGATTAACTAGGGATTGATTTCGTTCACTTAATACATGTTTGATTTTATTTAGTTAATAATAATAGAGTTTAGGTATCTGATAATCTCGGTTCGTAAACTCATCCGCCACCTCTTCGGAGTATAAGACGGGGGAATACGTGACTTACGGCGCCAAAAACTTGTACGGGCGAGGATTTTACGTCCTCGCGGTATTGACTACTCGCAAGTGCATGAGGTCTAGTTTTAATATACTGGATCTTTTAGGATTAGATATCGTTCCCACAGGGATGGGTTGAATAATTGAGTATCGCAATTTACATAGTCTCCTATTATCCAGACGGTTAAAGAATTATTTTAAAATTAAACTTATTAAACTAAGCTAAACTACAATTAGTGGGTTAATCCTAACTAAGTTGATTAACTAGGGATTGATTTCATTCATTTAATACATGTTTGATTTCATTTAGTTAACAATAACGGAGTTTAGGTATCTGACAATCTCGGTTCGTAAACTCCTCTGCCATCTCTTCGGAGTGTAAGACGGGAGAATACGTGACTTCGTGTCAATGAAGAGGTCCCCCCTCAGTGTCTTAACGACTCTAGGACACATGATTCCTTCCCCAACATCATCGATTGCACACTAACTAACACCCTCTCGAGTTGTTAGATCGTAACGATGTGTTTACTCTAATCCGAATCCAGGGTTACCTCTTCCGAGCGTCAAACCCTAGATTCTCGATTCCAACCCTAATACCTTAACAAGCATATTGATGTTGTTATAAAATGATAAACACAATCGGATTTAAAAGCAAACAACTGTTAAAGAAACATATATTAAACCAAACTAGTATTTACACAACTACACCGATCTCTAGCTAATATTTAACTAATCTATCATGATCTTGGACATTGGAACATTAAACCAATATGGATTCATCATCATTCACAATAAAACAATAAATTACAAAGAGATAAATAAAGTGAGAAAGATCAAATCTTAAAGTGGAGTAGTTTCCACTTTCGCCTAAGATCAATTCGCTAGTGTTTCCGCTTCCCGAATGATGAGTCTCCTCTTTGAGCTCTTCAAAAATGGCTAAGGATTACCTCCTAAGTGTTAGGGATGTTCAACGATCTAATTCCTTCAATAGAAATGAGGGGAAAATGTTTTATAGGTGCAAGATTTCAAAATATCTGAAAATATCTGTTTGCTGTGCAGAGGTCACCATTGCGGCGTTGAGTAAGTTGGTTGGTTCTCTGAAGTTTCATCGCCGCGGTGGTGGAATAGTTCTTCAGCTCTCTGATCATTTACCGTTGTGGCGGTGGACCTTGCGCCGCGGCGGTGGGACTTTGCTCAATTCAGTATTTCTCTGCATTCTCACCGCCACGGCGGTGGCTTCTATGAGCTTGAAACCTCGTTTCTTCATCATTTATTCACCATTTTCCCACCGTTTTCCCTCGTTTGTCTCTTGTTTGCGTCCCTACACCTGAATTACATAAACACTAACAAAAACACAATTAAATATAACTAATTCACTCGAAAACTACTAAATCTGGCTTAGAAGTACATAGGTATTTTACACCTATCAACGACATAAGAGTAGAGTGATGTAATCAAGACAAACTTGATAAATTACCCATAACCAAATTTTGCGTAACGATATCTGACGTCATCACCAAACCAACCACACAAAATGCCTTGAATTTTCCCGATAGTTGTCCTTAACTGATTGATTAATTTTATCAATATATTTCCAAGCCAAATTTAGTAGTTTTCGAGTGTTCTTGTAGTTTTTTAATTCATTTTTATTTATTTTTATGTAAATTAGGTGTTAGGGGAGAAAACGGTTGAAAATCAAGCTAATCGGTAGGACGTCGGTGAAGAAACATTTTTATGTAACTACCTACTGGCCCTTGCTCAATACAGCGAGCAACGAGTAGAAGCCCTTCTGCTTGCAACTCGCTGCAGCAAGTAGATAGCAGCTGACAATGCATTATTAGGATATTTTTAGGATGTTTTGCATTTCTTTTTATACCCCTTCTTCCTACCATTTCCAAGAATGTTTTTAGAGTTCCCTAGATCAGACCAAGCAAGAGGAGAACACCATTTGAGAAAAGAAAATGTTATTGGAGCAAATTTTGCAGAAGTGGAACCATTTACTTTATAGATTTGCCAATCCTTATTTGTTTCTCTATTTGTTTATAAACTTTGTTGGCTATGTGATGATGTTTATCTCATGTATTGTTGAATATTCGGTTATAATCATGAGTAGTTAAGCATTTATTATCTAGGGATTGATTAGTTCATGAATATACATGTTTGAGTGAATATTTATTTTCTTAATGGTTGTTCATCCATATTCGATTGTGTTTACCATTTTTTTACATCCATAGTATGATTTGTATGATATTATGGTTGGTTTGAGAATACGGGGTTTGACACTCTTGGGAGGTAACTCCGGATTCAAACTAGGGTTAAAACACAAGACGACATTCTAATATTTCGAGAGATTATTAGAACGTGTGCAATCCTTGAAATTGGGGCAAATCATTTAGATGCTAGATAGGGATATCAGTGTAGACACAGTTTCATATTCACTCACTTTACACTTGGGAGAGGTAGTGAATGAGTTTTAGATACCTAGATTGTCAGATAGTTTGAATACCGTTAATGTAAACTAGATTAAATCAAACACGTATAAGTTAATGAAGTTAATCCTGGCCAATCCATTATCATAGAATTAAATCCAAGCATTTAGGTTTAATTAGTTTTCAAATAGCGACCTCCTCCTAGGTACTCTTCGCAATCACAAAGATACCAGCCACAATAACAAAGTCGTCCTTTGCAACAATAACAGGTGGAAAGAAAAATTCCTCCATTGGAAGATTTTCTCGGCTCGTTCGTGAAGGAAACACAAAACATTATGCGAGAAACACATAATCGTCTCGACAAGTTTGAGACTAGTCTTGACAACATTGAGATAATGTGCACTAACTCAAATTCAACCATGAAGTCATTGGAAACTCAAATTGGTCAGCTCGCTAGTGTCGTAAAGGGGCAAACCTCAAGGAAGTTTCCAAGTGATACGGAAACTAACCCAAGCAATTGCAAATCCATCACCTTGAGGAGCAGAAAAGAGATCGAGGCAACAACACAAAAGGAGGAAGAGCCAATAGAGAAGATTGATGTTGAAAAAGAACCCATTACGGTTAAAGAGATGAAGGAAGCTTTAAAGGTAAATATGGGTTGCATCTATTTTCTAGACAATCAAACGATAATCACTCCACCTTCTCCATATCTGCAACGGTTTCACAAGAAGAAATTGGATTCCCAGTTTGCTAAATTTCTTGACATTTTCAAGGAAATCCATATCAATATACCGTTTGCTGATGCATTGGAACAAATGCCCAATTATGGAAAGTTATTGAATTACATAATGACCAAAAAGAAGAAATTGGAAGAATATGAGACCGTCAAGCTTACAGAAGAATGTAGTGCGATTCTTCAATGGAAGTTGCCTCAAAAGTTGAAAGATCCCGAAAGCTTCACTATCCCATGAACGTTAGGAAAATCTTACTTTGAGAGGGCGCTTTGTGATCTTGGTGCAGTATCAATCACATGCTAGCATCCATTTATCAAAAATTGGGGTATGGAGATGCAGAGCCAACTATGATTTCTCTGCAAATGGCGGATCATTCATTGACATATCCAAAAGTCATAATTGAAGATGTGTTTGTAAAGGTGGACAACTTCATCTTTCCTGTGGATTTTGTTGTATTGGAGATGGAGGAATATCGGGAGATTCCTATTATACTTGGGAGGCCTTTTCTCGCAACCGGGAAGGCGTTGATTGATGTTCATAATGGAAACTTGACTTTGAGAGTCAATGATGATGAAGTGAAGTTCAATATTTTCAATAAAATGAAGTTTTCAGATGAGTGCCCAACTTATAATCGAGTGGAAGTGGTGGACTTGTGTATTACAGAATTCTTTCATGAAAACATGAATCCAGAAACTTTGGAGTCACTCTCACAAATTCCCTATCTATGGGGTATTTTGGTGAAAACAGGTCTACCACAAATGAAAGTCTCATGGACTATATCCTATCTTTGGAAGCTTTACCTAAAGACGTAGTGGATTCGGTTCAAATGGAGACCCTTGATGAAGATAGTTTGCCCGATCCCTGAAATCCCCCTCGTGGTGGGATGATTCTCAAGAAATTATAGGATCATCTTCGGTATACATTCGTGGGGGATAACTCCACCCATCTAGTCATCATCTCATCATCTTTGACTGACGAAGAAGAGAACAAACTTCTCATTTTCTTGAAACGACACAAATCCGCATTCGCGTGGTCTATTTTCGATATCAAGGGAATAAGCCTGACTATATGCATACATAAAATATTGATGGATGGCTCATTCAAGCCCTCAATTGAGCATCAAGAATTCCAAACCCTTCGATGGAGGATGTGGTCCGTGCCAAAGTGTTGAAGTTGTTGAATGCCAAAATTATCTATGTGATATCGAACAATGAATGGGTGAGCTCGATGCAAGTGGGTCCCAAGAAAAGAGGCATGACTGTGGTGAAGAATGAGAAGAATGATCTAATTCCTAAATGAACCATCATGGGATGGAAAGTGTGCATTGATTATTGAAATCTAAACAAGGCCACAAGGAAGGATCATTTTTCTCTCCCATTCATTGATCAACTATTAGATTGTCTCTCCAGTTATGACCACTATTGTTTTCTTGATGTCTATTCAAGCTATAATCAAATAGCTATTGCACAAGAAGACCAAGAAAAGACTACGTTCATATGCCTGTACAACACATTTGCATACCATCATATGCTGTTTGGTCTTTACATTGCTCTGGCAACGTTCCAACGGTGTATGATGGCAATCTTTTCTCACATGGTGGAAGATATAATGAAAGTATTCATGGATGATTTCTCGGTCTTTGGTTCATCCTTTGACCATTGCCTATACAATCTATCATTTGTTCTCAACCAATGTGAAGAAAAACATTTAATTCTAAACTGGGAGAAGTGTCATTTCATAGTAAAGGAAGGAATCATCTTAGGCCATTGGGTCTTTTCCAAGGGGCTTGAGGTGGATCGGGTGAAGATTGAGATAATCAAGAAACTTCCACCATTAATTAATGTGAAGGAAGTAAGAAATTTCCTAGGCCATGCCAGCTTCTACCAGAGATTCATCAAAGATTTTTCTAAAATGGTGAAGCCATTGTTCCATTTACTCGAAAAGGACTCCCCATTCATATTTGATGATGCTTGTGTGGGAGCGTTCAATGCCATAAAGGAGATATTGATCTCAACTTCGATTATAGTAGCTCCGGATTGGAATGAGCCATTTGAGATCATGTGTGACATGAGTGATTATGCGGTTGAAGCTGTTTTAGGCCAACGCAAGGAGAAGATTTTCCAATCAATATACTATGCAAGCAAAATGCTAAAAAATGCACAAGAGAATTACACCGCCATGGAAAAAGAGATGTTAGCGATGGTCTTTGGTTGCGATAAGTTTCGTTCTTACATTATAGGGTCTAGGGTGATCATCTATATGGACCATGCCACCATCTGGTACTTATTTGCAAAGAAGGACGCCTAGCCTCATCTAATCCGGTAGATTCTCTTGCTTCAGGAATTTGATGCTGAGATTCGTGATAAGAAGGGGAGTAAGAATGTGATAGCCGATCGTCTCTCATGGATCGTATTAGAAGATGTTGGTGATGATTCATGTATCAAGGAAATTTTTCCGGACGAGCAATTGTTCAATATTGAAGCTAAATTTCCGTGGTTCATGGATATAATTAATTATCTCACATGCATGGTGTTACCATCAGACCTATCTAGTGCCCAAAGGAATAAATTCCTATTTGATGTGAAGCATTATATGTGGAATAGCCCAATGTTGTTCAAGAAATGCGCCGATCAAGTCATCCGGCGATGTGTTTGGGACGAGGAAATCTCAAGCATTCTATATCATTGCCACTCATCGCAGGGGAGGGGAGGGCATTTTGGAGCTACACAAATGATCGCTAAGGTGCTTCAATCATGTTTTTACTGGCCGATACTTTTTTATGATTTATATACATTCAAAAAAACCTGTGATCGATGCTAGAGAGTTGGCAACATCTCGAGGCAGAACAAGTTGCCCTTAACATCTATTCTCAAGTTGGAGCTCTTTGACGTTTGGGGAATTTATTTCATGGGACCATTTTCTCCATACTTTGGTAAAGAGTATATATTGTGGGCGGTGGATTACATCTCAAAATGGGTAGAGGCTGTGTGGCCATGCTAACCAATGATACCAAAGTGGTTCTAAAATTCTGTTAAAAAAACATAATGACAAGGTTCGAAACTCCTCGAGCCATCATTAGTGATGAAGGAACCCACTTCTGCAACAAAATGTTCAATACTCTACGAACAAAGTATGGAGTCCGGCAGAAGGTAGAGGTTTTTTACCATCCCCAAACAAACGGCCAAGCCCAAGTGTCTATTTAAGAAATAAAATAGATCTTGGAGAATACGGTTCACTCCAACAGCAAGGATTGGGTGGTAAAACTAGATGATGCACTATGGGCATATCGCACGACTTTTAAAACACTAATCGAAATGTCTCCGTATTGGTTGGTGTTTGGAAAAGCATGGCATTTATCGGTTGAGTTGAAGCACGAAGCTTATTGGGCAATAAAGAATTTTAATTTTGATCTCAATGCTTCAGGGAAACAACAACTTCTTTAGCTTAATGAGATGGAGGAATTCTGGAATGAGGCATATAAGAACGCCAAACTATACAAGGATAAAACAAAGAGATGGCACGACAAGCAAATAGTCAGGAGAGAGTTCAGCCCGGGACAACAAGTGTTACTTTTCAATTCTTGGCTGAGACTCTTTCCCAAGAAACTGAAGTCCAGATGGTCGGAACCATTTCGAATCAAGCAAGTATTTCTATTCAGCTTTGTTGAATTGGAAGGTAACGACGGACGGATTTTCTGAGTGAACGGGGAGAAAATAGAGCATTATTTTGGAAATGAAGAATGAGTTATAGAGAGTATCTTCCACATTGACTACTGATGTGGATCATTGCTAAGTCCAGCTAGGGACGTTAAATTTAGTGCCTTTTTTGATATACAACCCACGTGATTGGTTGTTACCTATTTTTGCTAAAATAAACTTTTTGGAGGTAGAAGAGATCATAAAGTGTGTTTGTTGAGTAAATAGAGAATCTCATATATTCGGTTTAGTTAAATGATCTTGGACGAGAGGAAATAGCGGAACGACAATGAAACGGTGGCTGGCCATTGGCAAAAATACAGAAAAATAAAGAGAAAAGCCAGTAGGCTTGCACTCGTTGCAACGATCACAAGGCAGAGACTTACTACCCTTTTCTCGCTGTAGTGAGAAAGCCTATTCGCTGCAGTGAGAGCGCCCCTATTTCGATAAATAGGGGCATCGTTTATGAATTCCCTATTTTCAAAAACCCTAACCACTCGAAATCTCCTCCATTTTTCTCCCTATCCATTTGATAACCTCAAATCCATTCCCCCTATACTCAAAGACCTAAATCCCACCACAATCAACCATAAAATCACCATTCCAAACCCTAACTTCGGTATTTATAAGTATTGGAGTTCAAGCAGAGAGCAACATCTCACACAATTTGGGCCCTTAAAATTCATCAAGTAAGTTGTTTGGAACATATTTACACTTGTTTGCCACAGTCTTTTTGTATATTTTCTTGTTGATTTGGAGTTTGGTTGTGAAATTGAATGTGGTTTAAAACCCTTGAGTTACCCCCATGCGATTTTTTGTGCAAATATGAATGTAGGTTGGTTTTTGGTGAAGAACACATTGCTTTGTTGATGGTTTGAGTGTTGGATTCAAGTTTTTGTTGTGAAATTTCGTAGATCTTGCTTTGAATTCTTGAATTGTTTGGGGATCCGGTTCGTGAGCCGTCGATCCCACATCGCATTACGATTCAAGCCATTTCGTTTCGAAACAAGTGGAGCAACATTTCATTCGGCTTGAGCACAAATGAAATTGCATTCATGAACGTGGATTCATCGAACTAGTTGACCTTCTGGACAAAATTGCGAATGTGATATGAGATAGAGGTTGGAAGCGCTTGTGTAGGCAACTAGGCCCTGGTGACATCACCTTGGTTCGTGAATTCTTAGCAAATACCGTAGATTGTGAGAACTACAGGACCATGGTTCGAAATTATGTGGTGAAGTTTGATGTTGATATTATAAACGAGCACCTACGGTTGCCTAATGGAGAGCTCGATAAAGATTCGGATGAGGACATAGCGAAGGAGGATCTAGAAACAAAAATGTGTGTTACGTACATACGAGGCCATATCTGGCTGTTTTCCCGTCAAAGCAAATGAAGAAATTTCTGAAAATCTAGTTCCATTTCGTTTATACCAGATTACATCGGACAACTCATATGATTGACGTTACAAAAGATAGGGTCTTGACTCTATATGCTATTGACACAAATTAACCATTGAATATTGGTTTTCTCATCAATTCCGCCATCCAATATGCCATCCGAAACACCAGTACAGACCTGCCCTTCCTCTTACTTCTCACAAAGCTATTTCAGAAAGCTCGCGTTGCAATATCCGACGATAATTTGTGCCACCCCAAAAGAGCTTTGGATATCCCAGCCATGAAGTGAATATGGAGCAACAAAGCCAGGAGAAAATATGAAGGTGAAGCCAGGCCATCCAGAGCCCAAAGTTTAGGAAACCCAGGCAAAGCAAAGATCACATCGTCTTTTACCAACAAGTGGTGTACTAGAGGGAGCAACTTCAGGCTCTATGTCTTGATGCCGCCATGATTTGAAATGAATAATACCAAATTCGAAATGAAAATGTTGAATTGTACTTGTACCCAGACTAATACAACCAGACGATGTATCAGACTCTCCAGTACTTTAAAATAACAGCAGGCTATGATATAAGCAGCTATCCCCTAATGCACCCGTTCTCGGCACATCTTCGGAAACCACTACACAATCCCTCCTATCATGATGGCGGTAGGGACGACATGCCTCACGAAGGTTAGTGTCTCACCTCCCAGGTATGTATTCAAACCCTCTTCACCATCATGCTATATGCCTATTGTTGAGATTGATGTTGGGTCACTGTGGACACTGACTAGTCTAAGTTTGGGGGGATGTTTTTGTTTTGTATGCTTTATGTATTATATGTTTTTCTTGTTTAATGACTTTTTGTTAGTTATGTAGTTTATGTGGTTATGAAGTTAAGTTTAAATAGTTGTTAAACGTTATGTAATTTAGGTTAAATTGTTGTTTAGTTTCATGCATGTTTAGTTGTTAATTGTTGTGTTATGTAGTTTAATGGTTGTTTAGTGAACTTCATGCATGTTTGTTTAGTATTAGTGAAAGTGTGTTTGTAGTAGTTCTTTTGGCCCATTACCTGATGATGATATTATCCCCTAGTTGTTTATCGAGGTCAAGGGTAATACCCATTCATGTGTGTTCTGTGTACTTGACATCTCACTTTAATAAAAGTCATTGTGGATCCTAATTTGCACGAGCACGTAGACTAAATATACTAGCTATCCAATTGATTTTACACTGATTATTCAGTAGCTAAGTTGATGATAATTTGAGGGATTCTAGTACCTGATTGAGGGAAACTCGAGGCAAAATTCTAGGCGAGGTAGTTCAGGAGATATGATTTAGGCATTTATTTTGATCGCTTGAGCCGTTGAAGCCTTCCATGCAAAATGTTTTACCCCTCATTACCTTGTCGAAACCTGTTAGCCATTTCAATTCTGAACAAGTATCAAATACCAGTGCGAATTAAATTATTTCCACACCACCGTCGCTAAACCTAAGGCAAGGTTTGAGATGAAATCAAGTTAGCATTTGTTTATGATACTTGAAGTGAGCGGTTGGGTTTTGGGCGAACTTTTGATTGGTTCGGAATTCGAGTACTCACTTGTTATTTTTCTATCGTAGTTCCACACCCGTGAAATTATAAAAATCAATTAAGTTTAGGGGTGTGGTTAAAAAAAAACATGTTTTAATATGTTTTTTTTTTAGTTTGTTTAGACAAGTTAGTACTACGTTTTAAAAAGTAAGTTCGGGGTTGTTTCGGATTAATCCTTGTGGGTATGATTGTGACTGAGTACCAAGCATAGTGCCTTGGGTATTGTTGATCTAAAGGACGTTATCCTCTTGTATATTTCCATTATACCCTTGGCTAAAAGTTAAAAACCGAACTAAGTCCTTTTGATCTTTTAGATTTCCTTAGTCTACTTTAGTGGAGAGTGGAACCCTATCTGTCATATGGAAATCCTATACCTTATTGGTTTTAAGTCATGAACTTTGTTGGTGTATAATCCAATCTGGTCTTTAGATGGTTTTACAATTAGAGTTTTCGCGCACACACTTGAAAATGGCGTTTACTGTTATTGAATGTTGAAATTCTAGACCACATGGTGCGGTTTTATTCTTCAACTCGATATAAATGGGGATCGTTGAGGGAGAACTTTTTGGTTGATTAGTTTGAATTCAAAACTCACACGTCATTATTTTTAGTTCGTTTTAATTTTTCAATTTTAGTATTGAGTTTGTTAATTAGTTGTGGTAGTTCATTTTATAGTGTGGGTGTTTTCACTCGAGCACTAGTAAAATTTCAAATTTTAGGGTATTTGATATATTGATTTTATTAATATATTTTGAAGACGAATTTAGTAGTTTTTGCGTGTTTTGGTAGTGTTTTCATTCATTTTTATTCGTTTTTATGTAAATCAGTTGTTAGGGGCGAAAACGGTTGAAAATCAAGCTAATCGGTAAGACGTCGGTGAAGAAACATTGAAAATAGAGCAAACAAACCTTACTGCAGCCTTCTTGCTACAGCGCCAGTAACAAAGGGCCACTGGCCCTTGCCCGCTGCAGCGAGCCACGAGTAGAAGCCCTTCTTCTTGTAACTCGCTACAGATAGTTTCTTCTCACTACAGCGACTAGACACCAGTTAACAACGCGTTATTATGATATTTTAGGATATTTTGAATTTTTTTTATACACTTTCTTCCTACCATTATCAAAAATATTTTTAGAGTGCCCTAGATCAGACCAAGCAAGAGGAGAACACCATTTGAGAAGAGGAAACGTTCTTGGAGTAGATTTTACGGAAGTGCAACCATCCACTTTACAGATTTTCCATTTTTTTTTTGTTTCTCTCTTTGTTTCTAAACTTTATTGGTTGTTGATAGGTGTAATTTACCTATCTAATTCCAAACCGAACTTGTTAGTTTTCAAGTATGTTTATTATGTTTTAACATGTTTTTATGTATTTTTGTATAAATCAGGTGCATGGGGTGAAAATACATGAAAACAGATCATAAACAATCAAATCGGAACAAGAACGGTGGAAGAACGATGGGAAAACAAGCATGAGGGCATAATTCTGAAAATCAAGCCACTGCCGTGGTCGTCAATACACAGAGAGGGCCTTATTTCTGCTGGAAGACTACCACCGAGGCAGTGAAACAATAGAGAGGTCCTTGATCCCACCGCCAAGTCCACCGCTGAGGCTGTGGCTTAACCGATGTACCCACTGCCGCAGTGGTCACTCTGCACAGTTGTTAAATATTTTTTTAGATATTTTGCTCCCTATTTAAGCCTCTCTCCTCTCTCCTTTTTGATCACCCAACCATAGGAGACCTCTGAGGGTTCCTAATATTTTGAGAGTGTTTGGGGGTATGCTCAACCAATTCCGAAGGAGAAGAACACGTTGCGAAGAAGGAGAACTGATCGTTGAACGTTTTTAGTGGAAAATCTTCGGACTATGGGTAAGTTTTCTTCGTTTCTTCTTTATTTTCTTAACTTTGGTAGGTTGTTGAGCATGTTTAACTCTATTCTTGTTGTATAATTGGTTATGGCCATGAACTAAATGAATTTTGTCTAGGGATTAATAATATTTATGAAATTGTTGTTTGTTTGAGTTTGTGTTTCGTTATTGATTGTTCCTAGCTATTTCAATTTTGTTTATCGGTTTGTCATGATTATATTCTTCTTTAGGTATGGTGAGAAATTGGGGTTTGGCACTCAGGAACACAACGCGGCGATCTAATAACCTGGGAGGAAGTTAGAAAGTGTGTAATAAATGACGTTGAGGCAAGACTCATGTGACCTAGTATCGTTAAGACGTTTAGGGGAACTTCTTCATTGACGCGAAGTCTTATATTCACCCATCTGACACTCGGGAGAGGTGGAGAGTGAGTTTATGACACAGAGATTGTCGGATAGATCGAACGTCATTATTGTAAACTAAACAAGACCAAACATATTTTTGTAAATGAAATTAATCCCTAGGAAATATTTTCCCTAAAATATCTCAATATAATATTAGTATAATTATATTAATTAACTTAGTTTTAGAATTAATTAATTTTAAACTTCTTTTTTATCCCCTAAATAAAGTTAGGTTGTGACAATTGCGGTACTCGATAATAATCTCAACCAATCCATATGGATATAACAACCCTTACTCCTACCCATCTATGCTAAAATTTGACCTGTACACTTTCCGTGAAAGTGGTGACTTATCCTTCGCCACCAAGTTTTTGGCGCCATTGCTGGGGATTACATTTTAGATTATTGTCAATATTGTGAGTAAATGATCCGATTTTAATTTAGGCATTTCTTTTGTGTATAATTTTTCTTTGTAGTTTTTGTTTTTATTTTCTTGCAGGGTGCTTGAAGATGTTAGATCAGCTTTTCTCCAATGACATCCTACCGATTTGCTCGTTTTTCAACCGTTTTCATCCCTTTTCGTCCCAAACACCTGATTATACAAAAACAAATGGAAACGAATTAAAACATATTAAAACACAACAAGAACAATTGAAAATTAGCAAAATTGGTTTGAAAATATATAGATAAATTCCACCTATCACCCACTCATTGCTAGCTTTCTTAGCACTGAAAAATATTTTCAAAAGAATTAATACGGAGCAAGCTCTAGGAATGGACAAGAATCCTTATCCTACTTAACCCAATTAAACATCAAACATAAATATTAAATTGATAATTCCCATTGCATCCATAATAATTCACTTAAAACATTCCTTAACAAAATTACCAGTATCTTCACTTTTAAATTAAATAAAAAATAAAAAAACCACCCCATAATAAACATCTGAAAATACCCTTGACCAAACAACAATCCTAAATCTTGTTTCTAGAGCCATTAAGATGGGATCAGCGTCACGTCAGCAAAACAATATGCAAGCGACAGTAGCTGCCTTGAAGAAATCTGTAAGCAATAAGAACCCGACACCACTTCTTTAGAAAATCAAACAAGAACCCATATCCCCAACTAGGACCTACCATTATGAGTCTCCTAGATTTATAGCATAAATGACACCCATGAATAACTTTGGGTAACCTAGGAGTCCGGAGAAATAACCCTAAATCCCTACAAGGAGAATAGATCACCTAGGGAACCTGCGAGAAAGCCTACTGGGTAACCTATTCCCATCCGAGGAAATAGGTTGACAATACTACTATGAAGTGCGAAGACGAGTACAAAAGAGACACCAATGATGAAAAAGACTTAGGAAACGACTAGGCCTCTTCCATTGAGACAATAACTGAAACGCCAACGCTACACCAACCAGAGGAAGAGATATCCAAGATGTGGGACCAAATTGGCAACTTGGGTTAGAAAATTAAGAAACTAGGGCATTCTATGCCTAGGAACCAATCAACGAGCATAAACCTGTACCCGACCACTATTGAAAAATGATCGTTATCCCAAATGATGAGCTTTTACCCTGCACCTAATCTTGCCAACACTCGAGCCTCTCACGAGTATAGAATATTCACTCCACTTATCACTTATCTCTCCCAGATATACCACTAATGCCTCATAGATAACCTGCTTACAACTCTTTTGCCCCGACAGACCTAACCCACATTCTCCACAGTTGAAGGCGAACGCCTTTTGCGATTATCATTTTGGTGGAGTGGGTCAACATACTGATCAGTGTTATACTCTATTGAACCATATCATGGACCTCATTCAGTATGGAGAAATCAACTTAGATGGAATCATGAACTAAGCCAGGGTAGGGGTGTGGTAAGCTCTAACGTGTTTTGGTATCTATCTACATTTTGCCTTTGCTATCTTGCATTAAGTATGGAATTTTGGTGTTTAGATGATGTCCATAAGTGACTAAGGCATGAACCTACTATTATAAAGTACAATATTATCTACTTAAGGCTTAACTCCAATCTTTATTTCTAGCTTTCAACAGTTGACATGTCTATCATAACTTAAACACTACAGAAAAACTAAGGCTATACTAAAAATAATTTTAACATCTAAATGGAATATAACCCGAAATATAAGTTAAAAGGAAAAGTATTATTTCAACTAAATGAGGGGGAGATATTGATAATAAAATCTAAGAAAGTTAGGAGGAAAACCTAGGAACCTTAATTTTGGAATCGCTACATATGTTCTGACCTGGGAGTATCCAAGTAACTTTGAAGAAATACAAAAGACTTTCTCAACCGAAATGAAAGAAGAAATATCCCAAGGACTTAGGACACGAAGAATGATAGATAAAGTTTTAGAGCCTAAGCCAATCCACAAAACATTCTTGAAAGATCGGGTAATTGAACAAATAAGGACTGACTAATATAAGTTAAGACTTTATCTAGACATAACCAATTCAGAGACACCATGAAAAACCTACTTAAAGCCAAAACTAGAAGAACCTCACATAACTAAACATATTTATGACTAGAATAAAATGATAAGCTATATCGGAAAAACAAGGAAATTAGTTGGGATAAGGATGAAACCGATAAAGACCTCGAGACTGACTCAAATTATCCTAATTCTCAAAAAATGTAAAATCTTAAAAGTAAGTGTAAAGAGAAATAAGAAAGACCGGTCTCAAAACATTTTGAAATACTAAGTGGTTATATGAAGGAAATTAGGTTAGTCACGCTCTCTTTATAATCCGAGTATCAAGTCTTAGTGGTGTCTCAACACCTAGTGACTTAGGCCAACTGGACTGGCATCACTACCAAAGCTCGCTACATGGATTATAGAAAGTATGATATTATACATACTAGAGTGGAAGAAACAAAGTAAAAGTAATTCTCTTAAGACTACTAGGATCAAAAATAATAATTCTCTTAATTCGTCGTGTCATTTATCTAAAAAAAATTGTGAGAAGCACCACATCATTTTCTTCTTGGCTGTCAAGACTGACATCATCACTATCATCCTCTTTCTCATTTTTTGGAACTTTCACTGCCAAGGACTTCTTTTTGATATTTCTTGTTTTGTTATCATATTCTCGTATAGTCGTCTCATTAGTCATTAGGTTGCCAATGAGATCATTGATAGTATAGACTATGAGATCTTTATCTTCGTTCATCGTAGTTACTTTCGGCCCCAAGACTTTAGTCAATGATCTCATAATCATTCATACTTTATCCTCCACAGTATAGGGCTTCCGTGTTGACTAAGGTTGTTGCAGATATTGTTGAATCTCGTGTATATTTGTGGAATAGATTCTGCTTCACCCATTCTGAATAGTTCGAATTGACGAACTAAGACATTGATCTTGGACTGCTTCACCGGATTTATCCCTTCATGGGTGATTTGCAATCTATCCCACATTTCTTTTGCCTATCCACAACTTGAAACTCTGGTATATTCATTAGAATCTAAAGAGCGAAAAAAAATATTAATAGCTTCAGAATTAATAGAAAGTTTATGTTTATTAGTAGTGGTTAGCTACTCGTTCTTCTTAATAACTCCATTCTCCTTAGGAATGAAAGGACCGTCCTCTATAGCTAGCCACATATCATAATTTGTGGCTTGAAGAAAAACAATCATTTTATCTTTCCTAAATGAATAGTTATGACCTGCAAACATAGGTGGATGGTGTACAGACTGCTTTTTCTTCATACCTAGAATTTTAATCAAAATGAGTTAAACCAGCTCTGGTACAAATTATTAGCCTAAAGAGCTACCCAAGAGAGGGTGAATTGGGTAGTTACAAAATTTAAACAAATAATTCTTTAAACACTTAATTATCAAATATTCGATTTCCCTAAAATAATTAATATCTTAGTTACGCTGCGGATAAGTGTTTAATGCAAAATGCACACTCAAACAAAATATAAAGAATAAAAATAATACAGCACACCAAGATATATTTTAATTCAATAAGCTCGCTTTACCTAATATAGTCCCTTGAGCTCCATGGAAATTCGCAACCACTAAACCCCTAATTTCTTTGCTAGGTAGGAAACAAACCCTTACAACTCACGATTCTTTTCCTAGGCTCAAAATCAACCTTTACAATTATTATTTTCTCAGTCTCAGAAAGAACCTTCAAATATCCTTTTTCGAGGCTCAAGAAGAACATTATTTATTTTTCCTAGGCTTAAGACTAATCTAATTCCATTACAAGAAGAATCAAAGCATAATCCTTTTAAAAGGCTAAATATCAAACCTAACCACTTTCTCACTTATCCTTTTCATATGTATAGGAAGAACCTTTACAAATCACTCAAAATAACAATTCAATTGTTAGAAGAATCAAAATCTAATTCTTTTTAAAGGGGAAAGAATAACCATACGTTTTTACAAGACAAAGATTAAACACTAATCTTTTTTACTAGAAAAAGATCAAAACATAACTACCCGGACTAAACACTGTCCTAAACGTGCCTACTCAGCTCAAGTTCAAAAAAAAATAAAAAAAAATGAGTTTCTTCCCATCAGTAGCTTCTACAACCTCTGTTAGCCTAAGCGGCTTCAATCATAGGATCCTCGGATAAATATGATTTTGCCGATAACTCACGTATTTGACGTTTTAAATGAACTAACAATAGTTTTGAGTACATAATATCTAAACATCACTGAAACATATCATGAAAGTAAAATCAAGTCGAAAAGTTATGAAAATGTATGATTTACATTAAATTAATTTTTTATTTCGACAGTACTCGCCTGATATTGAACTCGAAACTCTATAGAACACACACACACCATATGTGTTCGTAATTGTGATATATTGATGTTAACATATCCAATATACTTATATATCATAAAGTGAAGTATGTGTTTGATTATTACATGCCGTAACGGAAAAAAATACCTATTGATCATAATTATGCGAAATCGGAAGTTTATGTTCTTAACATGATCATTAGGTACATTGATTTTCTTGGATCATTTTAACATCATGATAATAATTGTTACATGGTTTTTAAAGTGTTTAGAATGATAAACAGTCATAATCCGGGACCTAAAACCCAAAACGGACGAAAAAAAAATGCCATAGGAATTGCGGTATAAGTAGTGGACTACTTACGTGGGAAGTAGTCGACTACTTCTGGTCAGTAGTGTTTCTCTCTCCTGCTCTATTTTTTGCTTTGCGTTTTGGCGTCGTATATTTGTTCTAATTATTGTATAATGATTCATGTGTCTTATAATGATTATATAATATGTTTTCATCATTCAATTTCATCAATACAATGTTGAATTGAAGAGGAATTGATTAAAACATCTTGAAACATTTTAGAACTCAAAATACAGAATTTTGTTATGAACTCAAACATGGATTTGCATATCATATTTTGTTCGAAATGTTTAAATCATGTTATGGGACTTTATTTTAACATGTCTACATGATATATACATGATCAATTTATATGTTTATCATTACATTTATGATTCATTGACAAATTGGCTCAAAATGTATGGAAATTTTGTTTTCATCATGCTAAATGAATTCTAAGTGTTCAAATGCTTGAAATGATTGTATGTACTTAATTGGATTGTATACGTGTATAATATGCTTTATATATATATTGTATACACATACTCAAATGCATAATAATGTATAAATACAAGTATAAGATCTGAATTTGTTAGGACAACCAAGGGGGAATACAAAAAATATTATTTTGACTTTGTGGTAGGATAGCTCATTAAATACTAGCCCATACCTTATCTCCCATAGTGTGTATGGCATCTTATCTTGAACAGCTTGATGCATATTTCAAATTGAGAAGCCTTACCTTTAATAATTCCCATTCATATTTGAATATCTCTATCATGATTCGTCTACATTTATTATTACCAACCATAATCAATTTTTTTAATTAAATATATGGCTGTAATTTTACATTACCTCAAAGACATAAATGGACTATGGGTCATTTTCATTTAATTTTACTATCTAGCATTAATGATATTGGAAAAAAGAGATGTAATCTTAACAAATCCGCAGAGATAATGGAGATGAGCGTTGCATTTTTAATCTTAACAATTTGAAGATAAGCGCCAACGATTATATCCAATCAAACTTTTCAATTAAAATTTTTCTCTACTCATTTACTACATCTATAAAAGGAGGAAGATAGCTAGAAGTTTAATATCTCTTAACTCAACAAGTATTAATCACTCAAACTTGAGCTACAAAGATAAAAAAGACACTACTAAGGGCTTCCAAGTTAAAATCTATCCAATAACACATACTCTTTCTTGATTCATATTTCTTGAGTGTTTGTTGCATTTTCTTTATACACATAGATTTTTGAGCTCTATATCTTGTGAGTGTTGAAGCTCCATTTTGTGAGACGGTGAGAATATTCATTGTAAATATTGAGTAAGGGTTTTATATAAGATGAGAGATTTGTGAGTGGAATATATTCACTACAGCTTGTAAAGTCTTGAGATACGAACTTCTCAAGTAGCGACTTAAACAGTTTGTTCTTCAGTCGTAAGAAGATCAAAGATAGTGAAATCCTCGAAGGAACTCGGGGGAGTGGACTAGGCAAAGAGTGTTTGTCGAACCACTATAAAATACCGATGTCAATTTCTCTAACTCTACTCTTTACATTTCTGCATTTATTCAGGTTCATTATTATTGCTTCTATTTGAATATCCGCTGTACACTTTACACAAATCACATAAACACTTAGTTTATATTGAGTAGATTTAATTAAACGTAAAACTTGGCAAAACCCAATTTACCCCCCCTCTTAGGTAATTCTTGGGCCATCAACCTCAATATAGATATATCAATTAATGTCTCGAAAATTACTACATGATAGAAATAATGTGAGGCAAATAAAATTTGATTAATAGACAAGTGGGTAGCACAATTTAGAGCACATAATCATATCAATCAAACAAAATTGGTTTAAAATTTTTTTTAGGCTTTTAATTTTAAAATGATTCTCTAATAATCTTATAACTAAGCAATCAATAAATAAGTGAATTCAAAATAAATAACTAAAGCTTGGAAATATCTTACAGGGAAGTCCCGAAGATAGAAACAGAATCGCAATAGAGCACAAATCGGTGACACCAAATCAACAACACTTTAGATCAGGAACATAGCACAATCCTCTCATAGAAATCTTTGCGTAAAAATTACTATAAGAATATCACAAACTGATTGTTCTTGATGTA
Source organism: Eucommia ulmoides (assembly GCA_016647705.1). Classification (NCBI taxonomy): domain Eukaryota; kingdom Viridiplantae; phylum Streptophyta; class Magnoliopsida; order Garryales; family Eucommiaceae; genus Eucommia; species Eucommia ulmoides. The sequence continues at coordinate 40,742,762 of CM028330.1, forward strand.
TTTTCTATGAATCTTGCAGGTCTATTTTTAAAGACAAATATGAATCCCTCCAAAGACTACTTTTCAAAAAATGTGCCTCTAAAATGGACTCTTAGACCCATATCATGTTATCTTCCATTTATGGTATATTCATCTGAAAAATATCTTTTAAATCTCTCGAATAAGTTTATGAAATATTTCTCAATTTACAATCATAAAGATAAGAAGTATTAATCAAATAGATGTAGCATAACGTAAATCAGTTCAAATCCCCCAAATCTCTCATTTGGAATCCTCAAAACGGATAGTTTCTAACCAAGACACCAAGTCCCTTGAAATCACAACCAATACTATCAGTTGACCAAACCCAAAAATTTGGTTGACTAATTGATTCAAAGCCAAAACCTAGCCAAAATCTTAAGTGGTGGTGTGTATTTACGCGCACCACTTTCACCGCAAGTGTACGGGTTAAGTTTTAGTATAGATGTGGAGAGTAAGGGTATCGTGTCCACAGGGATTGGTTGAGATTATTATCGAATACCGCAATTATCATAACCTAATTTTATCTAGGCGCTAAAAATGTGTTTATAATTAATTATATACTAATACTAAGTTAATTAATCTAACTATACTAATATTATATTGAGATGTTTAGGGAAAGATTGTCTAGGGATTAACTTTATTTACAAAAATCTGTTTGGTTTTTGTTTACAATAATGGCGTTCGACCTATCTGACAATCTCTATATTGTAAACTCACTCGCCATCTCTCCCGAGTGTAAGACAAGTGAATATACGACTTTGCGTCAACGAAAAAGTCCCCCTTAACGTCTTAATGACACTACGTCACATAAGTCGCGGCCCAATGTCATTGATTACACACTCTCTAACTCCCTCCCGGGTTATTAGATCGTCGCGTTGTGTTTACCCTAGTCCGAATTCGGGGTTACCTTTCCCAAGTGTCAAACCCCAATTTCTCACTATATCTAAACTAGCATATAATTATAACAAACCGATAAATACAATCAAAATAGCGAAGAACAACCATTAACAAAACACAAACTCAAACAAACAATATTTTCATAAATATTATTAATCCCTAGACAAAATATGTTTAGCTCATTGCCATAAACATTTATACAATGTAAAATGAGCTAAACATACTCAAAAACCTATCGAAGTTAACAAAATAAAGAAGAAACAAAAGAAACTTAGTCTTAGTTCAAAGATTTGGCTCTAAAAATGCTTTGAGATCGCTTCTCCTTCTTCGCAACATGTTCTTCTTATTCGGAATTGGTTAACACTCCCCAAGACACACTCAAAATATTAGGAACCCTAAATGATCTATCATAGCCAAATAAAAGAGCAGGGAGAAGAAATAGGGAATAAAAAACGTCTAAAAAATATTTTAAATCTGGTGCAGAGTGACCACCGTGGCGGTGGGCATGTCGATAGTGTCTTTGTCGCAGTGATAGAGGCAGTAGTGGGCGTAAAGGCCTTTACGTTGTTTCACCATCACGACGGTGGTTCTCACCACTACGGTGGTACATGTTCAGAAAGTTTAGGCCTTTCTCTACATGTTGACCACCGCGGCGGTGGGCTGTCGGAATGAATTTTGCCCTTATGTTTGTTTTCCCGTTGTTCTTTCACTATTCTTGATCCGATTTGATCGTTATTGGTCCGTTTTCATGTATTTTCACCTCAAACACCTGATTTATACAAGAACACATAAAAGCGTATTAAAACATAATAAACATGCTCAAAAACTAAAAAGTTCAGATTGGAAATGGATAGGTAAATTACACCTATCATTAAGCCCAGTCGACAGATTGAATTTTATCATTTGGTTGACTGAATGATATATTGTGGTTCCAATTTGCTCCGAAAAACACACTGACTCAAACGGTTGACTGATTTTCCCCATGCAGTTGATCGAATGATACAGGTTAGTCTATTTCTGCATCACAAAACTCACTAGCTCAATCAGTTGATTGATTACCCTAAATAAATTGGTTGACTGATTGGTTCAGGATGTCCACTTCTATCACTAATTCAACTACTATTTCAAACGGTTGACCGACCTCTTTAATTTGGTTGACCGATTAGATCAGTAGCACCTTATTTCTTCAATAAATTACATTGATCAATTCATTTAACCGATTATTTTTTTCAGTTGACTGAATTGACCAGAAAATACAACTTTTTATACCTTAAACAATGTTTTCTAATTAGGTCAATAATCAATTTGATTTCATAAAAGGAGCACATATAAAATAATTAATTAGGATCACAAACTCTATTGTTTTAACATCAACGCACACATAATGATAACTCAATTAAAGTGTCGTGTATGAATCCTAAAGACAGAGTCTGGTGACCAAAAGATAGCCCGCGAAGTCTGTGGATCTCTCGTTGTAAGTCCTTATGGTACCAATGGCTTTGGTCGTAATCCTCTCTAAGAGAATCACTCTCGGATCTGAGAGTAGCAATATTAGAAGACAGAACCACCTTTTCATTGGTGCGACTAGCCAATAAGGACAGCGAACTGTAACTTAACAAGGTACCGCCCACTAGGTGTACTATGTCCGTGTGAGGGCCAATCGACAAAAATGAGAACCATTGGATGTACTCTTTCCCAAAGACCGGAGGAATAGCCAATGCATCTACTAGAACTGCGGGGTCGAGTATATCTGAATCAACATCAGTATAATGTCCAAGCTGCACATCGAGAAGGTAGGAGGTCGACGAAATTTACCAAAAACTGAGGCGTCGCTCTCTTGCCCATGTATAATTCCTAGGAATTCAGACCTCTGAAGACACAACGCTGATTCAACAATATCCTCTTGGGGAGAATGTTCACCCAATGAGGTTCACGAAGGTATAACTGCCAGATATCTTCTCTGCGCGCTAGGAACCCTAGCTGAGTTCGGGCTACCACATGATCTTGGAATGACGACCCCTCTGCTAGGACAAAACGATACTACTTAACCTTGTAGTGGAAGCAGTCCTCGGTGGTAGATAATGGCCGACATGAGAGAAACACTTATTTAGCTAATACTCCCATAGAAACAACAGAGGAAAAAAAGTTAGGTAATAGAAACAAAGAATATAAAGAAAGATAAAATATTTAAAATGAACTCAATGGTAGGAAATGCCAGAACCTAGTGACACTACCAAGTGGAGTTGATACTCAAAATGAGGGAAGGTTGCAAAGGTAAAGCTACCCCAATCAATCTCTGCCAAGTCGACTAAGTCACTTAGAGTCCGCACGAATTGGAGAGGGACGGTGGAACTAGACTAAGCCCTAAAAGTCTTACCAAAACACCAAAGCAGTAGAACACGGTAGCACCGATCTCTCGCCACTAGGTCATCTTGGGGTGGGAGGGTAAAGATCGACTCAAGCAATAACACCCCAAAAATTTATATTTTTTAAATTATTATTTTATATAAGTTTAGTAGTTTTTTGGTTATTTTCTATATTATGAAAATTTATGGTATAAGTAAATATTTGATAATTATGGGGGTTAAATGTTAATTTTAAATTGACTTTTAAAAGTTTTGGGACTATTTTTTTTATTTAAAATATAATTTTAAGAGTTTTGTGATATAAGTTATATCTTCTCTATTGGAAGGGGATATATATATATATATATATATATATATATATAACTTAACAATTTGCTAAGATGACAAATCATACACAATATTACTTCTATTTTTTTAATTAATTAATTAAGTAACCGCCACGTGTATGATTTTCCGTCTTAGCAAATTGTTATGTTATATATATACACTATATGATATATAATTATATGTATACATGTAAATATGTTAAAAATGAAATTAATAAAAATCTATCTATGCTGTGGCGATTTCAATTCGGATTTCAGGTAGAATGTTTTAACTTTTTAAATATTTGTATTTAATTTCTCTCTTTATTAAATGATTCAAGCTAAAATTGTTGTTAAATTTTAATTGTTAGTTTTCATGAAATATTTTGGATTATTATGTGAAAATTATGTAGAAAACATGTCTATGTGTTAATTTGTGGATTTATTAAATGCACGTAGTAAAGGGGTTTAAAATTCTACTGAGCTTTGACTCACAACCTTACAGTTTTTATTGCAGGGCTGATGAAAATTTTGTTGTGCATGAAATTTTATTTGAATTTTTATTTAATTTGTAATAATTGAATTTAATTTTTACTGTTGAAAATTTGACTCGATAATTCGATAATTATAATTATATTGGTTACGACCGTAAAATTGTCTCGATTAATTGATAATTATAATTATCGTCGTAGTTTGTAAAAATTTTCAGATTTTTATCAAATCAAATATTGGTTATTTAGTTTTAGTAGTAATTCTCTTTGGGAGAAACTACGTGACGGCCTTGGAAAACTGGGCCGTTACACATGCATTAAGCTACTCTATTGTATACGCACTCCGATCCTCGCCTCTATGTGTATCCTACCCAGGAGCCTCTCTGCCTTAGCCCAGGATGTCTCCGTAATGGGGACGATCCGCCCTCAGAAGCGAACTCTAGTGATTATCGCCCAATCAAGGGGCGTCGGCACCAACTCTCCGCAAACTAATTGAAGAGAGTTTATCGTCAGTTACTAGCGCTCAATCAGGGCGTTAGGATACCCATGAACTATACGAGATGCCAGGATAGTGAGAAAATCCCCAAAGCCGCATCTCTAGAAGAACATGTAGTAGTCGGGGTGAATCCTCCTTGCTTAAAGGGTATAAAAAGTCAACCATGATCCCCTGAAGTTCCCGTTGTAACAAGGGTCGACTTATAAAAATTTACCCAAAAACATATAATATTTTGTTCTTTTAAAAGGGGGTGAATTAGAAAAGATTCCAATAGCGAACTTAGGCGGAATGGAGGAAAATAGAAGGATAGTCATGAAGATCTCCTACTAGCATCTAATCCTCTTGCTCAATGGGATAAAACAGTGCCACAATGAAGATCAATACTCTATCTCGAAATAGCCTAGGAATAGGATCCCCTGGCTTAAAATTGTCTCTTGGAAAATCTTCAGGAATGCCCCATTCGGGCATTCTCATCCTTAAGAGAGACGTAGTCAGGGTCCGCCGCCATCTCAGCTATAACAAAATAGCCAATCACATCCAGATCCATAAGAGCATCTGATGGACCAGTGATCATTGGGTTATCGACTCTACATACCCTAAATATCTCCTCAGCAGCAGAAGAAGATACGATTGGCACGTCATCTGAAATCTTCAGTGTCGATGTCTTGGGTGGACCTCATGAGTGCTTCGAAGTACTCCCTTTGATCGAGGTATCAGGAGCCTTGCCTTTCCTACGAGAGCAGGAAGGATGATAACTGCCATCACCTAAATAACTCGTGGCTGACATAATGATGTCAAGATTTTATCATTAGGGTTTCAAATTGAGAAAAAAGTTGGTATCGCTAAGATTCATACTTTGCTTTTGAATGGTATGTCAAACTTACCAATACCATTATTCTAGAAAAGCAATCACGACTAACCACACTAATCATTAGAGATTCATCACTAGCCAAGCACTAGGGGCAAAGGATTGAGTTTACCTTTCCAAGAATAACGGTTATCACCATGCGCATTGTTTCCTACTTAAGACTAAGGCATATCTCGGAAAACTGAGTAAAAAACTCTTGCCCCTACAAGTGAGATATACTGAATATTTGTGAATCCATCTCACTTTGGAGAAGCGTAAAAAATTCTAAACAAATATGCTACTATTGGAGCAAACCATACTAATTCAATTATATCATCAAGATGATATTTGAGACTCTCAAAGTAAAAATACATATACAAAACAAGCCCAATGCAAAACTTGTGCTATAACTACATTTTTTCATGAAATCAAAACCCATCCCTAAGACAATATGCATTAACAATCATGCATGGGAACAAACCAAAAACTAAAAATAAAAATAGGTCACTACACTTGGGCTAGGGAACAACACTACCTATTTATGCTCTAAATCATGAAATAAACTCAAAACAGTGCATTTCATCTGATATACAAACTCAAAACGCAAAATCATCGCATAAGTTTCAAAAGATATAGGGTTTTTCAAAAATGATAAAACCCTAACTTAGGGTTTTAAAGTGCAACTATTTCATTCCCGAAAAAGAAAAACACGTGAAAAACAATCTTCATGGTAGGCACTTACCTTATAACGGATGAAAATGGAAGAAAATCAATGAGAAAATAAGAAAAATCAAGAGACCAGCCGCGATTACTGCTCCTGTTCTTGATTTAGCTTTTGTTTCCTAAAATAGCAGATAGGCCATTGGCCGGTCTTTTATAGCAAAACATCCCTGCTCATGGGCCAATGCCCAGGGATTTAGAAATGGAGCCTGGATCCTCTTTTTGTTAAAAATGATTTTTTTCCTATTTTTTAAATTGTTATTTAAGATAATTTTATGCCGAAAAAATGAAAATCAAACTTACCTCAAGACGCGTGATGTATTAGTTGATGTCTTACGCATCCACATGAGGTTTTGTGTCGCATCATCATAAGTCTTGGAAAAGCAAGCCTCAAATCATGGCTAACGTCAAATTAGAAGAGCATTAATTCAAAAAGGGCTAAATAGTGATTGAATCAAATCTTTACAATAAAATAACATAAATGGCATGATGTACAAACACATCAACTCCCGAAAACACTAAACTGCATAGTATAAAGAAAGAAAAAAAATAATAAACCCATCGACCAGGTATATCTAATCAGTAAAATCTCAAGTTTGTCGCTCCGACAAATAGCGAGACAAACCAATTTTGGTTCGCAATCCTATTGCTAATTAGTATCGTCCTTAGGCCGTAGACTAGGGCACACTTTACACTTTCAATAATCATAAGTCACACAGTAGGAAGTGTTAGATTAGATTCTCCAATAGAACTTATCCAGTCGCTTCCCCAGTCTATGATCGGGGCACACTTTATCCTATCCATGTTTCTTGATCGAAATAGTGTCTATTTCGTCTCACGACATGAAATAAAATGTTGAATCATAATGAACTTAATTAAAATCATTAAACCAAAGCCGTAGGAACTATGTGCATCCTGGTTCCTGGCAATGACCGGGATGTGTAGGAAACCCTCGTGAGTTTGGTTGACAAATTTAAACTCATCAAATATGCAAGAACTACATATCAACCTGATTAGCGACAATGTACGGGATACATAGGAAACCCTCGCGGATTCGGTTGACAAGATTAAGCCCAACCATATGTGATAAACTACGTGCTGACTTGATTCTCAGTTATTTGAGATATGTAGGCAATCTTTACTAGGTTTAGTCGCTCCCTTTAAGCTAAAAAACTACTCATGCTCATAGAACTATGTGTCAACCAGATTCCATGCACAAAACAAGAATACCCAGTAGCATTTCGACTAGATCCTTGGTAGATCACCAAGGAACGTAAGAAACCCAAGTGGGTTTTATGGAAAAAAATAAAATAAAATGAGAGACGAACATCATCTTTATGACATCTCAGCCCTAGACCATGGCACATATCTAGGATAGTCCTTTGACTCTTCTGTGAAAGCTATATGCCTCTCATTTTTACCAAAAAATAGACGATGCTTAACCCAGAAATGACGTATAATTTGACTCTCGGCAAAGCCCGGGACATGTACGAAATCTTCTGCAGTTTCCATTAACAAAAATCCCATGTTAATCAGGATTGATTCACATCATCAATAATAAAATTCTCCATGGAGTCGGATCAATATGTAAAATCCCTCGCTAACTTATAATGAATGAAGACAAATAAAAAAATAAATCCCCACAGAGCTGCTCAATAATGAATCCTCCAATCAATTAGGCTTGAACCATAACAAACATGACAATAACCCATCGATCCAAATCTAACCATACTAGACTTTAACCAGCCAAGGAAGAATTAGGTGTCGACATGAGTCTTGTTAAATACCAGGATATGTTAAACCTTTATAGGTTGGGTCGTCACCTCAAGGAAAATTCATCCATCCCCAGCTGATTGCACTTCGACTTGTCCTTGGTGAATCATCAAGGTCCATAGCAAACCCAAATTGATCTAGTCGAAGACAGAGAAATGTCCGTATTATAACATTCTATCATCCCTATATCAGAGCACATCTCTTGAAAAGTCCCTTGACTTCCATGAGAAGACAACTTCTAATCCTTTTGTTATGTAGACAACAAAGGATACCTGTGCACGAACTACACATCAGCTTGATCCTCGATAGATTACCATGGTATGTAGGAAGCCCTTGAAGGTATAGTTGACAATCTGAGATAGCACAGTAAGGGAACCTACAATTAGACAAGATTCCTGACCTAGGAACTCTGTGTTTGTAGGTAATCCAAGTGGATTTCGTTTATCCGACAATTACCATGCAGAACTAAATACCAACAACACAAGAACAACTAATGGGGTTTCTAGAGTAAAATGAACAATATAAAATTGCATGCCCAATTCGGGATACAAAGGCGAACTTTGTGGGCTTTACCACATCCTTTGAACGCTTAGGTGATAGTCCCACTACCCTGCTAAGGCTGGGACACATTATATCCGGTTTCATAAATCTAGAATCTCAGATGGGACCCACTCCAGCTAGAGCTGGGGCACATTATATCAAATCTTCTTCACAGAGTTTCTTGATATAAGACTCACACCAATCACCAGCTAAACTATACAATCCAAAACATAAACAAGCGTCACAGAGCCCCAGTTTATAACTGGGGCACAATTTACCTAGTGTTAAACTTTCTCCCGGGAAGTTTTCTAGTCCTTGTTAGGAAGTCTCAAGTAGGATGTAGCCAAGAAAACTATACTAGGTGTCGAGTTTTCTTGAGGGTCTTTGCCCATGTAAATTTACGCAATTATTTTTAATCATGTATTCGATAACGACCAGGAGTGAGTTTCCGAAACTAAGAACCTATTCCACCAAATATTGATATACTCCACATATCTGAACTAAACAACCAGGAGCCGATTAACTGAGCATCATCCTCCAAGCAACTCGAAAACTATTAACCAAGCGTCATCCTCCACGCCATAAGGAGCTAATTGACTGAGTGTTATCCTCCTCACGTGACTAGGAGAAGATTGACAAAGTGTTATCCTCTACGCTACCAGGAGACGATTGACAAAGTGTTATCCTCCCCACAACTACTACCTAGAGACGATTAACCAAGCATCGTCCTCCTCATAACCATTACGTAGAGATGATTAACCAAGCGTCATCCTCCTTACTATTACTACTCGGAGCCAGTTAACAAATTGTCATCCTCAATTCCACCTAGAGACGATTGACCAGGAGTCATCCTCTTCACTATTACTATTAGTAGTCGATTGATGGAGTGTCATCTTCCATGCCACCCCGACCCGATGAACCCAGTGTCATTCTCCTCGCCACTAGGAAACGATTGTCAAATTCGCATCTTCCATGCCACCAGGAAACGATTGATAGAGTGTCACCCTCCACCCTATCCGGAGTCAATTGACCGATTGTCATCCTCTTCACCACAACCAGGAGATGTTTAACCAAGAGTCATTCTCCTCACCACTACTAGGACATGATTAACTAAGCGCCATCATTCTCACCACTACCAGGACATAATTAATCGAGTGTTATCCTCCTAACTCCTATAGATTGACTGTGAATCATCGTTTAGGAGCAGTATTTTTAATATTAATCAAGACAATGAACGGGACAATCAGCATGACAATGAACGAGACAATCACCGAGATAATATTAAATAAGACAATCAACAAAACATTTAAACGAGATAGCTAATAAGATAATATTTCAATTTCATAGTACAGTGTAGTCGTAGAATTTAATTTACAAGCTAAAACTACATATAAACTTATTATTATTATTTTGAGATATGTAGGCGAACCCTTTGGTGTGGTTATAACCAGGTGTCAATTGACTAAGAGTCATTTTCTTCGTGACCCGGAGTCGGTTTACCGAATGTCATTTTCTACGCCTCCTATAAGATTGATCGTGCATAATTCTTTTAGAGCAGTATTTACATTATTAAACAAGACCACCAATGAGATATTATTCAACGATATAGCCAACAAGGTAATACTAAGCGATACAAGCAGTGAGATGATATTAAACGATACAACCTACGAAACAATACTAAGCAATACAACTAACGAAACAATACTAAACAAGACAGCTAGAGAAATAGTATCCGGGCCAGGTAATGTAAACACCGTCCTAATGAACATTACTATGATAGCAACCAATACTATACCAGCAACCAATACTGATGAAAACTAATACCGTTTCTGATAACTAATACCAGTACTACATTAGCAATCATTACTAAGACAACAACCAACACTATAATAGCAGCAAATACATGTTAGCAACCAAATGCAATAGCAACCAATACAACCATGGAAACAAAGTTGTAATAGCAATCAATAGTACAATATGATAGTAGCATAATTATTAGGAGGGCTCATAGAAAGTGTCATCATCACCATGCCTTATAGGATCAAGTACATCACCTACTTCCAAAAGTACACATAGACAAGAATCGGATGGGTCGCCATCCTTCCAGCATAGTCTTCCAAGGTTGATTGTTTGTTAACCTATGATGTATACAATAGTAGAAGTGACTAATCCCCATCCTCATCAAATCTTCAAGGATCGAGAATGTTTATAAACCCAAAATGTAAGTGTCTTCTTCTTTGGCATTATGAGTAAATACATATCTTTTCATGCCTGTAGAACAAAATTTAAGTGTCTTCTTCTTCGGCATTACAAGTAAACTCGCATGATAAAGAGGGACAACTGTAGACACCGCATTTTGTCCCACCTAATCAGTGTCGGATCAAGTACAAGTTCAGATAAACTTTAAGCTTTGGTTTAGAGAGAATGAATTTCTACTTGAGATCACACTATATATTATATTAAAATTACCAAACAACATGACAAAGTGCAAAAATGTGGATTTTGAAAAAATATAGCTTAATAAAAGTTTTGAGTCAAACTTGAAATTCCCATGATTTAATTTGGTCTTAAATGACTTTACTAAAGTTCTATTTTCATCAAATCATATTTATTATAGATAAATCTATGTCACTACCCTTCAATTATAGTACATTTCGAACAATTGACTCATTTACCCACCCCGACTTTGAAACATATTTTTTCCCCACTAAATCTTGTCAGTTTAACATAAAAAAATACTAATTTATTTTATGCATACCATGTCACATACTACCAAGAAACAATCCAAGACACCTAACTAAAGTCTTGGAAAGGTCAAAACAAATCCCTAACTCACAAGGTAATTTAAGGATTAGGCTTGACTTGGATATTTACCAAATCCAAGTAGTCATAACAAACCACCCTAGGCCCAAGATATCAATGGCCCAACCATCATTTAAGGAAAAAAATTGAAGCCTTATAATAACCAAGGAACCTTCCTAGATGATGCCTACCAAATGGCTAAGGAAATGAACCAAGGCACTTAGGTACGACCAATCGTTATTAAAACTAAATCGATTCGATTAGCTACCCAAGTAAAGAATTCAATGAGAATTGAATGCCCATCCCATCAAGATTTAAATGATTGGGATGACATTGCAATATGACATTAAAGATATCTAGATATTTTAAACAAAATATCGTAGAACCAACTGAAAACCTTGAATTGTGACGACTTGTTACAGAAACCAAACAAGATGTATAGCCACCAAGCAAAGCATTAAATGCACATCTAATGAAGCATTAAATTATTAGAGATGACATGGAAGGGGTGGATACATTGAACCTAGAAATTTTCCCAAAAATATCTAAAGGCAATTAGGAGACAAGAAAATCAACCGCCGATTACAAGCCAAGTTAACCCGATTCTATCCAAACTCAACCTTTGAAGTGCTCACCAATTGTGACTCATCACCTAGAATTAAATAAAAAGTGACACCTCAAGACTAGGTTGAATGCACCTTCGACACATTTATGATGACGAAACCAAAATAGTGAATCTAACCGATACTTAGCCTCTAAACCAAACATGATCCATCATATCATATCATTAACGCACCCATGTGCGAGGAATGTGATTGGTGGAGAGAAAATAATTGGTAATTATGGCCAATCATTACTAATTCTTTGCAAAGATTTGGTAATGTTTACCAAATTTTTTAGAATCTGACCTTCCATCCTAAATTTGTTCCAAGCCAAACAAGTGCAAAAAAAGATATATAGGTCCTTAGGCCAATCACCCCCCAGGGAGGAACCTAGATTGGCTTGCTTATTAGGCAATGCATTGGCCCCCAAGCCAATAAATATAGGGCTACCCCTCTCATTTTTGAATGTTTTGATGGCATAGCGTCTCTCTCTCAACTTGAGAAACTCTCTCTGGTCGTAGGTCTCTCAAGCATATTTCTCAAGTAACACAATGTTATTATGCTAAAATTCGATCGTGGTAGGTGTTCCTGAAGTTCATAGAATAAGAACTCTAAGGATCGACGATCACCTATCAATACCGAGCAAAGAAGGCCAAGGGGGGAAAGAGGGTAAGCTACTTAGGGACAACCACATCCCCAAAGTAGGGTGTTTGATGCGATATATTATGCGCTGGAATACTCATGAGTACACGAGGTTCACAAGTGATAAAGTGATTCGAAGAACAAGTATCGTCTACTGGGATTATAGTTAGAACAAGCTAAGTACCACTATTAAACTAACTCAATTTTATCTAGGCGATCGAGGATTTCAATGGTGTTTGAAATATTAAAATAAATCAAATCACAAGAATTGTAAAAAATTTAATGGGAATGTATTATCTAAGGATTAACTTCATTCACTCGTATGTTTGCTCTCTAAAGATCGATGATCACCTATCAACACCGAGCAAAGACGGCTAAGGAGGGAAAGGAGGTAAGCTACTTCGAGACGACGAAATCCCCTGAGTAGGGTGTTTGATGTGATATATTATGCGCTAGGAATACTCGCAAGTACACGAGGTCGACAAGTAATAAAGTGATCCAAAGATCAAGTATCGTCCACTAGGATTATCGTTATAACAACCTAAGTACCACTATTAGACTAACTCAATTTTATGCAGACGATCGATGATTGGAATGATATTTGAAATATTAAAACAAATCAAATTACAAGAATTGAAATATATTCAATGGGAATGGATTATCTAGGGATTAACTTTGTTCACTCGTATGTTAGCTTGATTTATTCTAGTTTACACTAATGGTTATCTCATTATTCAACAATCAAGATTTCTAAAACTCTCACTACCTCTCTCGAGGGTAAAGTGAATGAATATGTGATCACTTCAAAACCGATATCCTTATCAAGAGTTTAGATTATTACATGTGTCTCTCCTCAATCTTATGGATTGCACAAGTTTTAATAATCTCTCGATATATTAGAACTTGTGTTGTGGTTAATCTTAGTCCGAATCCGGGGTTACCTCTCCCGAGCGTCAAACCCCATATTCTCAAATCAACCACAACATCATATACAAGCATACAATAGAAGTAATAAAGCGATCACAAGTTTTCACAATGGAATAAGAGTCACAGAAAAGAGTCAGCCAATAAAAACCTAACTCAAACACCTTTGTGGCTGTTCGTGTTGCTCTAAAATGCTCGTCACACGATAATGAGTGAATGATACAGGATGCTCGCAATTTCTTCTTCTGAAACACATCGCCGAATGACTTGATCAGTGTACTTCTTGAACAACATAGTGTCATCCCACATGTAATTCTTCACATCAAATAGGAACTTTTTTTGAGTACTAGATAAGTCTAGGGGAAACACCATGCAAGTGAGATAATTGACTATATCTGTGAACCACGAATGTTTTACTTCGACATTGAATAATTGCTTGTCCGGGAAAACTTCTGTAATACAAGAATCATCACCAATATCTGCTATCACGAGTCTTCAAATATGATTTGCAACAACATTTTCACTACTCTTTTTGTCGTGAATCGCAACGTTAAATTCTTGAAGCAAGATAATCCACCAGATTAAACGAGGCTTTGCATCTTTCTTTGCAAATAAGTATCGAATGGCTACATGGTCTGTATAGATGATCAGCCTGAACCCAATAATGTATGATAAAAATTTATCACAAGCAAAGACCACCGCCAATATCTCTTTTTCCATGTTAGTGTAATTCTCCAGTGCATCATTGAGAGTTTTCCTTGTGACGTATTTTAACTGGAATAATTTCTCCTTTTGTTGAACCAAAACAGCCCCAACTGCATAGTCACTAGCGTCACACATAATCTCTAATGACTCATTCCAATCGGGTGCAACTATAATCGGAGTTGAGATAAATTTTTCCTTCATTGCATTAAACACTTCCAAACAAGAATCATCGAAAATGAATTGGGAATAGTTTTCAAGAAAATTGCACAATGGCTTCACAATTTTTGAAAAATCCTTGATAAATCTCAGGTAGAAGCCGGCGTGGCCTAGAAAACTCTGTACTCTCTTTACATTGATCTCGAGAGGGTGGGGTGGGGAGTTTCTTAATTGTTTCAATCTTTGCTTAATCCACCTCATGTCCCTTGGAAGAAACTCGATGGCCTAAGATGATACCCTCCTTAACCATAAAATGACATTTCTTCTAATTGAGAACAAGATTTTTCTTTTCATATCACTTTAGCATAACTGATAGATTGTGGAGGCAATGGTTAAAATATCACCATCATACACCGTTGAAAAGTCGCTGGAGCATTGAATAGTCCAAACGACACATGGCGGTATGCAAAAGTGTCATACAGGTAAGTGAATGTTGTGTTTTCTTAATCGTCCGGTGCAATTACTATTTTATTATAACCTGAATAACTATAAAGAAAGCAGTAGTGGTCATAACCGTCTATCCGGTCCAACATTTGGTCAATGAACTAGAGGGGAAAATGATAATTCCTTGTGCCCTTATTCAACTTTCGATAATCAATGCACACTCTCCATCCCATGACGATTTGTGTGGGAATTAGACCATTCTTCTTCTTTTTCACCACGGTCATGCCACCTTTACTTGGTACTACTTGCACGGGGCTTACCCACTCATTGTCTGATATCGCATAAATGATTCTAGCATTCAACAACTTTAGAACTTCAGTATGAACCCCTTCTTTCATTGCAGGGTTTAGCCTTCGTTGATGCTCAATTGAGGGCTTAAATGAGTTCTTCAATAGAATTTTGTGCATACAATTGGTCGGGTTTATTTCCTTGATGTCAAAAATTGACCAAGCGAACATGGAATTGTGCCTTTTTAGGATAACGAGTTGTTTTTTTTCTTCTTCTTCTTCTTCTTCTACTTGGCTCAACGATGATGAAATATTCACCAGATTAGTAGAGTTCTCCCCCAAAAATGCATACCAAAGGTGCTTCGGTAATTTCTTGAGAACCAACCCACCGTAAGGTGGATTTGAAGGGTTGGGTGAACTATTATCTCCATCAAGAGTCTCCACTTGGACCGATTTCACCGTGTCACTAGGCAAAGCTTTGAGAGATAAAATACAGTCCACAACACTTTCATATTTGGGAGATCATTTCTCACCATAATCAACAATAGATAGGGATTTTGAGAAACTGTGTTCCAAAGGATCTTGTTGCTTGATTTCATAAAAGAACTCCTTAACACACGAGTCCACCACTTCTACCTGATTGCAAGTCGAGCACTCTTCAACAAACTTTATGGTGTTGAAGATGTTGGACTTTACTTTCTCGTCATTGACCCTTAAGGTTAATTTTCTATTATGCACATTGATCAACGCCTTCTCGGTTGCAAGAAAAGGCCTCCAAAGAATAATGGGAATTTCCCAGTCTTCCTCCATCTCCAACACAACAAAATCGATCGGAAAGATAAATTTGTCCACCTTTATGAGGACGTCTTCAATAACACCCTTTGGATAGGTCAAGGAACGGTCCTCCATTTGTAGAGAAATAGTAGTAGGCTTTACTTCTCCAAGCCCCAATTTTTGAAAAACGGATGACAGCATAAGATCAATACTCGCTCCAAGATCGCAAAGTGTCTTTCTCAAAATGACACTTCCCAATATTGCATAGGATAGTGAAACTTCCGGGATCCTGTAGTTTTTGTAGTAGTTTCTATTAAAGAATTGCACTACACTCCTCCGTGAGCTTGACGGTCTCTATAACGACCAGGTTTCTCAGGGCCGTCATGCAGTTTCTCTCCTTGAAGAATTAACACTAAACCCAAATGACCAATACTTTATTTCATAAAAAAAATATCCGACAATTCTTACAGTTACAGCGATAATTATAATTATCGAATTATCGCGACGATTTTTCAAACATAACTATCAAATACAATTATTACAAATTAAATATTAATATAATTGAAATACAATTACATAATCCACTAGGGTCGCCACGTGGTTTCTCCATTTGGAGAAATAATATTAGGACGGATTGACCAAATTTTCATTCTATAAAATCTGATAAATTTTACGATGTGGCAGCGATAAGTAATTAATAATTCATTTTATAAAAATATTTTAATTTACAATGCAGCGGTGATAATTATAATTAACAAATTTATAGTTTATCAAATTATCAAATCAATTTCACAAAGATGAATAATAAATACCACTATTACAATTTTAAATAGAAATTAAACTAAAACTCCTGTCGTTGTTCCCCTCTCACCGGCCTTGCAATCAGAATTGTGGAGTTGTGAGCCAACGCTCAGTAGATTTTCAACTCCTCTAATATGTGTGCTTAATCAATACAACAAATAAATCACATTGGTATGATTTTCACATAATTTTCACATAATCCTAATTATTTCATGAAAATTAATAGTTAAAATTCTATAACAATAATAATCTAAATATCACAATAGGAAAATTAAATACATATATTAAAATAGTAAAAAATTCTACCTAAAATCCCAAGCCAAAATCCACATTTTTTCCCCATAATAATAATACTGTAAATCGATTATCCACCAAAATAGGACCACAATTATCTATCCCCCTTTTTTGCTTAATATCCCTTTTTTACGTATCATAATATATATATATATATTATGTGTGTGTGTGGTTGAGTTTGATGACTTCCTTGAGAAGTCATCAAATTTCAGCCACTTTAATATATTTATTATATTATATTATATTTATTTATATTAATCACCCTTCTTGAAATAAAGAAAATATTAATCATAACCCAAAACATTTAAAAGTATATTTTAAATAACACAATAGTCCCAAAACTTTTAAAAATTAATTTAAAATTAACATTCAATTTTAAAAAAATTATCAAATGTTTTTTATAACAGGAAATTTGCAAAACAATCCTAAAAATATTAAATTTATATAAAATAATATTTTCGAAAATATAAATTTTTGGAGTATGACAACCTCGTACTCTTCCAATTTTTTCTTCTTACTCATTATATCCTTAAAAAAATTCCCATATTTAGGCATTTTTTCCAATGCATAAGCAAATGGGATATTGATATGGATTTTCTGAAAATTTATAAGAAATTTTGCAAATTGGCTATCCAATTTCTTCTTCTGAAACCGCTGCGGATATAGAAATGGTAGAGTGATCATCAGTGGATTGCCCAAAAATGAGATGAAACCCGGATTTCCCTTTGGAGCTTCATTCGTCTTCTCATCTAAAATGGGTTATTTTTCGCAATCTATTTTCTCCTTGGACTCGTCTTCGTTTTGCTTCGTTACTTCGATTTCATTTCCACTTCTCAAGGTGATGGCTTTGCAATCCCTTGGGTTAGTTTCCGTATCATTTGGGAACTTCCCCGAGGTTTGCCCCTTTACGGCACAAGCGAGCTGGCCAATTTGCGTTGCCAAAGACATCATAGTCGAATTGGTATTGGTGCACGTCGTCTTCTATTGTCAAGCCGCTTCTCATGTTTATTGGCATAATTATGCATTTTTTGCATGATATTTTGCATCTCCTTTATAAATGAACTAAACAATTCTTCCAACAGTGGCCTATTTTTGTCCATTGGTTGTTGTTGCAAGGGATGACTTAGTTGCTGTGGTGGAAAACCTTGTGTTTGCTAAGAATACCCAAGATGAGGTTGCAATGTATTATGGGTATTTGCATAAGAAAAGTTTTCGTGATTCCGAATCTTGGGATGATAGTGAGTTAGGATGTTGTTAGCGGGCCTAAAGGTATAGGCTCGGTTGTTGACGAAGTGACATTCCTTGAACTCATTATCAATTCCAGTTGGGAAACACTTGCAACATTTTCCATCTCCTGACTTAATGAGTCATCTCTAATAGTAAAGGCTACAAGCCGTTTTGTGAGTTTCAAAACTTGGGCCGACAAGATTGCTAGAGAATCGGCCTCATGAATACCGATTACCTTTCGCCCATACTATGCTCATTGGGCCATTGAAAATTATTGGTTTCCATTTCCTCCGATATCACTTGAGCTTCAATAGGAGTTTTAGACAACAAAAAACCTCTAAATATGGCGTCCACAATCATTTTCGTCTATCCAACCAATGCATTGTGGAAGATTTGGGTTTCAAACAAATCTTGATATCCGTTTTGGGGACATCTTTTCAACAAGTCCTTGAATCACTCTCATTTCTCAAAGAGTGGTTCATAATTTCTTTGCCAAAATTGAGCAATCTTGCCTCTCAACTGTGACGTCTTCGATGGGGAAAAGAACTTAGAGAGGAACCATTGAGTTATTTCTTCGCAAATCGAGATACTCCCCAGTTGGACAGATTGAAACCAACCTCTGGCTCAGTCTCGAAGGGAAAATGGGAATAACCTTAGCCGAATGACATCATTAGATACTTCATTAATCTTTACGGTGTCGCATATCTCCATGAACGTTGCCAAATAGATGTTGGGATCCTTATGTAGATTCCCGCCATATTAGTTCTGTTGAACCATGTTGATCAGGGCAGGTTTCAACTCAAAATTATTGGCGTAGACTGGTTGCCTCTAGATCCCTGAATAGTTGTAGAATAGAACAAGTCTGTAGTAATCCCGAAGGACGCACTATTATTGTATTTCAAGTTCTGGTGGTTGTTGCGGTAGTGCTTGAGGCACCGACAGTTATTATGGTACATATTCATTACCACCGTCAGCTATTTCCTGAGCTTGGTTTCTCCTTTCTCTCCTTAGTTTCCTTAATATGCGTTCAATTTCTAGATCAAGAGCAACAAAATTTCAAGCAACGACTATGTCGTATACACTGTTAATCACCACAACCAATGAAAAAGTTTAAACAAAAGAATGTCTAAATTAATATTGAATTACTTGGTAATAATATCAACTTGATTTCTAACTTTAAATCCCTAGCAACGATGCCAAAAACTTGATGCGATATATGATGTGCTAGGAATACTTGCAAGTGCACAAGGTCAACAAGTAATAATGTGATCCGAACATCAAGTATCATCCATTGGGATTATCATTAGAACAAGCTAAGTACTTCTATTAGACTTACTCAATTTTATGTAGACGATCGATGATTTGAATGGTGTTTGAAATATTAAAACAAATCAAATTACAGGAATCGGAATAAAGTCAATGGGAATGGATTATCTAGGGATTAACTTCGTTCACTTGTATGTTTGCTTAATTTGAGTTCACACTAATGGTTATCTCCCTATTCAACAATTAATATTTCTAAAGCTCTCTTCCAACCTCTCCTAAGTGTAAACTGAATGAATATGTAATCACTTCGAAACAGATATCCATATCAAGACTTCAAAGGATTACATGCGTCTCGCCCTAATCTTATGGACTGCACAAATTTTAATAATCTCCCAGTGTATTAGAACTTGTGTTGTGGTTTATCTTAATCCGAATCCGGGGTTACCTCTCTCGAGCGTCAAATCCCATATTCTCAAATCAACCACAACATCATATACAAGCATCCAATCGAAGAAATAAAGAGTTAAACACAATTGAATAGAAATGAATACCCATTAGCAAAGCATATATTCAATCAAACATAGCACTAGTGAACATTGTCATTTCGAAATACCAAACAACAAATGAAGAACACATAATCAAACAACAAATCAAGATCTAAAAATAAGAGATAGACTGAGAGGGTAGAGATCCAAATCTGATATGTGGAATGAATCCACTTTCACAAGAACCCCTCTAATCCACCTCTCCCTCTAATGGTGGCCTCCTTGGTTTGGTCTGAGAATGAGCTCCCCAAAATTTTCCTTTCAAAAGAGTAATCCCTTTCTATTTATAGACCTTTTTCCAAGCCCTAAAAATGTCTGAAAAATGCTATCAGCGATGAAACGGCACTGCAGCGCGTAAGGAACAGAATGGGCGGGAAAATAGGATGTGCTGCAGTGCGCTATGGTTAGTGACCCTAATAAGGGCACGATGCAGTGCCTTCTGGGCAGCTTCAGTGCTTTGTTTGTTCTCTGTCATTTCTTCACTTAATCTCCAATGATTTTCTTGATTTGCTCTTGATTCTACGCAAATTAGATTACCTACAAAAAAATAATGACAAAGAAATAAAAACACTAATAGAACGATCAAAAACTATAAAATTCATAAGGGAATAAATGGATAAATATCGATTTACTAGTGTTATTGGGTTCTTGGCTACGAACCCGAGGAATTGAGGACCACCAATGAACCACCGACCAAGAAGATCAAGGAGGAGAAGGAGGTAAACACTTAGACAGCACCACAACCCCTAAATAGGTATGTTCCTATAAAACTCTCTATGATCTTCGGTTAATCTTGTATATGTTGCTTGCATATAGTAGAATCATGTGAATAACACGCTTTAATTTCATGCATATAACACATAAAACCTATAAAACAACCAAACAAGATTTTGATTTTGTCAAGAACATCAAACAAACACCTAATTTTAATTATAACAACCAAAGTAGGGTCAAATCATACAAAACCACTTCAAGCATCTCACGAACATTCAAAAACATTTAAGAACATTCAAAAACACCAAATCATTCGAGAACATGTTAAGAACATGGAAGGACTCAAATAGAACTTCTATCACACTAGGAGTTGTACATACGCTATTCTAAGAACTCGGGATGAAGGGAGGGCCTCTATTCCTTCAGGGATATGTGGTATTCCTTATACATAAACCTTCCCATTTTCCTTAATTACGAGTAGGACAATCACAAATATATGGTGTTTTTTTCCATTTTAAACTAACGACTCACATACTAAATTAAAATAACCAAAACAAACGAGTTTATTTAAGTTTCTCGAAAAATTCAAAGGGTTGTTATGTATATGTTAGGGTTTCAATTTAGGTTGTTCACAACCCCAAAAACCGCTAATAAACAAAATTAGGGTTGTGATTCAGGTTGTTCACAACTTTAAAAAAACTGTTAATAATAGCTAATTAAGGTTGTGATTCAGGTTGTTCAAACGAAAAACTAATTGATGATCAACCAAAACTAACTAATAATAAACTAAAATTAACTTAGTCAAACCAAATCTTTAATTAAATCCGACCCAGCTTTTCAAACATGACAAAAATAAACTATGCATGACCTGATCTTTAGCAACCACCCAAAGTATGTAAGCAACCCATAAGTGCTCCGTCACACATCTAATAACATACCATATCCTTTACCCTAACCATAACGAACAACGTGTTGACCTAATTCTCATTCGAGATACTTAGGTAACCCATGTGTTGGTTCGGTCGCATATCCAAACAACTTAGTCTATGTTTGGATTTCATTTAGTACAGCTTCCATATTTACATATTTATCTTTATATAAATTGTTATTTGTTGTCGCCGACTATTAGTAGTTGTAGCATTTACCTGCTTTGCATTATATCTTGCAAAATATCACAAAAAGAGGAAAACTTTAACAAGGGGAATTGTTCTTATTTAAATAAATCAAACAAAATTGTTTGGACAGTGTTTAACAGTGAATATTTATTTACCCTGAGGTACAATTTTCAGATAGGTGTTTTGGGGTGTCTAACACCTTCCTCAAGCCTAATCAACTCTTGAACTGAAAGAATATCCTTGGTACATAGACCTATGGAAGTTAAAACGTCAATTATTTCAAAAGGAAAAATGAATTTCTAAAATTCTAGTGACCTAGCACACTGATAAGTATAAAATACCTATCTAATTCTAACCAAATTTTCCAGTTTTCGAGTATTTTATTGGAGTTTGAATACCTTTTTAGAAGTTTTTATTAGTCAGGAGAAGGGACATCAACAATCAGCAAACTGAGCGAAATGGTGGAAAAAATGGTAGCCAAAAAGATGAAAAAATGAGGTTTCAAAGAACAGTGCAATTTCGCCAAGGCAAAGTTTCCACTGCCTAGGCGGAAATCCGTCAGAAGGTTGTAAGGGTTGAAGTATTGAATCCGCCTAGGAGAAGTTTCCACCGCCTAGGTGGAAATCCATTAGAACGCTAGAAGTGCTGAACTGTTGGAAGAGCTGCACTGCTGTAAATCTGCCTAGGCGAAGTAGCTATCGCCTAGGCAGAAATTCGTCAGAAAGAATAGGGCCCCAAGAAATTAGTCCTCTGCCTAGGCGAAGAAACCATCGCCTAGGCAGAATTCTAACCGACTTAACCTCCGCCTAGGCGGAATTCGCAGAACAACCCAAAATATCTGTTTAGATATTTTTGAACCCCTAGGCCTATATATACCCCTTTCCCACGTCTAAAACAGGGAGTTGACAAACCCTAACCCTAGTAGAAATCTATTAAGCAATATTTTGAAGATCAAGAAGGAGGTTCATCATTCGGACAAAGAAGAATCACTTGTGGATCGATCATTAGCGACAGTGAACCGTTTCACTTCCAGATTTGATCGTTTCTCTCTTGTTTTTATCTTTGTAATCACTTTTTCATAACTAAGAATGTTGAATCCCTCTTATTTTGTATGGTATATGACTAATATCTTATAGTATTAGTTAAATGTTACTTAGGTGTAGTTGAAATCATGTAATTGTTAAGTTGAATGAATTAGTGTTACTTTAATGTGTTGTTTGTCTAAATTCGATTGTGTTTACCATTATTCTTGATATTATGCTTGTATTGATAAATCAAGAATCCGGGGTTTGACACTTGAGAGAGGTAACCCTGGATTCGGACTAGGGTAAATACAACGTGACGTTCTAACGACCCAGGAGGGCGTTAGAACGTATACAATCCATGACGTTGGCTAAAGACTCACGCGACCTAGGGTTATTAAGGCATTGAAGGGGACTTCCTCGTTGACACGAAGTCCTGTAATCCCCCGTCTTACACTCGGGAGAGGTAGTGGAGGAGTTATTGATACAGAGATTGTCGGACTAGATAAAAAACCATTATAGCTAACTTAATGACTTCGATTATGCATTATGTGAAGGAAATCAATGCCAAAGTAATTAGTTTAATTAAAACTAACTTCATAGTTGTCGTTTATCTTAGTATATTAAATAGAAAACAAACAAAATTTGATTAGTCGAGATAATATGAAACTATTGAAATTGCAATACTCAACCGAATTACCTGCCAGTCCCAGTGGAACGATATCCGATCTTACAAGATCCATTATATTAAAACTAGACCTCGTACACTTGCGAGTAGTCCAATTACCGCGAGGAGGATGATTGTGAATCCTCGCACATACAAGTTTTTGGCGCCGTTGCCGGGGAACGGCAATGTGTTTTTCAATTAAGTTGATATTGTGATTAAGTAGTTGAATGTTAATCATGATAATTTGTTTGCTTTTAAATTTTATTCAATCCATTTATTTATTTTATTTATCTATTGAATTTGAGCAGTGCATGCGGCGTAGTCAACGTATTGCTAAACTAAAAGATGAAAAATCTACAGCAATGGCCGGGGGACATGAGAATGTTCCGCAAGCACCGGAGCCGCAAGCACTCCAGCCTCCGGAGCATGAGAGGCCACAACAAGTCCTTCAGGACTATTATTGGCCACTCATGTTGGACAATTATTCAGGGATCTAGAGGCAGCCGATCCAAGCGAATAATTTCGAATTGAAGCCCGCTGTAATCAACATGGTTCAGCAAAACCAATATGGCGGGAACCTTCACGAAGACCCCAACGTACACTTAGCAACCTTTCTTGAGATCTGTGACACCGTCAATATTAACGGAGTTGTCGAAGATGTTATAAGGTTGAGGTTATTTCTGTTCTCCGTATGAGACAGAGCTAGGGGATGGTTTCAATCGATTCAACCGGGGAGCATTAATACTTGGGAGGACCTTGCACAAAGGTTCCTCGCTAAGTTCTTTCCACCCTCGAAGACTTCTCAACTCTGAGGCGAGATTGCACAATTTCGCCAGAAAGATTTTGAGCCGTTATTTGAGGCATGGGAGAGATTTAAGGACTTATTGAGAAGGTGCCCCCAACACGGTTATCAAGATTGGTTTCAAACCCAATTATTTTATAACGGGTTGGATGGCCAGACAAAAATGATAGTCAATGCAGCCTTAGGGGGATCATTGTTGTCCAAAACCCCTACCGAAGCAAATGCATTATTGGAAGAAATGGTGGTTAATAATTATCAATGGCTGAATGAGAGGAACACGGGAAGACGGGTCGCTTCTATCCAAGAATCTAACCATATTTCAATGTTATCGGCCCAAGTGTCCAAGCTCTCGGATCAATTAGTCACCTTGTCTACGAAAGGAGCTTTGTCGAGTCAAGGGGAGGTGATAGCAGCAAGTTGTTCTCAATCTGGATTGGATAATAAGTTTGAGAAATGCCATTTTCTGAACAACCGTGCCTACACTTTCAGGTCGGCTACTAAAATTCCAACTCATTACAAACCTGGACTTCATAACCAAGAGAACTTCTCATATGCGAATAATCAGAACGCTTTGCGGCCACCTTCCGGTTATGGAAATCAAGCTTCGGGATATCCTATGCAATCCAATCGTCCAATGCAACAACTACCAATGCACAATCCGAAGTCAAATTTGGATGAGGTTTTGGGTTCATTTATGAAGGAGATGCAGACTATGATGCATGAGACGCATAATGGGTTGAATAAACATGAAACACAGCTGGACTCTATTGATATCACTTGCACAAACACTAATGCCATGGTGAAGGCTCTTGAGACTCAAATCGCGCAGATTGTTAGGGCCATCCAAGAGCAACAAAAGGGGAAGTTTCCAAGCAACACGGAAACCAACCCTCGGGAATGCAAGACGATTAAGTTGAGAAGCGGAAGAGACATGGAAGTGAGAAGGCTTATGGAAACCGAGCCGAGAGTGAGTCGTGAGTTTTCGGATGATGAACCAAGAACTAGTGCGGCGGAGGAAGTTGAAGCAAAAATCGATGAAGGAAAGGAAAAGCCGAGTAAAGACATAAATGAGGATAATAACAAGGAGAAAGTCGAGGAGAGAACAAAAGATGAAAGGGTGATATCGGGGCGAGTAACATTTTCAGAGAATCCACTAATTCTAGCAACCCCATTGCCATATCCTCAAAGATTCCAAAAGAGGAAGTTGGATGCCCAATTTGAGAAATTTCTAGAAATCTTCAAGAAAATCGACATCAACATACCTTTTGCGGATGCATTGGAACAAATGCCCAACTATGACAAGTTCTTGAAGGACATCATGACAAAGAAGAAGAAGTTGGAGGATTACGAAATGGTGAAGCTAACTGAGGAGTGTAGTGCAATACTACAAAGAATGTTACCTATCAAATTGAAGGATCCCGATAGTTTCACAATTCCTTGAACTATCGGAAAATCTCATTTCGATAAGGTGCTTTGTGATCTTGGGGCGAGTATTAATTTGATGCCTTTTTCTGTTTATTAGAAGTTAGGACTTGGAAGTGCAAAGCCAACAACGATCTCTCTTCAAATGGTGGATCGTTCGTTAACCTATCCGAAAGGTATCATTGAGGATGTGCTAGTGAAGGTAGATAAATTCATATTTCTAGTGGATTTCGTTGTGCTTGAAATGGAAGAAGATAAAGAAATCCCGATCATCTTGGGAAGACCTTTCCTTGCAATGGAAAAGGCCTTGATTGATGTGTATAATGGAAATCTAACGTTGAGAGTCAATGATGAAGAGATAAGGTTCAATATCTTTAGAACTATGAACTTTCCAGATGAACCTCTCAATTGCAATCGAGTTGACGTTGTGGACTCTTGCGTGAGAGAGTTCTTTCTTGCAACCATGGAGATGGATTCATTAGCGCATACACTCACCAATTCCTTATCTATGGGAGATCTTAGTGAAGAAGGCTCTACCACGGAACTTGAGGTTGTGGACTATGTGCTGACTTTGGATGCTCAATCTAAAGACGTAGAATATCCTATTCATGTGGTGAAGATTGAAGAAGTTGAAAACTCTCCCGAGGAATCAAATCCGCCTCACGGTGGGTTATTACTCAAGCAATTATTGGACCACCTTCGGTATATCGTTTTGGGAGAGAATTTGAACAATCCGGTTATAATTTTATCAACTCTAACAGAAGAAGAGGAGAGTAAGTTGCTAAGAATCTTGAAGAGGCACCGATCCGCTTTTGCTCGGTCTATTTTGGTTATAAAATGAATTAGCCCCTCGGTTTGTATGCATAAGATTTTGATGGAGGATGAGTTCAAACCCTCCATTGAACATCAACAGCGGCTAAATCCAGCTATGAAGGAAGTGGTGAGAGCGGAGGTGTTGAAGCTTTTGAATACGGGAATTATATACGCTATATCCGATAGTGAGTGGGTTAGCCCGGTGCAAGTGGTGCCCAATAAAGGAGGTATGACGGTGGTGAAGAATGAGAAGGATGACCTTATTCCTACATGGACTATCACGGGATGGTGTGTATGCATTGATTATAGAAGATTGAATAAGGCGACGAGGAAGGATCATTTTCCTC
Source organism: Eucommia ulmoides (assembly GCA_016647705.1). NCBI lineage: Eukaryota > Viridiplantae > Streptophyta > Magnoliopsida > Garryales > Eucommiaceae > Eucommia > Eucommia ulmoides. The sequence continues at coordinate 40,769,589 of CM028330.1, forward strand.
TTCCTTTCATTGACCAAATACTAGATCGATTAGCTGGATATGAGTATTATTGTTTTCTTGATGGCTATTCAGGTTACAATCAAATAGCCATTGTACTAGAGGACCAAGAGAAAACTACTTTCACATGCCCGTATGGAACCTTTGCTTATCGACGTATGCCGTTTGGCCTTTGCAATGCACCGACAACTTTCCAACAGTGTATGATGGCGATATTTTTTGATATGGTGGAAGAGAAAATGGAAATATTTATGGATGACTTCTCAGTCTTTGGGTCGTCCTTTGATCACTGTCTCTACAATCTGGCACTTGTTCTTGACCGATGTGAAGAGAAGAATTTGGTTCTAAATTGGGAGAAGTGTCACTTTATGGTTAAAGAGGGGATCGTGTTATGTCATCGAGTCTCTGCTAAGGGGCTTGAGGTGGACCGAGCAAAGATTGAAACAATTGAGAAGCTTCCGCCATCGATTAATGTAAAAGAAGTTCGAAGTTTCTTGGGGCATGTCGGCTTTTACCGGCGCTTTATTAAGGACTTCTCGAAGACGGTGAAGCTGTTATGTCACCTTCTAAAGAAGGATACCTTATTTGAATTCAATGAGGCTTTCATGGAGGCTTTCAAAGCGATAAAGGAGAAGTTGATCACGGATCCAATAATGGTCGCTCCGGATTGGGAAATGCCATTTGAGATAATGTGCGATGCGAGTGACTATGCCGTTGGCGCGATGTTAGGCCAACGGAAGGAGAAGATCTTCCGCTCAATCTATTATGCAAGTAAGACATTGAATGATGCCCAGGAGAATTACACCACGGCTGAGAATGAAATGCTAGTGGTGGTCTTTGCTTGTGATAAGTTTTGGTTTTACATCATTGGGTCAAAAGTGATCGTCTACACGGATCACGCGGCTATCCAGTACTTATTTGCAAAGAAATATGCCAAGCTGAGATTGATACGGTGGATTCTTCTATTGCAAGAATTTAATGCTAAAATCAGGGACAAAAAGGGGAGTGAGAACGTTGTTGCCGACCATTTGTTGAGGTTGATTCAAGAAGATGTTGGTGAGGAGTCTAGCATCACGGAAGTGTTCCTTGACGAACAACTATTTTCAGTGGAAAATGCACTTCCGTGGTATGCAGACATTGTGAATTATCTTGCCTATAACGTGTTACCACCTAAGTTGATGGGAGCCCAAAGGAAGAAATTTCTTTTTGATGCAAAGTATTATCTGTGGGATAAGCCATTGCTATTCAAGAAATGTGCTGATCAGGTGATCTGGAGATGTGTTTCGGAGGAGGAAATGGCTAGTATTCTCTACCATTGCCATTCATCACCTTGTGGCGGCCATTTTGGTGCAACTCGAACAGCATTGAAAGTACTTCAATCAGGTTTTTACTGGCCTTCTTTATTTAAAGATTCATATACGTTTGTGAAAACCTGTGATAGATGTCAACGAGTGGGTAACATATCGAGAAGGCATGAATTGCCACTAACGTCAATTCTTGAGATTGACCTATTAGATGTGTGGGGCGTAGATTTCATGGGGCCATTTCCGCCATCATTTAGTAAGGAGTATATTCGGTTAGCAGTGGACTATGTGTCTAAATGGGTTGAGGCCGTAGCAACACCTACCAATGATGCCAAAGTGGTTTTGAAGTTTGTTCAGCACAATGTCATGACACGGTTTGGGACACCTCGAGCCTTAATCAGTGATGAGGGAACCCACTTTTGTAACAAAATGCTAAACGCTTTGTTGGAAAAGTATGCAGTTAGACACAAGGTGGCGCTACCATACCACCCACAGACAAATGGCCAAGCTAAAGTTTCAAACCGAGAAATCAAGTTAATTATGGAGAAAACGATTCATACTAATTGTAAGGATTGGGCGGTGAAGCTTGAGGATGCTTTATGGGCTTATCGCACGGCTTTTAAGACACCGATTGGCATGTCGTCGTATCGATTGGTGTTTGGGAAAGCGTGTCATTTACCCGTTCAATTGGAGCATCGTGCATTCTGGGTGATTAAGAAACTTAATTTTGACATAAAAGCTTCTGGTGCGCAACGTCTCCTCCAATTGAATGAAATAGAGGAATTCCGGCACGAGACTTATGAGAATGCCAAGCTTTACGAAGATAAAACGAAGAGGTAGCATGAAAAAATGATAGTCCAGAGGGAGTTCAGTCTGGGCCAATAGGTTTTATTATTTAATTCAAGGCTGAGACTCTTTCCCGAAAAGTTGAAGTCCTGATGGTCTGGACCGTTCCGGATCAAGCATATTTATCCATTTGGTGTAATCGAGCTAGAAGGCGAAGATGGACGAACTTTCCGAGTCAACGGGGAGTGGATCAAGTACTACTTCAAGGATGAAGAGCGAGTTGTGGAGAACATCTCCCTCATTGAAGGATAGAGCCAGAATTCATAATGTCCATGCTAGGGACGTAAAACCAAGCAACATATTTTGATCAAAAACTTGTACGCGCGAGGATTCACAACCATCCTCCTCGCGGTAATTGGACTACTCACAAGTGTACGAGGTCTAGGTTTAATATAAAGGATCTTGTAAGATCGGATATCGTTCCACTGGGACTGGCAGGTAATTCGGTTGGGTATTGCGATTTCAATAGTTTCATATTATCTCGACTAATCAAATTTGTTTTGTTTTCTATTTAATATACTAAGATAAATGACAACTATGAAGTTAGTTTTAATTACACTAATTACTTAGGCATTGATTTCCTTCACATAATGCATAATCGAAGTTATTAAGTTAGCTATAATGATTTTCTATCTAGTCCGACAATCTCTGTATCAATAACTCCTCCGCTACCTCTCCCGAGTGTAAGACGGGGGATTACACGACTTCGTGTTAACGAGGAAGTCCCCTTCAACACCTTAACGACCCTAGGTCATGTGAGTCTTTAGCCAACGTCATGGATTGCATACATTCTAACGCCCTCCCAGGTCGTTAGAACGTCACGTTGTATTTACCCTAGTCCGAATCTAGTGCTACCTCTCCCGAGTATCAAACCCTGGATTCTTGGTTTATCAATACAAGCATAATATCAAGAATAATGGTAAACACAATCAGATTTAGACAAACAACACATTAAAGTAACACTAATTCATTCAACTTAACAATTACATGATTTCAACTACACCTAAGTAACATTTAACTAATACTATAAGATCTTAGCCATATACCATACAAATTAAGAGGGATTCAACATTCTTAGATATGAAAAAGTGATTACAAAGACAAAAACAGGAGAGAAACGATCAAATCTAGAAGTGAAATGGTTCACTATCGCTAATGATCGATCCACAAGTGATTTTTCTTTATTCGAATGATGAACCTCCTTCTTGATCTTCAAAATATAGCTTAAGAGATTTCTACTAGGGTTAGGGTTTGTCAAATCCCTATTTCAGACGTGGGAAAGGGGTATATATACGCCTAGGGGTTCAAAAATATCCAAACAGATATTTTGGGTTGTTCTGCGAATTCCGCCTAGGTGGTAGAATCTTCGCCTAGGCGGAGGTTAAGTCGGTTAGAATTCTGCCCAGGCGATGGTTTCTTCGCCTAGGCGGAGGACTAACTTCTTGGGCCCCTATTCTTTCAGACGGATTTTCGCCTAGGCGGTAACTACTTCGCCTAGGCGGATTTATAGCAGTGCAGCTCTTCTAGCAGTTCAGCACTTCCGGCATTCTGATGGATTTCTGCCTAGGCGGTGGAAACTTCGCCTAGGCAGATTCAATACTTCAGGCCTTGCAACCTTCGGACGAATTTCCGCCTAGGGGGAATTGCACTGTTCTTTGAAACCTTTTTTTTTCATCTTTTTGGCTACCCTTTTCTCTACCATTTTGCTCGGTTTGCCGATTATTGACGTCCCTTCTCCTAACTAATAAAAACAACTAAAAAGGTATTCAAACTCCAATAAAATACTCGAAAATTGGAAAATTCGGTTTAGAACTAGATAGGTATTTTACACCTATCAAATACTCCCAAACTTGGAATTTTGCTAGTCCTTGAGCAAAATACCCTAATACTAAATAACACTACCTACACTAATTAGCTACATTCTAAACTACAAATATGTAATCATTAACAAATAAGAAGTACACACCTGTGAGATTTAAGTTTAGTCAAAGAAACCATACTATTCTTCCCTTAACAACCCGTAATCAGATCCGGTTAAGGAATAACACACACCACGTGGTGTTCCAGAATTTCAACACTCAATATCAGTTAAAATCATTTTAGATCCTATTGAAATGTGTGTGTGAGAGAACTCGGATATATAACTAATCAAACACCGAATTAGATTATTCAATGAATAAGGTTATGACTTAAACTTGTTAAAACATTCAGGAAAGCCATATGCTTGACTGGGCTCAACTATCTACTAATGTAGATTCGAAAATTCACTGAGGTCAATAGGGCTTGGTTTGGCTTTGGAGAACAGCCAAGGGTATCATAGAAATAGAAACTCGTTATAATTTTTAACGATACCTGAGGTACAAAAGCTTGTCGCTATATCTCTCTCATAACCCCCTTATCTTTGAAGATATTACCCTGAACAAGATTTAGTAAACTTGTATTCACTTGTCACAACAATCGAATTTAAACACTATATTCACATAGTGTTTTTTTTTTTTTTTTTTTTTTTTTTTTTTTTTTTTACACATACCCCCAAACTTATTCAAATTTATACAATTTTAGGGGCATGTTAATACAACTAAAGGATTGACAAGTGAATACTCTTATACTTAACCAAAAGTATTTTAAATTGAAACCCCGATTGACCACTTCAAGTTAGCATAATCTAATGCTACTTGTTTCCACTCAATTTTCACTTTTATTCCTAGCGACAATGGTTCTAAAAGATTTACTTGGTTAAAGTATAGAAACAAGTTCAGAAGTGAAAATTTTTTATGGCTTCGACAAGAGAACGAAGGAATAACTTTTCAGGTTAGTTTCAAACGGTTCAAGCGATGAAAATGAAGGCCTATATCATGCCTCCGGAATTACCTTACCTATAATTTCGCCTCAAGCCTCCCCCAGTCAAGTTCTAAATTCCTCATTTCTGTCATGAACTTATTACTGAATAATCAGCGTCAAATCGTTCAACTAGTTATACAATGAGTTTATGCGATCGTGCGATTTAGGATCAAAACAATTTTCACGTAATCGACATGCTAAGCACACAAAACACACGTGAATGACATTACCCCCAACCTTAATATGCAATTTAGGGTGTAAGTTTCATCATCGGGACATGGTTAAGACGAACTCAAGAACTTAGCATGCACGTACATCTATATTCAATAACAAATCTACTCTAATTCTACAAACTAACATTACTTATACTAATGATTCTTACACATGCATAGCTAAACATTACACATGCATAACAAAAAGGATTTCCAAATTTACAAAAAAATTTAACATTAATATCATTATAAACTACAATTTGTACACAAAAAGAATTTTTGTCCCTTTTTACATCAAAATTTTTTCATCCTTCATATCCCCCCCAAAAAAACAAAAAACTACATGCTTGCGTTGCATATCATATACCCCCAAACTTGAACAAGGCAGTGTTCTCACTGCCTAAGCAGCGAACATAATAGCAGAATAGACAAATATATATGGAAAACTGGGGTGGACACATACCTAGGAGGGAAGACATACAAGTCTAACCTCCTACCGTTCATTGTGGAGGAGATGGTGGTGGTGGCTCATCAGTCTCGGAAGGCGTCACCGGCGTATAACGCGCCATGTCGATTCCGAGATGTTCGAATATAACTCTTTGGTTTTGATCTTGTTGCCAGATGTAGGAATCCATGTAGTTCTCCATCTGAGCCACAGACCATTTAACCCTATACTAGGTGGCGACTCTGTTTTTAACAAACATCTTAGCCCAAAACGTTTTTCAAAATTGACGACTAGAAAAGTCCTTGAAAAACTATTTTCAAAATAAACGGATTTGGACAACTAAGAAAGGAAGTGATAAAACTTGTTTTCATCATCTTCTCGATTCTCTACTTCTTCCGCTATCAAAATCCAGGGTACATCAAATACCCTATAGGATCAGTTGCATGTCCATCATCTAGGAGTACAGATAGATATGAATCAGATGTGTCACCATCCTTCCACTAATAGTGTTCCAAGGTTAATTCATCAACCTATGAAGTATACAATGGTTCAAGTGATCCATCGCCATCCTCATCGAATCCTTAAGGATCAGGTATGTCTCCATCCTTTAATGATAGTTTTAAATATATTTATTATATATCATGCCTAACGGAACAAAAGGTCAGTATCTTCTTCTTTGTCATTATGAGTAAACTCGCATAACAAAGAGAGACAACTATATAGACCACATTTTGTCCCGCCCAATTAATGTCGAATCGAGTACAAGTTTAGATAAACATTAAACCTAGGTTTAAAGGTAGTTAATTTCTACCTAAGATCACACTATACAATTCAAAAACAACCAAAAACATGACAAAAATGTAAAACTGTTGAATTTGACAAAATACAATTAAGTAAAAATTTCGAGTCAACCTCAAAATTCCTATGATTTGGGGAGGTCTAAAATGACTTTACTAAAGTTTTATTTTCATTAAATGATATTTAGTATAGATAAAAAAAATTATCCACTACCCTTAAATTATATGATATTTCAAACAATTAACTTAGTTACCTACCCCAACCATGAAACATTTGCAATAACTGAATCTTGTTGATTTAACAACAAAAACAATTGCTTCTTTTATGTATAGTACAACACATACTACCTAAAAAAAATCCAAGAGACCTTATTAAAGTCTTGGAAAGATCATAATGAAGACCTGAATCACAATGTGATCTAAGAGTTGGGCTTCATTTGGATTTGCACCAATCCAAGTGGTCTTGACAAACCACCATCGGCCCAATGAATTAAGGGCCTAGAAATCATGAAAGGCTCACAAATAAGGCCTTGTAATGGCCAAGAAACCTTACTTGAAGTTTCCTACCAAATGGTTAAAGAAGGGAACCACGATACTTAGTGTACAATCAACTATTATTGAAACAAAACCGATTCGGTTGGCCACATTAATTAAGCATTCCATGAGAATTGAATGGCCATACCATGAAGAAATAAATTATTGGGATGATATGGAATGACTAGGTTCAAAGGATGAATATATTCTCACCAAAATATCTTAGGATTAACTAAGGACTTAAATACTAACTGTCGGTTACAATGTAAGTTAACCAGATTCCATCCGAAATGAACCGAATGTGTGTCCTCCAAGCAATAACTCATCATCTAGCAATAAATGCAAAGTGACAATTCAAGACTAGGTTCAAAGCACCTTGGAAGCATTTATGACGACTAATCCTAAATAGTGTAACTAACCAATACTTAGCCACTAAATCGAACTGAATGCTTCATATCAAGTCATAAATGCACCCATGTGCATGGAATTTGATTGGAGGGAGGGTAATGATTGGTAATGATTACCAAATCTTTGAGAATCCTATCTTGCTTTCAAAATTCATTCAAAGCAAAACAATATCAAAACATAACAGCTAGTCCCCTAGGCTAAACACTCCCCAAGGAACAGGATGGATTATCCTATGCATTGCCCAATTCACATGCCCCTAGCCTATAAATTGGGGTGCTTGGTTCTCATTTTTTCAAAGAATTGAATGCCTACATTCTTTCTCTAAACTCGAGCAACTCTTTCAGGTTCTAGGCTTCTCAAGCATATTTCTCAAATAACATGCCATATTATGCTGAAATCTATTCCTAGAAGGTGTTATTGAAGTTCTTAGAACAATAACTCAAAGGATTGACAACCACTAATCAACATCGAACAAAGAGGATCAAAGAGGAAAGAAAACTAGCTACTTAGTGACGATCACATCCCCTAAGTAGGGTGTTCTTGAGTTATTGGCTAAGAACTCGAGAAATTGATGACCATAGATCAACCACTAGCCAATAAGATCAAGGAGGAAAATGAGGTAAATACTTAGGGATGATCACATCCCCTAAGTAGGTATGTTTCTTCCAAACCCGCTATGGGTTTGGCTTAAAATTGTGTATATTGCTTGCGCAGAGTATAAAAATATAGTTAACACACGTTTCTTTGATGTACATAGCTTATAAAACCCATAAACAACCACACAAATACTAAAATAACAAAACAAGCAATCGATTTTGTCAAGAACAACCAAATAAACACTTATTTTTTTAACAATAACAACCAAACTATGCTCAAATAATACAAAACCATTCCAAGCATCTCAAGAACATTCAAAAACATTCAAGAACATCAAATAATCCAAAGCATATTAAGAACATATGAGGATTTAAACAAAACTTCTATCACAGCATGAGTTATGTATAGTCTCTACGATTCTCTTGAGAACATCATATCGATTCTTTACTAACTTCTAATATTAACTATACAACTGCTAGTAACCAGATTTACTTTCTGCTAAATCTCAACATCACATCCAAGTTCTCTTGTGGACTGGAACCTACATATACAGTTACTTATATACTACACCGATAAACTCTTATGTCTAAGAACTAGGGAAAAAAAGAAGGCCTCTATTCCGTCGGGGATATAGATGATTGTTTTTTAGAAACCTTTTTGTTTTTCGTAGTTACAAGTAGTACTGGTATAAATATATGGTATTTCTTTCATTTTTATCTAAACAAATCACTCACTAACACTAAACTAACCAAAACAAAAGAGCTTGTTTAAAGTATTCTTGACGAAATCAAAGAGTGTTATGTACATATCTTATTGTGATTCGGGTTGTTCACAATTTAAAAGTAATTAATAATAAACCCAATTACGGCTGTGATTCAGGTTATTGACAACTTTAAAAAACTATTAATGATAGCTAATTCAGGTTGTGATTCATTTTGTTCACAACCAAAACTAACTAATAATCAACTGAAATAACTAAAACAAACCAGTCTTTAACTAAAAAACAACTCAGCATTTAACTAAAACAAATGAGCTTCTAACTAAAACCAACTTAGCTTTTAACTAAATGCAAGCCAACTTTTAAACATAACAATGAACTACGTTCGACTTGATCTTTGGTAACCACCCAAAGTACATAGGCAGCCCATGTGAGTTCGGTTACGCCTTTAATAATAAACCCATTTCTTTTAATGAGACAAGAATGAACTATGTTTGACTTGATCTTTGGTAACCATCCAAAGTATAAAGGCAGCCCATGTGGTTTGGCCATACCTTTACTGACACAAACCATAATCTTCAAACATGAAAAGAATGAACTATGTTCGACTTTAGCTTTGAACTACCCCAAGGACTTATCCAACCCACGATCCGGGTTTGGTCACCATAAATAATAAAAAATAGATTGGTACCTTCACCAAAACGAACTATGTGATGACCTGATTCTTAAAGGCTTGGAAGTTCATAAAGATCAGAAGGACTTGGTTCAGTTTTGTAATATAGGCCAAGGGTATTTCGGAATAGAAAACGGGTTAACGCCATCAACTTAACGTTACCCAAGGATCAACGCTTGGCACACTCACTCTCGAACCCCCATAGCTAAATTGGAAACAATCCCGAACAATCATTTTTAAGACCGACGTATTTAATTGTCAAAAGAAACAGATATTTATCTATATTTACATATGGTTTTTGTTTTTTTGTTTTCTTTTTTTTTTTACAACCATACCCCCAAACTTATTCGATTATTACAATTTCATGGGTTTGGTTAAAACAAAAGAAAAATTGTATGTGAGTACTACAATACCGAACCAATGAAAACTTCGCCCTAAACCCAACCGCTCACTTCAAGTAGCATACAAAAATGCTAACTTGATTCACTCAAATTGTGCCTTCGGTTTAGGAATAAAGGTTTGGAAAGAATTCAATTGGAGAAGGTATTTGTTATGTGTTCAAAATTGAAACAGCTAATAGACTTTAACAGAGTAACGAGGGATAAACATATAACATGGTAGGCTTAAAAGGCACAAGTGACAAAATGAATGCCTAAATCATATCTCCTGAACTACCTCGCCTAGGATTTCGCCTCAAGCTTCCCCTCAATCGGGTTCTAGAATTCTTAAATTGTTATGAGTTTGGCTAATTGATAATCGGCCTCAAATCAATTAAGTAAAAATATATTGAGTCCATATGCTCATGCAAATTAGGATCCACAATAACTTTCACCAAAATGCATTGTCAAGCACATAGAACACACATGCATGAGTATTACCCTTGACCTCGAAAAACAACCAGGAGGTAATATCATCATCGGGTAATGGCCTAGATGAATGCAAAACTCACCATGCAACAACAACAACACAAAAACATTCTACACTAAATAAACATGCAATACGGTAAAACAATAAATCATACTAACATACTACACATCACCACCAAACTTAAAATAGTCAGTGTCCTCAACGACCCATCAGCGATCCCAATAAAAGCATAAAGCATGATATTGAAAATGGCGGTTTAGAACATGTACCTGGGAGGCGAGAGAATCTCGCCTCCAAATTAAATTGGTTGTGATAGATTTAACTTATTTTTTAACTTGGGTTGCCTCCCAAGAAGTGTGTGGTTTATTGTCCTTGGCCTGACACGGAGAACAACTCGTTAAAGAGTGGCTTCTGCCCATAGTAAGTATCGTACAACACCATATATGGATCTTGATTTAGAACGCCCTCAAGACTGGCCAGATTTGGCTTTGCTCGGCTCGATCTTTCAATGTGACTCAACTCCGAATTATGTACTTGGTTGGTATGAATGAACTGAGTTGGAAACGGGGTAGGATAGGTGAGCCACATCGGATCCTCGTGGATGAGATCGTCTTGGATCGATGGCGGCATCACTAATTGGAATTCAAACGGTGAAAACTAACAACGATCAATATGTGAATCTCCATTGCCAATCCATACTTGGGTTCTCTCTTCATTCGAATATTCATCAATGAATTCTCCCAAGCTCCTCCCTCTCGTATTTGGTTTCTCACGGTGGCTTTCACATTCGGATGTGACATGCTCATTTCTCAATGCTACTACTTTTGACTCGGCATCAACAAAGCAGATAAGATGACAAATTTGCATCTGTAGAGATGTTACGGTTGCATTAATGTCGACGCAGATCGTCTCAATATAATCAATACAATCCTTGTGCTCGTTGAGCCGATCATGCATCTCCCTCAACAATGTCTGAGTCTCTCCCATAACTGTGGCAAACACGTCTTCCAAGGCAGGGAAAGACTCCACATCTAGAACCAGAGTGTCAATCCATGGCTCCGTAGTGTTGTAACAATTCCCTAATCTTTGCTGACTTGGTGAATGATTCCAACTTTGATAATCAAGGGCCGCCATTTCCTCCAATGACCAAAGGGCTTTGTCCATGGTTAGGTCATAGAAAGAGGAGGTACTATTTTCTCCTTCCACCCATGTTCAGGTTGCTGCTAATAATCCGTCGAGAAAATTCAGGAGTTGACATTCCCTCGAGAAACCATGGTTCAGAAATCGAAATAGCAGCTCGTTATAACAATTCCAAGCGTAATAAAATGGATCAGAATCCCGTTGAGAGAAATGCATCAATACTTGTTGATCTAGCATCTTCAAGTACCCTACATAAGAAATAGAAAACAAAACTACAAACAAAAAATTATAAACGAAAGAAATGCCTAAATTAAAATCAAGTTATTTACTTACAATATCAACAACAATCTAAAAATCAATCCCCAGCAACGGCGCCAAAAACTTGGTGGCGGAATATTATGTCGCCACTTTCACCCCAAGTGTACGGGTCAAGTTTTAGTAGAGTGGAAAGAGTAAGAGTTATCGTTTCCATAGGGATTGGTTGAGAATATTGTCAAGTACCATAATTATCAGAACCTAATTTTATCTAGGTGAGAGAAAATGAAGTTTAAAATTAATAATATACTAATACCAAAATACTAATTTCTCCAATTAAACTATATTACTATTTTGAGATGTTTAAGGGAATGAATTATCTAGGGATTAACTTCATTTACAATTATACGTTTGATTGCGTTTGGTTATCAATAATGGCATTCGACCTATTCGACAATCTCTGTATCGTAAACTCGCTCATTTCCTCTCCCGAGTGTAAAGCGAGCGAATATGTGACTTTGCGTTAACGCCGAAGTCCTCCTCTTGCATTTTTTAGAACACATAGTCACATGTGTCTTAACCCAATGTCATTGATTGCATACTTTGTAACTCTTTCCCGGGTTATTAGATCGTCGCGTTGTGTTTACCCTAGTCCGAATTTGGGGTTACCTCTCTCGAGTGTCAAACCCCGATTTCTCAATTTACCTAAATATGAATATAATGGAAATACAAGCATAGTAAACACAATCAAATAATAAAGAAAAAGTATTAACGAAACACTAATTTCAAAACCACATATTCCTTAACTATTGTAATACCTAGACAATATCCGTTTAGCTAACGGCCACAACCATATGTACAATGATAAACAAGCTAAACATATTCAAACCATAATCTAAAGTTAATAAATAAGGAAAGAAATGAGAGAAACTAGTTGTAGTCTGAAGATTTGGCGCTAAAATCGTTCCAAGATCGCTTCTCCTTCTTCACAATGTATTCTTCTCCTTCAAATTTGGTGAAGCATTCCCCAAAAACCTCCTAATCCTATTCTAACACTAGGAGCTCTCTTTTTTGACGAAATAGAGAAGATGAGGAAGATATAGGCTAAAAAATATCTAAATAAATATCTAAAGTTTGTGCAGAGTGACTGCCGCGGCGGTAGTTAAATTGGTTTGATCACGGCCTCGGCGGTGGACTCAGCAGTGGGAGTAGAGACCTCTCTATTGTTTCACCACGTTGGTGGTGGGATTTTAGCAAGAAAAGACATCTCTCTACATATTGGCTGCTGCAGTGGTGGTTTGGAAGCTACGGCGATGGGCTGCTGTCTTGAATTTTTCCCTCATGCTTGTTTTCCCATCGTTCTTGATCCGATATGATCTTTTATGATCCATTTTCATCCCTTTTCATCCCACACACCTATTTTAATACAAAAAGAATAAAAACATATTAAAACGTATTAAAATACTATAATAACACTAGAAAACTAATAAGTATGGTTTAGAAATAGATAGGTAAATTACATCTATCAATAACTAAAAAGATTTTAAGGCTACTAATGCAAATATAAGTGGATTGCAAGGACAAATTTGACAAAAATGGTGTGAAATATATGACTATGATAATATAAATATAGTAAGAATTAAGTTGGAATTAAAAACAAAATGTCATAGAAAGAGGATAAAATATTAATAGATATAGTAAAAAAATAGACAGAGAACCATAAAATTATAGGCAAAAATGTGCAAGATATGTTAGTTTGGTTGACAAGGGGAGGTGTTCTTTTTCCTTGTCAACCGAGTTTGACTTTCCAAGGAACACAATGGGAAATAAATCATGAAATTAATCCTGAATGTTCCAGGTACCATGTTCATATGAGTGAGTACTCTTAAGATTGCCCCAAAAAGTAATTAGTTGAGATACACGAGGCCAAGTGATGCACCTGAATTTTGGAAAAAGGGGAAGAAGAAATAGACAAAAGGGGAAGAAGCAATTTGGTTTTCTCGCTCTGGAAATCCTTAGAAATTCATTCATTTTAGAAAACTAGTTTTAGGGGATTTTCTAGGTGCTGATTTTGAAAACATTCTTTGAGTCGGGATTTATTCAAAAAATGGAGTTGTCACCTAGTACTCAGTTAAATGGTGTGCTTGTCACTTGGAATTTTTGAAAAGTCATTTTTATTTTAAGAATATGCTCAAGTTTTGACTCGAAAAATACTAGGTATTTAATAGAGATTTCTTTAATGTTTGGGAGTCGGTTATACTCGGAGAATGGTGTTAGGCACACCAAAACTCCCGTTAAGTTTAAATAAATATTTACGTTTACACTAGTCCAAGTAATTTTCTTCAGTTTTCGTTAACACACTAATTCCCATTCTAATATTTTTCATTTTATGGTTTTTTTTATGTGAGAAAACAGTAAAAGGTAAAACACATTAAAAATAAAGAGCAAATGTCCCCCTTTTAGACTGCCTATTAATTATGGAAGAATTGACAAGTTTAGCCATGGAGGATTTTATTTGTTTAGTTAAAGTTCAACTTTGACAAAAAATAGAATATCTATTTATAGAAAGAAAAAGGTCAAATAAATTTGAGAAACACATTTTTATTGGAATATGGAAAACCATGTTTTAAGTATCGAAAACATAATAATAACAAGTAAAAGTTTTAATTAAGACAAAGTATATAATTTTTTTTTATGAAAATACTATACAAAAGACAAATGTTTATTATTTTTTTAGACTAAAACACAAAGTAATTTTCGTGTTGAAAACTCTTATGTGGAAAATAGTCCAATCAAACTTACTTGCTTAGGCTAGTTTGATGTTAAGGTTTACTTTCGTTAGTCAAAAAGAATAAGAAAATATAGAATATAAGTTCCATACATACTCGTAACTAAGAAGGAGGAAACATTTATGAAGAAGGCATGCACTTATCCCTAAAGTAATAGAACACTTCTCTTTATTCCACTTTTTAGCTACAAGGGTCAAGATATAGTAATATATGTAAATGGTGTCAGTCCTTTATATAAGACATACGGCCAGTCCATGATCTAAGATAATATATATAAGGGTGCCAGTCCACAGCTTAGGATGTACGTTTGGGCCATGATCTAGGCTAGCGTGAAAAGGCCTAGAGCGAGGAAAGTAAATGTTAGTAGTTAATAGTCCATAGTCAGTAGTGCATAATTTTAGGTTTGTTTTAAGTTTATTGAGTTTCTTTTCATGTGTTCTTGACAATGGCCAAAAATGCTACGCATATACCATATGTTCTTATTGTTCTTGACACAAAAACAAGTTATATACACTATGTACAAGCCTAAGACCCTCAAACATAGCCAAAGAACAATATGTACAAACAAATCAAAGATAATAAATGATCAAAACATAAAGAGGAGTTTAAAAAAATAACTTACCTAACTTTGGGGAGTGATCTTTCCCTAAGTGTCGTTTCTTTTTTCTCATTTTTTAATCTCTTATTTCTTTTTGCTTGGTTGTTCTTGAGGAAATTCTTTAAATCTTATTAGAAGAGTATTAATCCACCTTTTAAGACCTTTTTTTTTGGTAGAATTTAAGTGTGTTTATGATGTAGAAAGCTTAAGAGATCAAGAGACCCGAGAGAGAAATTCGAATTTAGAAAGAGAAAGCGTTTGACCAAACTTGGTTCTTAATGAAACAAGTTGTCTTTTATAGACAAAGGAATGCATGTGCATTGGTTAGTGCATACGCATAGTTAGCCTATTTTAGTTGGTTATTTAATGACCATTTAAGGCCATATAATGCTAAAAAGGCTTAGGCAGTGATCAAGATCTCCTAGTATCTTATAGGTGATCATGATAATCAAAATAATGCTTCATTTAAGGCTATATTTAATTCTCATTCAATGCCATGTAATGCATTATCAAATGGTCTTAATGGCCTTGCAATGATGGAGGCTAATTAGGCTAGTTTCTAGGCACTAATTACCCTAAAATATTTAATTTTATCATGGAATTTTCAATCAAAATCTTGCCAAAATATTTGATATTCAATTCTAGTATTCGATGACATTTAATGCTCTTAATGGTTTAGTCATGACGAAGGCTAATGTTGCTGAAACATCATCGGTACGTGTAACAACTCCTCACATGCCAGAAATATCCATAACCTATAATCCGAACCTGAAAAATCAGTTAGTTCTAAGGGGACACCAGTGTGGTGTCGGCCAAAGAACCTCCGGCATGAGAATAAGTCAGACTATTTTTCATGTAGAAAGCTTAAGATTTTAAAGAAAATCATTGGAGATGATATTTGCTTTCCTCGTATATATCAGAGCCACTTTAGTGCATAACCATCCCTCCCATGATTCTCTCCATGTTCCATATTTAACTGCTATGAATGCCGTTCATGCTCCCATTACTAGCTGTTACAATAATTACGCTTGCGTGTGTGGGGGATATGTTAGGTAATATAATTTTTCTCGTTAACCTACTAGCCGTATTCCTGATAATCAAGCCTTTATTAGAGGACCTCGTTCTACACCAGATCAGCCCAAGTGTGGTTGGGCTTCCTTAATAGACCAAATACACTATCTTTTGAGCAATTAGAGCAATCGGCCCATGGTCTGCTTCCAGAACATTTCTACCGAGTTGGTTTTATCATTTGTTCTGACCCAACATTTTAAGATCGGATTCTACAAATCATGGGAGGGAATTTCCCCCACATCATATTCCCCTCTAACTTTCATGGTGATTCATCGAAGCGAGACAAAAGATCAGTTTTCTCATGTAAGTTCTCTTTATTACTTGATTTCTTTACTGCATTATGTAGTTTTATATTTTCCCCAATCTTTAATTCCAGTAATGGCTTCCACACCACCACCTAGTTTGGCTGAGGCTGGTTCATTATCCACACCTCTCTTGGAGAAAGTGTCGATGACTAGGGCTTGTACATTTACCAATTCTCCAATAAACTTGGGTGATCATGGGACGAGCACTTTTAAAGAGGAATGGCTTGAATCACTTCGGAACACATTTGAAATTCCTTCCTCGATTGAGATTAGAGGTTCTTAAGCAAATGAACGCCCCTATTCCTGTAAGGAAGATGAAATATGTTTATTTATTTAAATGTTTGAATATGGTCTTAGAGTTCCTTTCACTCTATTTCTTCATAATTTATTCCATCAATTAGAAATCACCTCGGCCCAATTGCTTCCTAACGAGTTTCACTAAATCATGGGCGCTCTTGCACTTTCTTATTTGAATAATGTACTCTTAACCATAGAAATGATAAGAAGTGCATGTTTTCTGAAATTTCATCACGAAACCAAGAGATTCTACTATTCTGCCATCAAACAATACACCTTCCTCACTGACCTCCCATCAGCCGTAAAGGATTCATAGAATTGTTATCTATTCTTCAAAGGGAATTGGGAATTTTCCTCCAAGGAGATGGTAAGGAAAGTTGTACTACGACATTTCAATTTCCCAAGTAATCTTCTTTTTCCATTTTTGTAGTTTCTGACCTTAATTTTGCTACCTTTGCCTATATGGTATTTGTACCTTTTTACAAATCATATTGCACAGGTAGGAGTGCCTGTCAAAGATTTCATCTAACAAATAAAGTTATTTACCAATTGGTGAAACTATTGATGCCAAAAGATCGACCTTGTCAAGAGTTTGCTTGTGAACCCTTCATGCCTCTGAAGATGAAAATCGATAAAGCTCAGGTCTCCCAAGCACCTCAATCTGTCCATCCTATATTACCAAACTACAATGACAACTCGCAACCTCTAAGTGTAAGGCAACGTAGGGTGGTGTTCGTCCCTATTTCTAGCACTCGTATTTCAGTTGCTACCGAAATTCTTGGGTTAGAATTGGCTACTAGAGTAGTTGGGACCCAAATAATTCTGATATCCGAGACCACAACAGTTTGTGTTCAACCTCCTCCATCCACCTCAATGTCTAGCCTTAGAACCTCTGCAACCCGAGCTTGCCAGAGGCTTTTAAAGAGTAGATATTTCACCTGCTGAAAGATGTAGGCCCATCAATTCTGAAGCGTCAAGAAATCTTCAAAATACTTTTCAGTGCCTCTATGAGCAATCCTAGGACAAGATACACTTTGGAATTGAGAAACATGGTCAAGCAGAACTCTTACGATCTCTTGTCTGTGTACTCCTTTATGTAATCTTCATTATTAAATTTGTCTCATCGGATTTATTGGATGTGCTGAATGAGATTCTGAACAAAGTCATATTATAAAGTATCAACCTATCATGTGCCTTGCCTAGAAGTTTAGATGATGCGATTAAACTGGACATCTAACTCTTACACCAACTGACTGAATCCAGTCAACTAGAAGGAGATCTCCGAACTCTGTAGGAGAAGAAGGTTTCCATTGAAACCGAACTAACACTAGAGATGTCTTCAAAAGAACAATTTAAGACCAATCTACCAATTTTTCATGCTCAATGTAAGTTTTTCCAAAGCAGTAATCAGTCCTTAATCAATGAGAATTATAGGCTTCTGCTTTAGATCAACAGGCTATTAACTGAGAACTCTGCATTAGCAGATAAGCTCAACAAGCAAAAATTCGAACTTGATCTGAAGAAGACTGAACTAGACACAAAAGTAGATTTTCTCCAGCAATTAGAGAAAGAAAAAAAGTTGATCTCTAACAAACTAAGTTCAGAGAAGCTCAAAGGTCCATCCCTTGAGGCTAAATTAACAGCTTTGGAAGCAAAGTCAACCGACTAGGCTAAAACGATAGCAGAGTTGACTACAGTGATGAAATAGAATAGAATTGAGCATGAAGATGGGATCAAAGAACTCTTAGAGCACTTTGAATAACTCAAGGAGAGTATTCAGCTATTGGCATCTAATTTTGTCGAGTACAAGCACAACAAACATATCATAAGCTAGATCTTGCCTTTTTGGATTAATTTGTACCTAAAGATGAGGAAGATCTCTATTTTACTTTGGCAGAACGGCCAAGTGCAGAGCTCTTCATTACTGGTGCAACAAATCCACCTCTTCCTCCAAATCAAGCTCGTCCTAACTTTGATAAAGTCCAACTTGATTGTAACCAAACTCAGCTCACCATTGACCAAGCTCATATCATGTTTGACCAAGCTCAACAATTTTCTGAATAAGTAAAACTTAACTCCAATCAAGCTTAACTCACTTCTGACCAAGCTCAGTCTATCTATGATCAGGATAAGCCCAATTCCAATCAAACTCAGCTTAACTATGATCAAACTTAGCTCGCTTCAAGCCAAACTCATCCCCTGCTCAACGGATCAACCTCGATGGTTGTTGAACCGCATGTCGCACCTCTATCGGACAGTGCAAACTAATTGATCATTGTTTAATTAGTTAATCGTCTTTTTAACTTTTATTTTTATTCGTTTTGTAATGATGACATTTTGTAATTATGACTAGCTTGAAACATCCGTTGTATTCAGTCTTGAAAGTGTTGTCATTCCCTTTGATATTAGTTGTTGTCGTTTTGTTTCTGATGTCATAAATTTTTTGACGATTTAGTTTTGTCTTTGTTGTAGTTTTATGAATGCTGTCTATTTAAAGCGAAACCTTCGTGAGATTTCTTCACATTTTTTTCCTTTTTTGTTAGTCTTCTTTTCTTTTCTTCAATCTATTTCTTCTGCCTCGTATCAATTATGGCATTTTCATCATCAGCATTAGATATCTTCGACGTTGTTCAAGCTGAGAGAAAGAAAAAGGTACGACTAGGGAAACATGTCCAACAACTCATGATGATGTACAAAACTCTTGACGAAAAGAATCCACGACTTTGTGCTATCGAAGATGCCTATGCCATCTTCGTCTCTCTCAATGCCATCAATTTTTGCGTGATATCCGTAGTCATCAGAAGCTAGTAGAAAAATAGATCGACCAACTGCAGGCCCAACTTCATCTCCATAAAACATACAGTGGCATCTTGAAGACAAAGAGGAACAAGCTCTCGGAGAAGAAGAAGAAGAAGAATGATAAGATACACTTTCTGGTTCAATCGTTAAACCGATACGAAAAACATAACTTCTACCACTCGAACTCAGATTCTAAATTTTATTTATTGTTTAATAAAAAATAAAAAATAAAAAATAAAAAAAGCCTCAAGAGAACCTTTTAAATAGTGCATGCATATCAGTCACTAAAAAATCTTCAACAATCCTCCTACCACAACTCCGTCAAATACAGAATGTGCATTGCAAGGATTCCTGCGATGGTAAAATCTGATTTATGTTGGATAAAAGATGTAATACACTTTTAGATCTGTACTGACTTCATGGTAAGAAGTGATAAGTTCAAAACTTTTCTTCTTTTTTTGGGTTATACTGATGTATCCGTTGTGTATAAAAAAAAATTGTATTTTATTTGTCGTGTGTTAAAAGAAATTCTACAATAATACTCACAGTGAAATGGGATAGATATAGAACATTGGTTGTGCACATATTGATTATTAAACTCTCAAACATAGCATTTAAGAATAAATGGGGTTTGAATCAATGGAGTAAATCTTCAAATATTTCAAAAGTAATGCTTATACCAGAAGTAAATAAATATGGAACATTACCTGTACACATATTGAGTATTAAATTCTCAAATAAAATGTTTAAGAATGGACGGGGTTTGAATGAATTTTGGTAATGAGGGTAAATCCTCCGACATTTGGAATGAGGGTAATGAGGGAAAATCCTCCAACATTTAGAAAATTATTACATTCATATTCCTCGTACCCTCCTCCATAACAAATTTAAGTAATAAACATATTATGGATTGCATGAGTCTTTGAAACTTACCAACTTGAAACTTAATTATTTGTAACCAATCAATTCTTGGATAAATTGGTAAAAATATCTTGGCTACTTTATGAGCATCTTGGCATAACTTTTTGAGATTTGGTGATTTTTTACCAATGATTTTCTGAATGAACTGATCTGTGCAGCTTGGTTAATTTTTACAAACTGATCTAAGCAGCTCGATTATTTTGATGAATTGATCTTTCTAACTTGGCTAAGATTGGCAAATCGATCTTAGCAACTCAGTTAATGCACGAACTGATCTAAGTAGCTCAGTTTATGCACGAACTGATCTAAGCAGATGGGTTAATGCACGAACTGATCAAAGTGGTTCAGTTTAGGCACGAACTTATCTAAGCAATTTGGTTTAGGCACGAACTGATCTAAGCAACTCAGTTTAAGAACAAACTGATCGATGTAGCTCAATTTGGGCACAAACTGATCTAAGCAACTAGGTTTAGGCAGGAACTGATCTAAGCAGCTCGGTTTAGGCACGAGCTGATCGAAGCATATTGACTTATGCACAAACTAATCTAAGCAGATCAGTTTTAGGCATGAACTGATCTAAGCAGCTATATTTATCTAACAAACTAAACTTATTTTCTTAAGCATAAGGGTGATCATTATTGAAACTTCTTTATAAAATTAGTAACTTTACTAATCATTGACGATCAAAACAATAAACAATTCTTCTTCCAAATCTTTAAAAGTAAATTCTCAAAACAAAAATTAGAAACTTACACAAAATCTTTAAAGTAAAATAAAGTCCTTAGTTGAACTGCTTATTCTAGCTCTGTCGAACTCCTGTTTTCGATATGGGCTATTAGTCTGAGTTCTAATGAGCTTTTTCCCCTAAGCTGGGTTATTGATTCGAGCTCCTTCGAGCTCCTGCTTTGATTTCTATAAGATAGCCTTTTTCCCCTTCAAACTATTGCAAAACACTGCATAGATACAACCTAGTCTCCTCGGATGGCAGCTAACTTGCCATCCTTTACGTACATGATACATTGATGAAGTGTTAATACCTGGTAGAGATTTTATTTTGCTACACACTACAAGTGTACAGGTCAAGTTTTAATTGTATAGGGTGAGCAGAGTGTCGTATCCACTGGAATTGGTTTAGATCATCACTAAGTACCAAGATTATCCTAACCTAACTTTATTTAGGCGTCTACATGTAAGGTTTATAAAAATAATATAAAACTAAAACAAATATAAATACAAAAGCGAAATAAAGTATGGAATTTCTATGCACAATTGTTCTGGGGGCTTGATTTCATCTCATGGTTCCCATGTTATTCTATTAAGCAATTATTAGTAAATTCCATTCATTCAATAATCAAGGTCACTTGTGCTCTCTCACTATCTCTCACAAGTGTCAAGTGAGAGAATATGTAAACACTTTAAGTCTAATATCCCTATCTTGTATTTAGGTGAAAACATTCGTTATACCCTACCTTATAGATTACCTAAGCTTTAAATATCTCCATATTTATTAAAACTTATACTGTGTTAAACCTAAGTCCAAACTCGAAATTACCTCTCCCGAGTGTGAAATGCCAAGTTCTCAAATCAACCAAGATATCAAATGGGAGCATAAATTGAAACCATTAAAAAGGCAAACATAATTGAATAGAAAACCTAGTTGATAAATCTTGAACTTGATCACCTCCCGGTCTCACAAGATTATAAAGTCCCAACTCGATTACCTAGGTGTTGATCTCCTTCTGAACTCACAATAACCTAAATTATGCACTTTCAATTCTGGTTACAATCTCAATCTCTCTTGTGCATAAAATTCATAACCTAAAATCAACTAATTCACTGTCCACATTAACCAAACGCATTAAACATAGAGAGATATAAAATGGAACTGAAACTAGTAATTACCAAAATATTCAAAAC
The DNA here is from genome assembly GCA_016647705.1 of Eucommia ulmoides. NCBI lineage: Eukaryota > Viridiplantae > Streptophyta > Magnoliopsida > Garryales > Eucommiaceae > Eucommia > Eucommia ulmoides. The sequence goes on from CM028330.1 coordinate 40,791,920, forward strand.
ACGGTTGAAAAGAGATTGCATTAATCCCTAGATATAGATTTTAGTTCAACATAAGAGAATACATGACTACTCGTTTCAAGAAATTCATAGATGAAAATATGTTCAACACAATATCTCAAATACAAATTCAATAAAAAGATTAGGGTGAGAGAAGGGAAGATTACATGTTCAATTTCCAAACTCAATAGAAAATAAACCAAGATCTAAAGTAAGAGATAGATAGAGGAGAAAAAAATCCGAACTCTGATTGAGGTGACTCAAAAGGCTATGGAAATATAAGAAAGATATCTACAACTTCCATGTTTTGCAATTTTCCAAAATCGAATTAAATAGTGGTGAAAATTGGTCTTGAAGTTTTTGTACCTGCACTCATTTTGAATATTTTCTCCCATTTATTTATATTCCAACATAACAACACAAAAACACATTAAACTAATAAAAATGCTGGAAAACTCACAAATATTTGAATTTAAAAGTACATGATTTGTTGGTAAATAAATCACTCATCAAATACCCCAAAACTCAAACATTTGCTTGTCCTCAAGCAAAAGAAAAGAAAATAAGAAAACACAAGTCAAGTACTAAGTTATGAACAAGAAAATGTGAGTTACATATTGATTCCATTGTTTGTGCAATTATCTCCGAAGCCCCCAAATGCTTTATGCTCAAGAGTAATGAAATCATTGAGATTATCTGGAATTTCAACTTCAAGCATCATCAACTTACTCAAGACTCTCGATGTGTAAGTGCGTACACAATTACTCTCACTCAACCACACGAGTCTCCAATATATTTATGTGCTAAGGAGACAATAAACAATCTCTAGATAATGAATGTAAAAACGATCATAACCCCATTTTTTGTGCCACTCTCTACTAATTATGTGTAGGTTCATATATCATTGGAGATCAAAATGACTTTGAGGGTTATAATGTATGGCTAGGGTAGAAGGTAGATGAAAATGTTTTTTTTAGGCTCAAATCACGCTAAGCATGTATCTTACAAGATTTCCAAGATTTTTTTTCACTAACTCCCCCTTTCATCAAATGTTTTTCTTTCAATCGATCTTACAAGGTATTATTGTGAAAACAAATCAAAACACACCTATGTTATTTTTTCTTTTTCTTATTTGCTCATTTTTTCACAAAAAGAACAGTTAGGTAAGAAATATAAGCCATACCCCCAAACTCAAAATCGGCATTGTCCTCAATATTATTGTATAATACAAAGGAGTGACTCAACTCATCACCCAGTTGTCCTTTTTTTTTTTTTACGTATAAAACCTAATCCACCAATGATTTTTCGAACACAACCCATCTTAGTCCTTACAATCAACGATCCATGCAAAAATGCCAATTCGTAATGAGTTTAGATGATAGGAATACATTTAGTTGGTTGGATGTACATACGAGGGTATTGTACGAATTAGGCAATAAGGGTCAATGGGGGTTACAAGGGTAAACAATTTTCAAGGGTTCGCATTAAAGGTCTAAACGATCCAAAGAAATGCTAAAATCATCTCTCCAACAATACATTACTTAGTATTTCGCCTCAAGTTTAACTCAAATGGGTTGTAGTGTTTATGAGATGTCAAAGCCTACCTAAAACACATAAATGTTCTCTAAGTACTCAAAAGGCCAAATGATTATGATTCATGGTGCTCAAGTATAAGAGTTAAGAGTGAACTTCAATCAACACAAGTCAAGCACAGAGAAATCTCAATGCAATACATTTTCAAAAATGCCTAAGAGAACATCAAGTTTTTATACTCATCATCGATATTAGGTCATTTCATCTCAACAAAACTTACAATTTATTCAAACAAACCTAAAAGAAAGAAAAAAACTAAAAACAAGGCCAAAAGAACACAATTTATATGAAAATAAGTCATAAACACAAGCATTTCCGAAACCGAACCAACATATGTCTCACCTCCAATCTCGCCTCTAAGTGAGGTCGGCAGTGATGCTCCAGGCATGAAGACCAGTTGCCTTCTTGGGAGGCAACCTAAGTTTTCAAATAAATTAATCCATCATCGCCGAATTCATTCAGAGGTGAGATTGTCTCTCCTCTAAAGTACGTGTTCTAAACCCCCTTCGTCATCATGCATTATTTCAATTGTTGGGTTATTGTGGACACTGCCCATTTTAAGTTTGGGGGTGATGTGTAGTATGTTACTATGTTTTCGTTTTGATTAGTTATGTAATTTAAGTTTAAATGTTGTTTAATTTAATTGTTTGCGTGATTTTTTAGTTTAGTATAAGTATGTTTATGTTTTTAGTTGTTATTGTTGTGTGCGGAGTTTTGTAGTTCATCTAGGACATTACCCGATGATGAGTTTATCCCCTAGTTGTTTATCGAGGCCTAGCCTAATGCCCATTCATGTGTGTTCTATGTGCCTGACATCTCGTTTTAGTAAAAGTTATTGTGGATCCTAACTTGCATGAGCACTTAAACTCAATGTACTAGCTATCCAATTGATTTAACGTTGATTATCCGTTAGCCAAGTTCATGACAATAGGGATTCTAGAACCTGATTTGGGGAAAATTCGAGACGAAATCTTAGGAAAGATAGTTCAGGAGATATGATTTAGGCATTCATTTTGATCGCTTGAGCCTTTGAAGCCTACTATGTAATATGTTTTATCCCTCATTACCCTGTCAAAGCCTATAAGCCTTTTTAATTCTGAACATGTAACAAATGCCCTGGCCAATTGAATGTTTTTCCAAACCGTTATCGCTAAACCTAAGGCACAATTTGAGTGAAATCAACTTAGCATTTGTTATGCTACTTGAAGTGAGCGGTCGGGTTTTGGGCGAAGTATTGATTGGTTCGGTATTCGAGTACTCACTTATCATTTTTCTATCGTATTTCCACACCTATCAAATTATACAAATCAAATAATTATAGGGGAGTGTTTGTTTAAAAAAATAAAAATAAAATAAAATAAAAACACCGTAAATGTGTATATACAGTTTTATTTTTGTTTGTATAGACAAGTAAGTACTACGTTTTAAAGTGTTAGTTCAGGATTGTTTCAAGTTGGTCTTTGGGGTTACGAGTATAATTGATCCAAGCGTTGTGCCCCAAGTATTGTTAAGTTAATAACGTTAACCTGTTTTATATTCCGGATATACCTTTGGCCATTTGACAAAAATCGAACTAAGTCCTATTGATCTTTTTGAATTTCCAAGCCTACATTAATGGAGAGTGGAACATAGTTAGGCATAAAGATTTCCTATACCTTTATGGTTTAAGTCATGAACTTTGTTGGTAGATAATCCAATCCAGTCTGTGGATGGTTTTATGATTGAGTTTTCGAACAAATACTTGAGCAGGATCTAGAATGGCACTTACTGTTATTGAATATTGAAATTCTAGAACACCACATGGTGCATTTTACTCTTAAAATCGATATGATCAGGGGCTGATGAGGGAAAATTTTTGGTTGTATAGATGAAATTCAAAACTCATATGTTGTTATTTTTAGTTCGTTAGTGTTTTTCATTTTTAGTATTTAAATTTGTTAATTTGTCATGGCAGTTTAATTTATTGTGTGTGTGTTTTGCACGAGAAGTAGCAAAATTCTATCTGGTTATACCCCTGACACAATGCGTCGTGATGGGTTCCTTCATGGAGATTACCCCTGACGCTGAATGTCGGGATACCGTTTTTTGTTAACTAGGAGTTGGGGGCTCCTCAATTCGGCATACATTTAATTTGGAAATTCGTGGGGAGGGTTGCTCATCCCAATCCCAAGATGGGATGGGGGCCGTACTTCACCGCCACCGACAAAATTTGGAGAATGAAGAACTGGTTAAAAAAAAATATTTTTTCCATTCATAAGTAGTCTCTTTACAAGCTTCAAAAAAGTAAAAAACTTTACAAATCCATCGGAGCCTCCTCTCCAGGCTAATAGCACTTCAGATGCTCTACATTCCAAGGGTACCGTAAGGAGATGCCCTTTTATATTTCCAACTCGTAAGTACCGATACGGATAATACGAGTAACACAATATGGCCCTTCCCAAGATAGGGAAAGCTTGCATGCAGTTGAGTCCCTTGTAGCCAAGGTTACGTTTTGGAGGACTAGGTCTCCAACATGAAATGACCTAGGATGGACCCTCTTATAGTAATATTTGGTTGTCGTTTGCTGATAAGCTGCTTATCGAACACGGGCACGTTCTACTTTTTTTCTTCAATAAGATCAAGATTGAGAGCCAAGGAGGAGTCATTTTCATCTAGGCTAAAGACCATTGCTATTTAGGAAGAGGGCATACTAGTCTCAGCGAGGATCACTGTCTCTGACCCAAAAGTCATTGCGAAATGGGTTTTTCCTGTTGAGGTCTTTACTGTAGTATGGTATGCCTAGTGAACGGGGCTTACGTCTTCAACCTATCTTCCTTTTGATTTGTCTAATCTGGTCATGAGTTAATAGAGAATTGTGTAGTTGCTAACTTCCACTTGTCCGTTGGCCTGTGGATTCCCTGGAGATGCGAAGTGGGTATGAATCCCCAACTCGGTACAAAATTCCCTAAAGAGATCATTGTCGAATTGCTTCCCGTTGTTGGAGACGATGGCCTTGGGTATTCCGAAGCAACACACAATACGTTCCCATACAAAATCTCAAATTCTTTCCTTGGTGATCCGTGCAAGTGGTTTAGCTTCTACCCATTTCGTAAAATAGTCATTTGTGACAACGGGGAATATTCTTTCCCCGGTCCTCTGAGGAAATGGCCCGAGAAGATTCCCACTAGGAAAAGGGCTAAGGATTCATCATAGGGACAAGAACAGTTGGAGGTAGTTAAGGATGGAAGGTAAACCTTTGACATTTATCACACTTTTTGAAGAATTCCATGCAGTCCTTGCACATGTCCGGCCAGAAGTATCCATGTTTAATAAGCTTGTGAACTATGGACCTTCCTCTTGAGTGGTTGCCACACATCCCTTCGTGGATTTCGCTAATCACGTAGCTAGACTCTTCCAGTCGCAAGCAAGGGCAATATGGTCCTAAGAATGATCATTGATAAATCACCACATTCGTGATGGTTGATAGGTGTAAATTACCTATCTATTTCAAAATCGAATATTGTTAGTTTTCAAGTACGTTTAGTATGTTTTAATATGTTTTTATACTTTTTGTACTAAAAAAGGTGTGTAGGGGTGAAAAGGTAGGAAAATGGAGCATAAGCAATCAAATTGTATCGAGAACGGTAGAAGAACGGTAAAAAAACAAGCAAGGTGGCAATATTCTTTAAAGAAGTCCACCGCCGCGGCGTCCAGACCTCCATCACGGCAGTGAAAATGCCGAGAAAACCCTATCTTATTCAACGTCTACCACCACAGCAATGAGATCCACCGCCACGGTGGTGAAAATGCAGGATGATCACCAATTCCACCTCCTCCTCCACTGCTACAGCGATCACTAACTGACACACCCACCACTGTGGCAGTCACCTCTACATAGACTTAAGATATTTTTAGATATTTTGAGCCCTATAAAACCCCTTATCTCATCCTCTCTTCCAATTTTATCACCCCCTAAGGCCTTTAGAATATATTTAGGGTGAGTTTGAGAGATTTTTTAGGGAGAGCTCACAACCCAAGGTGGAAGAAGAAGAAGGAAGTGATCATTCAATGGTTTTAGTGCCAAATCTTTGGATATCGACTAAGTTCTTTCATTTTTTTTCTTTGTTTTCTTTATTTCGGTAGTTGTTGGGCATGTTTAGTCCATTTTACATTGTATATATGGTTATGGACATTGGCTAAACATAGGTTGTAGAATATTTGGCCAAGGGTATTGCGAAATGGAAAACGGGTTAACTTTGTTAACTTAACGTTACCCTAGGCTCAACGCTTGGCACATTCACTTTCGAACCCCCATAGATAAATTGGAAAACAATTCTAAACTAACATTTAAGAACATAGTACATGTAAAAAATAAAGGTAATTTTTTTTTTTTTTTTTTTTTTTTTTTTTTTTTTTTTTTTTTTTATAAATAACCACACCCCCAAACTTATTCGATTATTATGATTTCACGGGTATGGTTAAAACGAAAGAAAAACGACAAGTGAGTACTCGAATATTGAACCAATCCGAAGTTCAACCTAAACCCAACCGGTCACATCAAGAAGCATTTGCAACTGTTAACTTGATTCACTCAAATTGTGCCTTCGGTTAAGCGATAAAGGTTTGGAAAAAGTTCAATTGGCCAAGGTATTTGTTTAGTGTTCAGAATTGAAAAAGTTTTTAGGCTTCGATAGGGTAACGAGGTATATACATATTACAAGGTAGGCTTCAAAGTCTCAAGCGATAAAAAGAAAGCCTAAATCATGTCTCATGAACTACCTCGCCTAGGATTTCGTCTCAAACTTCCCCTCAATCAGGTTCTAGAATTCTTAAATTGTCATGAGTTTGGCTAATCAATAATTTGCCTCAAATCAATTGAATTGAAATATATTGAGTCTATGTGCTTGTGCAAATTAGGATCTACAATAATTTTCACCAAAAAGCATTGTCAAGCACACAGAACACACATGCATGGGTATTACCCTTGACCTTGAAAATAACCAGGGGTAATTTCATCATCGGGTAATAGCCTAGATGAACACAAAACTTAGCATGCAACAACAACACAAACAAACACAAACTATCCTAAACAAATATGCACACAAGAAAACAATAAAACATTTAACATACTATACTACACATCACTTCTGAACTTAAAATGAATAGTGTTCTCAGCGGCCCAATCATCATTCTCAACATTATGAAATTAAAGCATGCTGACGAAGGGGTTTAGAACACGTACCTGGGAGGCGAGAGAATCTCGCCTCCGAATAAATTCAGTTGTGACGGATTTAATTTATTTGATATTGGGTTGCCTCCCAAGAAGCACGTGGTTTAATGTCCTCGGCCCGACATATTCAAAACACCCTCAAGCTTGGTGGGATTTTTCTTTGTTCGGCTCAATCTTTCAATGACACGCCTCACTGGCTTATGTGCGTGGCGCCAATACTATAAACGTCTCAGAATCCCATTGAAAGAAATGCATCAATACTTGTTTATCTAACATTAGCAAGTACCCTACATAAGAAACAAAATCAAAACTACAAAACAAAAATTACATACAAAATAAATACCTAAAGTAAAATTGGGTCATTTAATCACAATATCGATAATAGCGAAAAAACACAATCCTCGGCAACGGCGCCAAAAACTTGTATGGTGAGTATTTGTGACACGCTCGCGTATTGACTACTCACAAGTGTACGATGTTAAAATTTTAGTATGATGGATCTTTAAGATCGAGTATCGTATTCACAAGGATTGGTTGTCATTATTATCGATTACCGTAATTATCATGACCTAACTTTATCTAGGCTAAAATTAAATATATTTAATTAATTAATACTAATACTAATATAACCTAAATTATCTATACTAATATAATTAGATGTTTTAGGGGAACGAATTGTCTAGGGATTAACTTAGTTTACAAATACGTGTTCGATCCAGATTGACTTACGTTTACGGTGTTAAACCTATTTAATAATCTCAGTTCATAAACTCCCCCGCCACCTCTCTCGAGTGTAAGACGAGGGATATAACGCGACTTCATGCCAACAAAGAAGTCCCCTTACATGTCTTAACGACCCTAGGTCACGTGAGTCTCCCCCCAACATCATTGATTGCGCACAATCCAACTCCCGACCAAGTTATTGGATCGTGGTGTTGTGTTTACCCTATCGACAATCTCAGTTCTAAAACGCCACCACCACCTATCTTGAATGTAAGACGGGGGAATACATGATTTCGATTCAATGAAGAAGTCCGCCTCAACGTCTTAACAACCTTAGGTCACGTGAGTCTTGCCTCAACGTCATCAATTGGCGTTATATTTACTTTAGTCCGAATTTGGGGTTACATCTCCCGAGTGTCAAACCCTGTATTTTCTATATATCTATCTAATCAAAATAAACATAACAATATGATAAACACAATAAAACTTTGAAGAACAAACATAAGCACAACACCGAAATCATTCGAAACACATATTTACAAATATATTGTTAATCCCTATACAATCCATGTTTAACTAATGGCCATAACCGTATCTAAAATAAAGCATGAGCTAAACATGCCCACAAAATACTGAAGTTAAAGGAATAAAGGAAGAAATTGAAGAACTTAGCCTAGTCTGAAGTTTAGTCGCTAAGAACTATTCAATGATCGCTCCACCGTCTTCTTCCACCTCAGGATGTGAGCTCTTCCTCTAAAACTTCTCTACCTACCCATAGATATATTCTAAGGGGCTCAAATGGCCATATAAGAGGAGAGGAGGGGGTATAAATAGGGAAAATATCTAAATCTGTGCAGAGGTGACCGCCACGGTGGTGAGTAGGTCGGTTAGTTGATCGCCTAGGCGGTGAAGACAACAGTGGACTTGGTTGACATCCGACATTTTCACCACCGCGGTGATGGACGTTTAGCAAGATAATCCATTCTCTGCATTTTCACCACCGCAGCAGAGATCTGGACCCCGTAGCGGTGGGCATCTTTCAGAATATTGCCGCCTTGCTCATTTTTCCACCGTTCTTCAACTGTTCTTGATTCGATCTCATCTTTTTCACTCCATTTTCCTATCTTTTTGCCCCCACGCACCTGATTTATACAAAAAGTATAAAAACTAATTAAAACATAATAAAATAAATATAAAAACTACTCTAAAACTAACAAAACTGGTTTGGAAATATGTAGGTAGATCACACCTATCAGAGGCCTTTCCTTTGTCTGGAGAAAACATAGGAATTTGGTTTTACCCGGCATAAGCATCTAGGAAACTCAAGAGTTCGTGCCCCGCCGTAGCATCTTTGACTAAGTCTATTCTCGACAATAGGAAGAAATCTTGTGGGCATGCCTTATTAAGGTCCTTGAAGTCTACATAGAGACACCAATTATTTTTGGCCTTAGGTACGAGGACAACGTTGGAGAGCCAATTGAGAAATTCCATCTCTTCTACCACGGCGGATTTCACTTACTTATCCAATTCTTGTTCAATGAGCTTTTGACGTTCTAGATGGAATTTGCTATATTTTTGTCTCACAGGGGGATGATGAGGATTAGCATGGAGGCGATGCATGGAAACACTTGGATCAATCCTGAGAAGCTCGTTGTGGGACTAAACGAATATGTCGTAATTTCGTCTAATGAGATTAGTTAGTTCTTCTTGCTTTTATCGTGCTAAGTTTGGAGTTGATTCGGATAGTTCTCCCCTTAATAGTGGGATGAATGGGTACTTCTATCAAGTCTTCATGAGGCCATGGACGGGGTTCCTCATCGCGGGGATCGTTGATGGGTACGGTTTCGGTATCAGATAGGGTCATGAGTTTAACTTCGTTGTCCCTGGTCCCAACCGTTAATTGCTATTTATTTTTCTCGAGTGACCTTCTGGCATAAGACCTAGTGGATTCTTCGTCTCCCCTTACCTCTCCACCCCTCTTTCTATAGGGAACTTCATAGATTGATGGTAAGAAAAGGATACAACTTTTAAAGTTGCTAAGGTTGGTCACCTAATGATTGCGTTCTAGGGGGAAGGTCGGTCCATAATGAGGAATTTTATCCAAATCATGGCCGAGGTGGGCACAGTACCAATAGTGAAGGGAAGGAACGCCCAACCCATGAAATTTACCACCTTCCTACCAAATTCGATAAGAGGGGATGTAGTGGGTCTCATGGAGCTTGAACTCATGTTCATTTTGTCGAAAGCATATTTGAAAATGATATCCACAGAGCTTTCTCCATTGATCAGAATTCGTCCTACTCTTTAATGGTTCATTAGGGCAAAAATTACCAAGGCATTATCTTGAAGGGTATGAACCCCTCAAAGGTCAGCTTCACTAAAGGAGATGACGTTGTACGAGGTAGCATCAATTGTGCTCACCTCGTACACATCCTCATCATCTTTTCTCTTTACTTTATTTTCGTGCCTCTTTCGTGAAGAGGTGGTCTCCCCTCCAAGGCTGAGGCCTCCATTGATCACATTGATTTCACCATCTATATGCATCTCATCATCAAATTTTACAGTTTCTCTTTTCGCTGGGGGTCGACCACAATTTTTCTTTCTCGGCTAACCCCTATGTTCATCTCATCTCGGCGACTGCTCTCTCTTTGAAGCTTGTGTTCTCTTTGTAAACATAATGACCAAGGTACCCCTTTTTTATAAAGGCCATGATTTCTTCTCGAAGCTCAAAGCATTCGTCCGTCAAGTGACCACAGTCACAGTGGAACTTACAATATTTAGAAATGGCTCTTCCCATGGGTCTTCCTTTAGGAGGAGGAACTGGATGGAATAATCCTCTTCTCGAATTTTTGGCAAAAATCATTGATATGAATGCAGTGAGGAGCATCAACCATGGGAAATTCGCTGGGGGTGGAGGATGTCTCCAATCCTCGAGAATAGGTCCTAACCGCCCCTCTACATGCAGCCTTCGCAACCCCTATGCTCGACTTGGTCCTTCTTCTACTTGGTCATTTCATTTCTGATTTCCTTCTCGTTCTTACTTCACATCGTCTATAAGGTCGGCTTCATAGAAGCTTGTAACCCGAGCAAAATTAGCAACTAGATTTGGCGCAAGATAGGAACACAAATCATAAGATAGTCTGCGATGCCTCAGCCTATCAATAAAGGCATTAAGGGCCACAATGTATAGAATATTATCGCAGATTAAACTTTCCCAGTGGAATTGAGCAACAAAATCACCCAGAGTTTTGGCGATCTCTTGCTGGAGAGGGAGAAGGTGAGTTTTCATTTTGGGCCTTCTTCGAGAACAGAAGAATCGATCTAATAAGATTTGTTCCAGTTGTGTGAACATAGAGATTGAAGCTGGTGGAAACTCGCAAAACAAGTTGTTCGCCATCCCTGTGAGAGTGAGAGGAAATGATTTTCACCTTACCGCCATGGATGACGTATACATGTCCTTGAATGCAATGAAAATGGAGAGGTGATCACTAGGGTCGGTAGTCCCATCATAGGGGGTTATTTGTGGACTAGAAAATCTGTAAGGGACCACCTCAAACACTATATCATCAACGAAGGGAGACCTTATACCTGAAGGAAGTTTAGTAGCCCCCCAAGGCCCTGTATTTGCATAAGCGCTGCCTCCATCTCTGCAATGCGACTCCCTAATTTTGTTTTCCCCTTAGGTAGTCCTACCACATGACTTGCAGCTACTCTTGACCCCTACTTTCGGTAGGAGAGGAATTGGAGTTAACCTCCCTAACATGGCGAACTATGCGATAAGCACGGGTGACATGGCTGTGAGTTCTTTCCTTTGTCTGGCGAGACCAAGAAGGCAAAGATAAAGAATTAGAAAGGATTGGTGGGGTCAGATTATGTTCCCTTATTGGTCGATCATGTGGGCGAGGTTGTTACCTAGAGACGTGTCCTTCAGAGTAGATGACATGGTCCGATTCTTGATGATGATCCTCACCCCTTGCATGCCGGAGAACCGGTCCCCTCAGACCAGGAGCCGGTGGCAAGTAGCGTTCATCTCCCACTGTGTTTTGGAGAATCGGTACCCTCTGATCTGGGGCTGACGTTCAAAGTTATCAAGTCGCATCGTATCCGTAGCTTTGGTTGTTGGTCCAATGTGTGCTCCTGTAGGTGGAGCTGACGGGCCTGCTTGGTTAATGGGGCGTGTATTTTCTTCGTCTTCCGGGATGGGTATGATAGTCCTCGCATCAGGCCTGGTGATTCTTGAAATGTCTCTAGTCAGGTCCCTAATCCACCGTGCTATCAGGGTCTCTTGGTCGCAAAAACTAACCAGACCTTATAATCATCTAACCCTTAGTCGAGATAGGAGCAGATGATCGGAGGAAGGCTTTCAGTAGCAATTCCCACAGATGGTGCCAAACTGTTGATGTCAAATTTTGGTAGACTACAACGGTATGTTCCAATCAGCCTTGGATCCGTGGAGCTTCTAATCAGTGAAGGAGTACTTGGCTGAGAAATGAGAGGCCCTTATTGAGAAGAGCCCAAAGCCTTCTGAGCCGAGAAGGGGAGGTTCAAAATGCCTGGTGATCCTTGGAAAAATGAATCAGAGCTTGGAATGGAACTGTTCCGAGATAGGGGAACAATTGGAAACCTACACAAAGGACTTGCCGGGATGATCCAGCGTGTCCTCTCCGCGCGAGAGAATCAATGTACAGGGGGAAAAGTTTATAGAGAAACTGTCGAGAAGAGGGGGAAAAAATTGTCTACCTTTGGGCAATTGTATGCCCTCTTATATATAAGCAAATAGGAGATTAGTTTAGGGGCTTAAGCATGGATTAGTGTCTTTTCACATCACATCAATATTCAAACTTGGGAGAGAGCCAATGGGAGGATGCCAAGGGGCTCTCATCTTCACCATATTGGGGGATACTTAGCAATATTTTGGTTGGGAAAATAAGCCATGGGGATATTTGTAGATATTTTGGGATATTTAGGAGATATTTGGAAGATATTTTGGGATATTTAGGGGATATTTAGAAGATATTTGAGAGGTATTTGTGCATGGGGAATTGAACCATCTCATAAACTGAGAGAGACAAACCCTGCCGTAGCCAAGATGAGGAGTTTGAATCCTGCCTTTCCCGGATAACTGGAGACGGGAAGGGGAAGTCATACGGAGCTTTATGGGCTTCCCTTCTTGGATAGCCGGATACGAGAAAGGGGGGCCTTGCCTGAGAAGCCTTGAGGAGTTGATTTACAGGGTGAGTCATGTTGTTGCGGAGAGTGCCGAGATGGTGAAGGGTCCCCCATTACGATGATGGCTTGCCAGCTCTTGCTGGAAGGTGCTGAAGCCTTTGGGATGGCTGGAAAAAATGGAAATATTCCTCTACTTGGTGTAATTCTCATATTTAGTCTTCGGCGTGACTTGACCATTGTGGGGTGTTGTGGACACGTGGCGGTCTTCAATTGGTTGAGTTGGAGTAACCATTTTTTCACTTATGATAAGGCGGAAATTCGTTCCCTCTAAACCTTGATTTAAAGTTTATACAAACTTATATTTTATACCCAATACTTTTGAAAACTAAATGAGCGGAACAAAATGCGATGTTCCACACCCACACACAACCTACCATATAGTAAATAAAAAAAAAAAAAAAAGAAAGGAAAAAATGGCCTTAAGAAAAACATGTTTTCAAGGGCTCTCTATTTTTTAAATTTCATTCTGATCGAACCACTTTTTTTTTTTTTTTGCAATACTTTTGTTTACCCATTCTACGAAAAACGCAATGCAATAATTATATATTATTCCATATTATTTAGCCCCTAAAATACAAACTTAAAAAGGAAACAATTTGTGCCCTCAAAATAAATTACTTGTTCAAAACGTCAATTTTAGACCCCTTTGCATTCATATTAAGGAACCTTTTAAATCTTAAAATATTAATATATCTTTCTATCCTGAGTAGTGACATATCGATGCGATAACAAGGACCTGTTCCGTTGACTGTAATTGGCATCGTAATACTAGCCCAAGTGTAATTGTTTGACAAAATTTAGTAGGCCATTCACTAAATTAAGCAATGCCGTGGGTTCTCGTCATGCCATAAATCATTAGTTTTTGACCCACTAATATCGCATAGAAAGATGGTAGTGGAGGATTTCAACGACTTTAATTGATGCCATTTTCTACAACGTGTGGCCATGCCATTATGCTATTCGACAGCACTAAGTTGCAAAATTTGTTACAAGAGGTAATTAATAAATTCGGCTTACAAGACCACTTTGTTTTCTAAATTACATCACATCTTCTTTTCAGATCTCTTTATAATACATAAGACACAACAAAACATATATATATTGATGAATGGCATTCTACGATATTTCGGATAATGTGAAATATTCATGAATGACATTCTACGATGTTTCGGATAACGCCACATGTAAGAAGTCCACGTGGAATACACATGGATTCCAAGCATGATATCTTTTGACTCATGTGCAGCTCATGTGAGCCCGAACTCAACGAAGGGACTTGAGGAGTCTGTACGGGACCCAAGAAGATTATTGAAAACAACTACATCTTACCAAGACCTTGACTTACCCGAGGTCTTAGCTCGAGGTTACATGTAGGTGAACCTTTCTTGTCCCGTTCTCAGATCTTGACCCCTAGTCAGTAACAGTTCCTCGATCCCACTGTAATAGAAGAGTTTGATATTCTATGTATCGTCCATAACTCCACAATCCCGTGAACTTTGTAGGCATTAATGGAGAGTGGTTAAGATTTGTTGAACCTAATATTTTGATGAACAATTGAACGTTGATATTTTATGGAAGTAATAGTTTTATTGAGTGATTTTGGTTTAAAAGTTCCATATGGTTGCAAAACGAAGACGTTGAAGATTCTTTGAAGCGTTGAGTATCTTTTGTATTCTTAGGTAAAACAACTCATTACTCTTTTACTCTTAATGCAATCCGATTAGGATCACACACGATACTTTAAAATGGGTAATCCTATGTGTGTTATCATCGAAAGTGTTAAATTTAAGATCTTAATTGATTTTATAAACTGTTGAAATCGCGAAAAATGTTTTTGATAAAATGTTGAATTGAAAAAATATTTGTAACACATATATGGGAAGTTCCTAGTCAATTCGGTCAGTCGATGAAAAGGGTCCGTTAACTAATTGAAATAGTAGCTTGAAAGGAAATGTGTGAGGAAGTGATTGGTCAATTCGGTCAACCGAACGAAATGAGTTGGTCAACTAACATAAATAGTGGCTTGAAGAAAATTGAGAAAGGAGGTCACTAGGGGAATCGATCAATTGACCGGGAAAGCGATTCACCGATAGAAAGAGTGATAGATGCTAGTTTTTTGAACATTGAAATAGGTGGTGAATCGACTGATGGGTCTAGTCGACGAATGGCAGCAAATTCAATCTACTTTGATTGTTTCGATTTTCAAAGTTCTTCTACCCTACTTTAATGGATTTGAATATTAGGAGATCAGATTTTATAGTATTTAAATCAAAGTATTTTGGAGACAACTTTGAAAATATTTTGAGGCTAATATATGGTCAAACTAGCTGTAGTAAGCTAGATTTAAATAAGGGGCCTAAAAAAATAATTTTTAATAATATCTTTTGAAAAATAGTGGTCATAAGATATATTTGAAATTCATATTGTTAAACTTGTGAATTTTGAGTTTCAATATTATTAATTTGGTAGAGAATATTTTGTGTCAAAGATATGGGAGATAAATAAACTATTTTGATGGAGAATATTGGGGTTAAAGATATGGGAAAGATTTGTATGATTTTATTTGACCTTAAAATCGAGTCCATATACTTTTTAATTTTGTGATAAAAATCTTTCTATACTTCCATTGACTTATATCAAATTATTTCTGGACTAAATTGAAAAATTTAAAAGTTATATTTTTGTTCTAATATAGCCATTATAAATCTATATGATATATAGGTCTTAAAATGTCATTTCTGGTTAAACCTTGCCATTATAGATATAGTTTACGTTATATATAGAAAGACCTATGTTTTCAACTTTAAGTAATAAAGAACAATCAGCATTTACTTAAAATAAGAAAGAGTGATTTATGTTGAGATATTTATAAGAAAATTATTTTCAAAAGAGGTCGTGATAGAATTCACCGATCTTTGTTCTATGCGAAGCTATTGTAACCGTTTTCAAGAATTCAGATGAGACCTTTCCAACTTAATTATATTGATTTCTTATATTATTTATTTGATTACTTGGAATATTTGCTTCAGAAAAATAATTTTCTTATTTAAAAATCTTGCATATCTTAAGAAACGATTTTCGCTTGGGAAATCTAATTAAATATTATTTGCGCTTAATTTGATTAAATCAATTTTATTTGTCATGTTCTATCACATAGTTTTCTAGAGATTAATTGAGCATAATGGTTTTGAGGTGGTATAAGCACCTACAGGAAGAAAACCGTGAATCTTTTGTATTTGCGAGTGTGAGTAGATTAGATATATTTGGGACGGTCTCTAATTAGGGTAGTTAGGGTTTCATCTTTAGCCCATGAAAAAGATTAGGTTTGATCTTTAGCCTTTTGAAATGATTAGACTTTCATTCTTCCTGTAATAGAATTGGGTAAGGTTTTTTTCTAATCTTGTGAAACGTTTTGTGTAATAGTGTGGAAGTGTAAAAAGTTTGATTTTGAGCCTATGAGAAGAATTAGGTTAATCTTGAACCTATGAAAATGATTGTCAATGTTTGGTTCCTACGTGGGAAAGGAATTAGGGGATTAGTGGATTGCTAAAGCCCTGTGGAACTGGAGGGCTAGACGTAAGTAAAAGTAGCTAACCGAACTAGGATAAATCGTTGTGAGCTTATTTGTTATATTTATATTTCTTGGGTGTGCACTTAGTTAAATACATTTTCGCTGCATAACAAGATCATAATCAATTAAGACAATTGACAACTTGTGTATTTGAAGATTTAATTGTTTAATTTTTGTAATTACCCAATTCACCCCCCCTCTTGGGTAAATTAGTTGGCCAACAATTGGTATCAGAGCTGGTATAGCTCGATAGGCTTAACATCCTAGCTAAAGCGATCACGTGGAATATATACTACGGATAATATTTTATGTGTATCTTCTCTTTAATGTGATAGATTCTTGTGTGATAATATTATTAAATATTCTTGCGGTATTAGTGGCAGTAATAGAAATGAGGATAATGAAAATGTCCATATGATCATGGAAAAATTGCTTATTTTTATACTTTTTTTGCTAATGAAAACTCGAGTTTAAGAAGAAAAAATGATTCTTCTAAAAATAGAAAAAAAAATTGTTCAAAAATCTAAACTACATCTTGATATTTATTATGGAACAAAGGAGTTCTCAAATACTGCTTTGGAAAAAAAAATCTTTTTGAAATAGATTGTCCTTAAAATGAAATTAATTTTTGGAAAAATAATTTTAATTATTTAAAAGAAAGTAAATATTTATTTACTGAAGAAAATTTTGAAAAATGAAAATTTGACCTCAAGTTTGTTTTAAGAGACTCTGAGAACGTATTCCATCTTTCAAAACAATTTATTGAAGTAGATATATTTCATCATTTCATTCCTCATCACAAGCCAATGATTGTAATTTTTCTATTGTCTTAAATGACTCGTGCTTTACTTTTCGTGCTATCTATGATAACCAATTGAAGTTGAGATGTAATTATTGCAATGGGGATGAAAATTTTAAAGTATCATGTCCATTCCGAAACCCTAAGTTTAATTCTAAGAAGAATGGATCTAAAATGAAATGGATATAACAAATAGTGGCACACAAATATCTTGTGTAGAGTTATCTACTGTTGGAATTGAAACGAAAGGAACAAATAGAAAAGATATACTAAAGCCAAGATCGGAACTCACCAAGAAGCCACAAGCGACACGTGTAAATAAAAAAGTAATTGAATAAAATGGAAACGATCAAAGGCTTGAAAAATACAGACAGGTTAAGAAAAATTGTGCATCCAAATTAATCATTGGTATAAATGAGGGAACAACCAAAGTCATCTCTACGGACATCAGAGGTGCTCCTAGTTCATCGCAGTTTAAATTCATTAAATTTGTTAAAGAGGAAGGTGTCCAACTTGACAATTAGGTAATGCGGTAATGGTTTCTAAGACCTATAATAACTGATGTGTTTATTTGTTGTCTTAGAAACATTACATGGTGATTCTGAGAATCACATTTATTTAAGTGTGCTAACACGTTTTTACATGATCTTCTTATATCTAGTATTCTTTTTGTATTTGATTATATGAAACATGTTATGTGATTTAAATTAATCAAATTGCTTTGTTCTTACCAGATGGGTTTCATGACTTCTTCATTATTGCATATGCATATTAGCTAGACTATTTGTACAATGTTCTTTTCTTCACGTAATTTGTTTCTTATACAAATGGGTTGAATTAAGCTAATTTGATATACAATCATGATCTTCTATTGTCAAACCTTGCAAAGAAACTGTATCACATATTGATATATAGAATTAAAATTACTTAGAATTAGTTAGTGACCTGCATGATTTTAAGGATATTTGATACATATATTTAATTGATCTCTACTAATAAATTTCTGCAGTTATGTTTGAAAGAGTTTCAAGTTATAAGATAATCCACAGAGAAACAAATATTCCTACCGAAAATCAAAGTAAAAGTCAAGAATAAGAACGAGGTTGATTCCATGAAATAATTGATTGATGTTGAATATTCATTCAACTTAGTGATAAAACGGTCTCATTCTTACATGATTATAAGCGTAATTTATGTGATGTGAAATTATCATTGAAAATCTTATTCACAGAAATTGACTTGCATATTTATGAATATCATGTTTTAATTATATGTCTACATTGAATTCTATTGTTTGCTAATACTATTTTATTGATTAACATTGAGTCATGTGATGGTCATTATATATATCATATCACATGTTATTAAGAAATATTTGATAAAATCTATATTTGGCATGATCTTATTTGTCGGCATATCATATAAATTTAAGGTTTCATGCTTGGTATCTATTTATGAAATCATGTTAATATATTTTTTATAACATCTTCATGATCATCTGAATATACATGGCATATCAATATAAGATTATTGTTTTAAGATAGATTTGTTAAATAGTTTATTCTTTTTGCACGTGGATATCTTTATAGGCATTAAGTACCAAGTTGTATACATGCAAATATTAACTTAGCATATGTTTCATGTCTCCTAATTTTAAATTATTATTATTCTGGAAGGGATCTAGCATTTTATGAAATAACATCTTCAATATGCAATTATCCATGTTTGAAGCGTGCATTAGATTTATGTCAATGGATTCATAAATGATCTATATTATCATTGAGATACGCTTCATGTCCTCGTGTATTAAAGATTATATGATTCTAATTCTATTCAAAAGGGGTGTTGACAAAAGGTATCACGGAATATATTGTGTTATTTGAAACTATATGGTTTTATGAACTATTGAGATGTTTTGAGTACTACGTTTTTATCTATCTATGAGAGATCTCTGAATCTGACATTCTAATGTTTTGATTATTCAAAGAAAATTTTCTAAAAGATTTTCAAAAAAATTATATTGATGTAAGGAGAGTATTGGTGCTTTAAAAATATATTTTTGAAAATTATTCAACATTTAAGAATAGCTATGTGTAATAATGTATGCTTAGATAGATGTTTTGATCCATCATCTCCACTTTTTGAGATGACAAACAGGAAGAATTTCTATGATATTTTGAAAAGCGTAGTTGCTCGCCTAAGCATGAATTACTGATTATAATTATATTGGGGGAGAAGTTGTTTAGAGGGCAATAATATGTTATGCTTAGCTTGTTTGTTTGTTTTTTTTAATTTTTTTTTTCTCATAACTTTTCTTAAACAATTTAAAAACTCATTCTAATATTTAGGGGGAGCATGGTTACATTTTTTATTGAGGAAACATCAAAGTTAAATGTCATCATAAAAAAGTAAGAGATTATTAAACCTAATGTTCTTATAGACAATTGAACATTGATTATTATAGAACTAATGGCATTTTTTTTTAAGTAATATCATATTAGAAGTTCCATATGTTTAAATGAAAAAAAAAGATTGAATCGAAAAAAATATTGATTGTTCAAGATTTAAAAGGCAATGTTTTACAAGAGATTCAAGATGGTTGCATAGTGAAGACGTTGAAGATTCCTTGTAGCATTGAAGATTTTTTTTTTTAATTCTTCAGTAAAAAAACTCATTACTCTTATGTTCTTAATGCAACTTGACTAGGATCACATTGATCGTTGGACTCAGGCTGACCAAGTTTGTAGGGATGACTGACCTTTCGGTATTTAGTGGCTCCCAACTGGTTGTCAACCAAGTGAAAAGAGAGTACCAGGCCAAGGATGCCACAATGGTGAATTAGCTTGATAAGGTAAGGGACCTCTGAGAAAAATGGCCCTCACTAAGCATTACCTAGGTCCCCCAAGATGAAAACCACCATGCCGATGCACTGACAAACCTAGGCTCTTCCATACTGTCAATACATTCCTTATGTGTCCTAATAGATGTCCTCCACATGCCCAACATTGATAAGGAAGAATAGGTCAACCAGGTCTGTTGATCCTAAGATTTTGATGGACAATTAAACGTTGATATTTTTTGTGGGACTAGTGGTTTGTTCAAGTGTTTCAGTTTATTAGTTCCAGTAATGAAGATGTGATGACAAATTATGAATGGATTCTAAATGATAACAAAGATGATGAAGAATTAAGAGTTTGAAGAAATTAGGGAAAACAACTCAGGTGAATTTCAACTCTTGATACCCCAATTAGGAATACACACGGCACAAAAAGTTTTTATTGTTTATGTGTATTTTGATAAGATAAAATTATTTTCTCTTATGTGTATTTAAAAAGAAATATTTATAATGGATTAAAACTGAATCTAAACATTTAGTGGAGTTATTTAAGAAAAGAAAATGGTTAAAGGGGCAAAAACATAAATAAGAATAAGTTAAAAACAAGTTCAGAAAAGAGATCCAACATACATAAGTCGTCAAGTAAGTCGACCGGTGAAAAAAAGATGGACTCTCTATATCTCTAAGTCGACAGGTATGTCGACCAATGAAGATAAATTGAACTTTATGAATCTCCAAGTCGACAAATAGGTTGATCGATGAATGCAGCAGCTTTGGCTTGGCTACATCTTAAATCGAACAGTCAGCTGGTCGGTTGACTGGATACGCAGTTTCAGGATATTGGAGAATTCCGAATTCATATCTAAAAGTAGCCATTTTTTGGTTTGGATTTGTGAGAGATTTCTTGGGATTTTTTTATATTTAAGATATGCTTCATCTATTATTTAAATACTATTAATTTGGTTCATTAAGTTTTAATGTTTCTAAATTTAGTACATAAAATTATTTCTATTCTAATTAATTGAGATTGAGAAATATTTTGGGGACTTAATTGAGAGATTTAAAAGCTATAGCTAAGTGCATTGAACCAAAATGAAGTCATAATGATATAAGAGGTCTAAGAGAGCATTTAAGTATCATGACACATGGGAACCAGCCGTTAGAGAGGTGATTTATATCGCATATATATAGACCTGCGTTTTTCATATATGATTATGAAGTGAGAGTGATTAAGATATAATATTGAGTTGTTCTAAAAGATTTAATTCTAAGATTTTGTGAGAGCTATTCTAAGAGATGATCTTGAGAAGTATTTTCTATTAATCACTGCTACTACCAGATCAGAAATAACTACGTTCTATTTATTTTTCAGTGGATTCTGGGCAAAAAAATTTCAATTACTTTCTATTGTGCATTACTTGTTTAATTTTTTGAAAATGGATCTTTAGAAATTGTTTTTGATTCTTTATTAAAAAAAATATTTTATGAACAATTTCTTGAATCTGATTACGTACTAAATTATTTGCTACCCATCTTTTGTTTAAAATCAGATTTTCAATCTCACACTTTTTTATCACAAGATTTTGGATATTAATCGAGTTTTAATTTATTTGGGGTGGTAGAAGCTCCGAGTGAAATTTGTTGATTATTAATTTGTATTGGTGAGTAGTGTGATGGATTAAATACTGTTGGGGGTATTTAATCAAAGGGTAGCCGATTTTCAGTCTCTTCATGTAAAGAGATTGAGGTAGTAATTCTTCCTGGATAGTATTGAGTTTGAGTGAATTTTGTAATGGTTCAATCCTTAACGGGTAAAAGGATATTTTGAGTGTTGGTGAGGCTTTGATTCTTTTGCGTTAGTGTTAAAAAAATTAGGTTATTCTTTAGCCTTTAAAAATAGAGGTTTTTCCTTAGACTCTGAAAAATATTTTGTGAAAGTTCATTCTAGGCCTGTAAAAGAATCGTTGTAAGGGTTTGGTTCGTACATTTAAATGGATCTTGAGTATTAGTGGGTGCAACTCTCCATGGGGCTCAGGGGACTAGATTAGCCAAGAGTAACTTGGTGAACCAGTATAAATCTCTGGTATGTTGCAATATTTAATTTGTTTATTATTGTTGTTTGGTGTGCACCTAGTTCATTATATAATTCCGCTGTGATATAAAGATAATAATTAATTTAGGATTAAAATTAATTATTTGATTTATTAAGTATTTTATTCTGATAATTTTTAATTACCCAATTCACCCCCCTCTTGGGTATTCCGCTGAGCCAACAATTGGCATCAGAGCTGGTTTTAGCTCGATATACTTCACTATATAGCTAAACACGATCACATGGAGTGTCTTGATTCTGAAGTTATGTGTACTACTTTTAATTCTACGTCTTCTAATTGTCATTGTTCTGATCATGAGTCTGATACAATTTGCAATGATGAGAATGCAAATAAGGATTTTGAGACGCTTATTGCTCTTACGTATGTTTTTGGAAAAGAGAATTTCAAACTAGAGCAAAAGATTGCAACTCTTATAGGTATGAGCAAGAAACTTTTTATGCTAGTGTCGATCGATTATTTCTCCAAATAGGTAGAGGCGAAACCCCTTGCTACAATCACCAAACAAAAGATTCAAAACTTTGAGTCCATTAATTTGATTTCCTATTATGAGGGAATCATAGAAGATCTCTGTCTGAGTGGCACTAAATTCTCTAAGGATCCTTAAAGAAGAGATTAGGGCTTCATACTTGGCTTCATTGTTTGTCACTTTGAAGCTAAGCCTCAAAGGATATTTTAGGATACCATCTTCGAGAGTACAGATCACTACTCTGGCCCCTGAGCTATTGAATTTTGATGATCCATCTATGTGCACCATCCAACGTTTGACTAAATACTAGTTTGGTTTGTTGGTATCTTTCATACTTCTTGGGTTTGGTGTTTCTATGTATGTGAATTCTAAGATGAAATCTACCAATGGTTGGCATTTGATGGTCGTTCGCGGTAGGTATTTGATATGGAATTCTCATAGTTCAATTGATCCTTTCAACAGCCACTCAAAAATCTCTGGTTGATGCCATATAACCCTCAAGAGATGGTTGGTGAGCACTACCATCGGATAAGCATGAAAGTAGTGACCAATCTTTCTGGCAGAGATTATGAATACATATGTAGTTAGCTCCAAGTGGGAGTAGCATGATTCTACTTTATTCAACGCACGACTGACATAATACGTGGGCTTTTGAGCCCTTTGTTCTTCGATTACTAAGGTTGAGCTTACGCTGGTTGCTGAGCCGGCCAGGTAAGTGATCATCTCCTATCTTAGTTTTGGCCGGTAAGTGTCGGAGGCTCTAAAATCTACTTCTTGAATGTTTGGAAGGAGTCTTTACTTCCATCGGTCCACTCCAAACCCTTGTTTCCACAAAGAGTCTTGCAGAATAGTAGGCACTTGTTGGAGGCTCATAAAGTAAAACGGTTCAAGGATGCTACTTGCCCTTTCAATCTTTGTACCTCATTGATCATCCTTTGGGACATCATGTTCAAGATTGTTTTGACCTGTTTCAGGCTAGCTTGGATTCCCCTTCGAGTCACAATGTGACAGAGAAATTTGCCAACGCTAACTCCGAATACGCACTTGCTCGGTTTTAATTTTATCTGGTGTTTTTTTAGAACGTCGAAGCACTCCCACAGGTCAGCAAGATGGTTCTTGGCTTTTCTACTTTTGAAAAGCATGTCTTCGATGTAAACCTTTGTGGTTCTTCGAGCAAATCGGCAAACATATTTTTCGTTAGCCTCTAATCGGTAGCTCTAGAGTTTTTCAAACCAAAGGGCATGACCTTGCAGCAATAGATGCCTTTGTTGGTGGTGAACATTGTTTTTCCCTTGTTAGGTAGGTACATGTTGATCTATTTTTACCAGGAGAATGCACCAAGGAAGTTAAGTGACTCGTAGCTAGCTATAGCGTCCACGATTATGTCAATATTTAAGAATTGAAAGATGTCATTGGGACACTCTTTATTGAATTTAGTGAAGTTAATGTACATACACTACTTTCCCATCTTTTTATTGACCAGAACAACATTGGCCATGCAGAGAGAAAAGTTGATTTCTTCGATCATGTTGGTGGCTAAGAGCTTTTTTGCTTTCTCTTTGGTTACTACTTACTTCTTTGGTCTAAACTTCTGCTATTTCTGACTAACTGATGGGTAGGTTGGGTTGACGTGTAGTCGGTGCATGAAGGTGTTCGGGTCTATCTTGGGTAGATCTGTATGTGATTAGGCAAACATGTCAAGGTTAGCTCTCGTGAGCTCAACCAACTGATCTCTCAAGCCTCTAGCTAGGGTTCTTCCAATCCAGACTTTTCCATATGAGTCTGTTCGATGCACTCAGACATTTTCCAAGTCTTCGTCGTTATAGGGTTATGGTTGGTTTGGTTGTTCGACCCGAGGGTTCCAATATGTCTCTTGCATCGCGAGTCATTCGTAATGGATGTATGGTTGCTGGGTTTGTTAAATATTTTTTCTTTTGTCCTCTACTTCTTCGGATCGGGCCTTGTAAATGTCCTCTATAATGATTAACTTGGTGGAGAGGGAGAAGGCCGTCGCTAGGGTCTTTGGAAGGGTACAGGCCATCTCATGTAGGAATGGGCCTGTTTGTACCTCTGATATGAGGAAAATAATGGCCACTCCATCGTTCGGTTCCTCAAGTTGATTTGACTCATGGTAAAATCTTTCAATGTGGGCCTCCAGTCTTTCGTCCTTCATTTGTTTAATTAAAATAAGGTGCGACGGGTTATTGGGTCGCCTCTTGCTGCTGACAAACCTTTAAGGAAAGGCAAGACTAAAAGATTCAAAAGAATTAAAGCTACCTTGCTTCAGGTTTTTGTACGACTTGCATGATGCTCAAGCTATGGTGACCTCGAAAGCCTGTCACTTTTTTGAGTCCGACGCACCACTCAGGTCTATGTATGCATGGTAGGAGTCGAGGTACTTTGTAGGATAAGGGTCGACTTGTTACATCCCGATCTGGGACATCATCTTGAAGTTGGACGGGATAGGCTCCCGCAATACGTACGAAGGTAAAGAGGGAAGTGTTCTGCTTTATTATCACGTAAATGCTTAGCTCATTTCTCTTGATTTATCCTACATTCTCGTGGATGGCCCTAACCTATTCCCGAAGGTCTTTATCAATTTGTCAGCTAGAACCACAATGTTAGGGCCTCGAATGGGTCATTAATGATGCCTTCTCTAAGTACGACGTGGTTCATCGAGATGCTCCGTGAGTTTTTCCCACAACCTAGTTGCGTTGTGCTTTATTTCTTCATGTGGGAGTCCTATAGGTTTTGCCACCTAGCTTATCTGAGGACGTAAATATGCCAAGCCGATATTGGATGCTAGGGGTCTTTTCCAACCTCAGGGGCTCGATATCATGCCTGCGATTCCTAGTTCGCTAGTATGGTTCATCCTATTCCATGCAGATCTTTTCTAGCTCTTATTGGAGGTCTCACTATGTGTGGCCGTACTCTTCGTCCTGGCCTTACTCATATCAAGCCCTTCATCCTCAGCCGGTAGTGCATTGCGCCTTGTAGGTGGGCAGTGCCATCTCTTGTAACTCTTACGGAGGTGGAGGGGGGTTGTTGAGATCTCGCCTGTTTGGTGAGGTTCCGAATGTTTTGGCCAAGATTCCTAGCTTCTTTTATTATATCAATCAAGGGCGCTAGCGACTCTCTTGATAGGCTATTTTTGGGGCCAATCGTGTGTAGTGTCTATCTTTCACTTTATTCTTCATTCGTCTTGATTCCCAATCTCAAAGTGTCCATTAAATTAGAATGTAAGAAAGCCTATATGTCGTTCTAACAGACGGTGTAAATATGATGATGTCCGGAAGTGGATCATTGGACACATCAGTTTTGAGATCAGGGAGTGATGGATTACTGGGACTTTTCACACTTTCCCTTTGTCGAATTCCTACAAAAGAATGCAACACGGATAGGCTTGCCGACATTGTACCTTTGGTGTGAGAATCAGACCAGGATACTGTGAATAGGCATAGTAATGTATTAAGTGCAAGAGCTATTTCGCAAGATGACGTAACATTGTACAAACCTAAGACCTTTAGGGTTCTGCCTTTTATATAGGATAGGAGGAGACTCATTTGGAAAGTCATCTTTAAATATTTATGCACCGTTATAGTAATGGTACCGATCTCGGTGCCATTTCAATAAAGATGGTTGGGATGGAAGGCGGAGATTGCAGGACCGTTTTGGCAATGCTACTTTCATTTATAGCATAGATGGCTCTGACCACCTTTCGAGTAGGAGCGTGATGGCACTTGTACCCTAGGAGAAGTGACCCAGGTCGAGTCTGGAGATGGGGCCCGATTAACCGATCCGATGTTGGAGTTCTCGAGTCGGTTGTGTGTTTTAGGACACGTGGCTCTCTTGCAGCTTCTGATTGAATTTTCTATGTTCATGTATGAGTAGAGTTATTCATAGCCTCCGCTTCTCCTACACATTTAAAGTTATGAGCATTTTAAACTATGACACAATTATCCCAACATGTGAGAAGTACTTCTAATTATTGTTTTGATGATACTTCTTCTTATGACCGAACATAAATCTTGTTCAATCATTTTTCTATTATCAAGCTCAATCTATGTAAAAAGTAAAATATATATATATATATATTAAAAATAAAATAAAATAAAAAAATTGCACGAAATGCTATCTTTATAAGGTTGAATTTATTTTGACGATCTATTGGGCAAATCTTAGGCCTTAGCAGGTTTCTTTTAACCTGTATCTTCTGCAATTCCACCTTATGCATGATTGTATTTTCCCCAATGTATGAATGGATACAATATGTATGCTTTATTATGACACGTGATATAGGAAAATTTATCTAGCCGGTGACTTTGGGATATATTCAGACATTTAAGGGTGTCGATTTGTGAATTGATTTAATATCACTAGGGTAACACAAGGTTTTTCACGTGTCCTTAATTTTGGATGCTGAGATTTTTATCAAATTATGACGCAATTATTTTGTTCTTTATGAATTATTTTTTTCCAAGGTCTTGACGAAAATCTGGCTTTTATCGTTTTATTAACAAAATGATTTCGACACCACACAGAATGCAATCCTTTGATCAAGAAAAATGTATTCTGCACATAATATGTGCTTTCACTTACTCCCTATGGCATGATCTTATTCATTTTGGAAAAAGGATTTTTTTTCCCGGAACGTGGTTCTGTAAATATAAACTCCTATGCTTGCTATTCCACTTTTTACTAGTCCTAGAAATGGGTTTCGACAGTTGTCTATTCAAGGCTTGTTATATGTGGTTCATGATTTTTTTTTCTAGAGCATCCTAAAAATGTTCATATCTCATATCTTCAAACTTGTAAAAGCCTAAGGGAATGTGCATCATTGTTTGGTGATCCGAGAGAGGCGAGTTTTGAAATCGATCCCGGTGGATAAACCACGGCCTAGCTCCTAATGACTCATCTTTCTAATCCTACACGTTTTTTAAGCTAATATCGGCGAGCGAACCACTTGATTTCAGCTCCTACAATTTACGTTTGTGATGGTGTAGATGAATATATTTCAATGCTCATGCCTTGGAGAGAATCACAACAGGCTATATGTATAGAAAACGATTAATAAATGAAATATCGTAAAGTAAAAGGCAAAAATTAAAAATAGAGAATAAATTCTAAAAATTAAATTAGGAAGTAAACAAAAATAACATGCAATAATTTAAGTGCATAAAATAAATACGCATATGTACTTATGCATGAGAATGAAAAGAAGAACAATTATTTATTTATTTAATTCAAAGGGAAAAACACATTATTTTAACAAAGAAAATGAGGAAAAAAAAAAAACTTCTTCAACTTGGATTTAATTTTAAATTATTTAGACACCACTAGGCTTGACCCTCATTAAGTCCCTAGTGCAATCGCCAGCTAACGTGCCCTAGATTGTTCACGAACAATACCTCCATAGTGCTAGTGCATTATTCGAATCCCGTTCATTTTTCAAAACAAACTTATCCTTTTAAAATGATATTGGATAAGCTTTAATTTTGAAAACATTTTAAGAAAAACAAGTTAAAGGAGTTTGTATGAACAGGTTTTGAAAAAAATTACTTGGGCCGATTTTTTTATGAAAACTTGGAGTTGCCACCTAGCATAAGTTTTGAAAGGGTGTGCAATGTCACCGGGTTTTGACGAAAGTAAATTAAAAAAAGGAAGAAAAAAAACGTCTTTTAAAAAGGACCCAAATTTTTTACTGAAAAAGGTGTCTGAGTATTCTTTAAGTTCAGGGGTCAATTATGCTCAGGGAAGGTTTAGGCACCTTATGACACATGTTCAAAAATGGTACCAGTGTCTAAGTATTTTAAATTAAACTAAGTCTATATTTTGTTTTGTTTGGTTGGTTAACATGATCTTTTCCTTATCCTTTTTTATTATGCCATGCAAATGAAGTAAATCTAATAAACATTGGGGATTTCGATTTTATCACAAGTTAGGATGGAAAAAACTTATGTATCAAAAATAAATGAA
The DNA here is from genome assembly GCA_016647705.1 of Eucommia ulmoides. Lineage (NCBI taxonomy): Eukaryota > Viridiplantae > Streptophyta > Magnoliopsida > Garryales > Eucommiaceae > Eucommia > Eucommia ulmoides. Next base: position 40,820,433 of record CM028330.1, read on the forward strand.
AAGACTTTCTATTAAGATAATATCTTTCATAAAAGAGATTTTTCTTTGAAAAAAAAAAAAGATTAAGAAAATATTTTTTTTTGTTGGTTTTTTACTAAAAAAAGAAAATGATTGAAAAAACATTTATAAACAAAAATTTATTAAAATATATTAAAACATTTATAAACAAAAATATATTAAAGAAAACAAGGGCTTGGTTTCTTTTGAAGAAAACTCTAAACTTTTCTTGTGAACGGAAAACATTGTTAAGTTTTTTTTTAAAAAAAAGAAAAAGAAAAAAAGAAAACCAAGTTTGTTTATGAAAAATGAACTTTGTTTTCTAGAAAACAAATGAAAGCAAAAGAGTTTTCTGTTATGAAAAAGATATTTTTAAAATTACATGTCTTAGTTTAAAAATAAAATAAAATAAATCATTTGCTTACGAAAACTTTTGCTCTTCTTATATAGTAGACACATTTTGAAAAGAAAAAAAATATTTTTAAAAAAACATTTTTTAGGTAAAAAATTAGTTTTCAAAATTTTTAGAGAAACCATTTTGATTTTTATTTGTATGGAAAAATATGTTTTAGGAAATACGTTTTTGGGTTAAAAGAAAACAATATTAAAATTTTGTTAAGGACTTTTTTAGGAAAAAAAAAATATCTTTTGATTTTCTTAGATGAAGAGAAAAGCAATTTTTTTAAATGATTTTTTTTTTTAGTCAGAAGGACTTTTAGGGTAAAAAAAAGACTTAGATTTTCTCATTCCTTGGCATTGTGAAAAATGACAAAATTTATACATGCATTTTTTGCCATAATAACCTTAACTAAAGCCACTTGGGTGAAAGATTTTCCTTAATCCTCATTTAAAGTTTCTCACATGATTTGAAAACCTAAAAACGAGGTAAAGATAATCCTCTCTTTACGATTTTTAGTTGAGGCAAAACTTTTCTTTTTATATAGAAACATAATAGATAAATTTGTGTGTGTATGTGTCTATATATATATATAAGTATATGTATGTATATATATGAATTTCTAGTCCTAAGAATGCTAAGAAAGACAAAATGTTTCTAGAGAGAACCGCCCTTATTCTGCCATTTCTGTTTTAGGAAATCAAAAGTATTGAAGTGGAGAATAGGGGTTCTTTCATTATTCTACATTTATGGATAAATCCACTTAAATTATATATGTGTGTATGTATATTTCCAGTCCCTACCATCGCTAAGTATGAGAAATATTTCAGTAGAGCACCACCCTTATCCCACCATTCATTCGAATGGGGAATAGAGGATCCTCTATTTTTCACCCCTTTCTTGACTTTAAAAATAAGAAAATTGCAAAATATTTAAAGCATAGAAAGGCACATAACAGTAAAATAAAGTGCAAAAATGTAAAAGCAAAGAAAGGCGTAGAACAAAAAAGTAAATTGTAGTAAAGTAAACACAGAAAAATGAAAAAGTAGAGAGGCATTGAGTGGAAAAAGTAAATTATAGTAGAATAAATAACAAGAAAATAAACTTGTTTTAGTGTTCACTTAGGAATGGGTTTTTAAGGTTATGATCGCTTTTATTTATCCTCCTTTAGATAGGAAAAAAATGAAAAATATTTTGAGGAGTTTTAGGAATTTGCCTTGCTAATGGATGAATTTATTCCTTGGTATTTCCATCATCATCTTCTTCTTATTCTTATTCTTATTTTCTTCCTTTGTCTTTGATATTTTTTTTGTAGACATTTTCTAAGACTTTTAGATTAACTTTTCAAGAGTATTCTAGAGAGAGAAAGTGTCTTGCAAGAGTATTTGAGAGCACCCTAGGAAGTGAGTTGTGAATAAGGAATTGAAAATTAGTGATCTTGTCTCAAATTTATATGCTAAGCTTTCTTAACCCACCTTCTAACCCATGCCAGATTTTTTAAAGCAGAGGAAATAGAGCATGTGATGAAGAACAAAATAAGTTTCGTTTCCTCTATCTTGAATTACTAAATATCTGTTCATTTTCAAAAATGAGTATTTAGGGGCTTTTCTAGGCACCACTTTTGAAAACACTCTTTGGGTCGGAATTTATGTTAGAAAGGAATCGACACCTAGTCGGGGGTTAAATGGTGTGTTAGGTCACAAAGATTTTACTAATTTATTTTTATTTTGAAATTGCCCAAGTTTTAACTCAAAAATATTTGGTCTTTTACGAAAGATTTCTTTAAGTTAGGGGCTCGATTATGCTTGAGGAAGGTTAAGCACCTCAAGACACCCGTCTGAAGACAGTACTTAAGTCCAAATAGATGTTCACGTTTAAACAAAGTCCAAGAAACTTTCTTTGGTATTGTTTCAAACAATAATTCTCATTTATTTATTTATTTTTTATGTTTTTGCCTCTTTTTTTTTTTTTTTTTTTTTTTTTAATACATTTTTATGTAAAGAAACAAGAAATTTTACTATTTATTAGTAGCATAGATAAAACATATTAAATGAAAAATATTTTTTTGTATTTTTTATGTTGACCAAACCTATAAAGGTTGCCTACATATCACGATTTTCACGGGGAATCAGGTTTAAATGTAGTCCATTTGTTCAAGATGAACTGATTTTGATTTAGACAAGTTACCAAACCCATACGTGGGTTGCCTACATATTTCAGGTAGCTGAGAATCAGATCAATACGTAGTTCATCTTTTTAAGATGATGATGGATGAGGTAAGTGACTGAACTCGTGAGCGGGTTGCCTATATATCTTCGGTAGCTGAAAATCAGGTCCGCACGTAGTTTATCTTGAGATGATTTTGTTTCGAGTTCACTGGAGTTTGGTTTCACGTGTTGATGATTTTCTTGACATGTTCTTTGACATCTTTTGATGTTTTTTTGAAATATTTTGATATTTTTGACTTGTTTCTTGATATACACACTATGTACATGAACTATGCATCTAACAACTAACAAAATATGCCATATACGAGCAATATAGTTATATTTAAACAATATTGAAGGGTGTTTATAAATACTTACCTAACTTAGGGGAGTGGCATTTCCCTAAATGTTTTCCTTCTTTTCCTTCTTCGATCTTCTCGGTTGTTCTTGATTGTTCCTCGATAACTTCTTGAGATATTTCTCCAAGATCCTCAAGGCCAACTTTAAGAAATTATTTTGAAAAACTTTCTTGGTATTTTTTTAAGTAGAAGGTTTGAGAATCCTCTAAACACGAGTGAGAAATTCGAGACTAGAGAGAGAAGCTCTTAGATCAAGCCCCCTTAAAATATCTCAAGCAAATGTTGGCAATCATTACTCAGATTGGAAATGATTAGTTATCATTAGAAATCGTTGCTCATAATTGTGTTGCACATGGGATACTTAATGCTTGATGTGATGTTTTTCGGTTCAGTTTGCTAGCTAAGTACTAGTTATCAAATTAGTTCGTTGCATTGCATTTAATGCTTTCGAGGTTCGAAGATCATATTATTTTATTGTAATTTTTCATTTAATTCTTTATTATTACACTTGATTTGATTGGGATTCAATGCATTTTGATGGAATAGAATTGGTCCCATTAGTCTTGTAACTGTTTAGTTATTTTCAAGTAACTTGGTTTCTCTAAGATATTTTGATCAAAATATATAGATTCTTTGAATGTAGTCTCCCTAGGTTTTTTCAATCATTCAATGATTGATGAGAGGTTAATTTGATGGCTCATTTAATGTATGATTTGATGGGAAACTGAACTGGTTGGATTTGTAACCGTTAGTTACTTTTCAAATAGCCTAATTTTCATCATAGATATTTTGGTAGGAATATATTAGAAAGATATTTCCATTTAATATTCATTAATGATTCACTAAATTCATGATAGGTCTCTCGATGTGATGTGCTTTCAATGCTAGTCATGATGACTTCGGTTTCTTTGTTTGGAACAGAGTCCTATGCACTAGTTAGTTTAGGTAACTAGGCTTGTCATGATAGTTTCTTTGATTTGATTAATGTTTTTGGCTGGAATTCTCAGAGATTATTGCTTTAATAAAAAAATTAGAAAATTAATTTTTTTGTTAAAAAGACAACATATTAAACGTTTCGGGGTAAATACGGGTAACAAAGGTAATTGGTGAAATATAATTAAATTAAAGGGTAGTAAATAGTTTTTATTCATATTAAAGGTGATTTCATGAAAATAAACGCTTAATAATGTCGTTTTAGTCCCCTTAACTCTGGGAATTTCGAGGTTGACCCGAAATTTTCACGTGTTAAGTTTAGTCAAATTTGACAATTTAATGTTTTCTTTTGCTTTTTTTTTTTTTTTTTTGGTATTATCCAATGTGATTTAAGGTATAATGAATTCCCTTTAAATCTCAGCTTAAAGTTTATCTAAACTTATACTTTCGATCGGATACTAAATGGGTTGGACAAAATCTGGTGTCTACAACTGTCCCTCTTTGTCATGCGAGTTTACTCATAATGTCAATGAAAGAGACAAACATTTTCTTCCGTGGGATATGCATTTTAAAGAATGAAAATTTAATGCTCACAATAATTTGGTGAGAAAAAGTCTAGTTGACTCTTTTCGGTGTGAAATTCTTGTATCCACCATCAAAGGCAAGGATTTTTTTGTATCGATTATCAGAGATAGGAATTTTTGGCTTCCGTCGTTAGGAATTTTCGCTTTTCATCACCAGAGACAGGAATTTTTCTCTTCCATCACCAAAGACAAGAATTTTTGCTCCTATCACTAGAAAGATGATTTTTTTTTATTTTATCACCGAAGATAGAATTTTTCACCTCTATCACCAAAGACAAGAATTTTTTACTTCTATCACCAAATACAGGAATTTTTACTTCTATCACCAGAGTGAATAATTTTTGCTTCTATCAACAGAGATAAGAATTTTTTTATTCTATTACTAGAGACAAGAATTATTTCTCTTCAATCACCAAAGACAAGAACTTTTTGCTTCCATCACTAGCGACTGGAATTAGATGCATTTGTCACCAGAGCTGAGAGTTTGATGCTAAGGTTTTGTTTAAGTGTATGACCAGACCTACGAGGGTTTTCTAATATATCTTAGGATAGCTAAAAATCAGGTCAAATATAGTTCTAACATGTAAAGTAAATTTAGACATTGATAGATTGATTGAAGTAGTAAATTAGACATTAATTGATTGATTGAAGTAGTAAATAACACAATGGTTGATTGATTGATTGACTGATTTATTGATTTATTTAATTGATCTGGCTTGACCAACCCCATAGAGGTGCTTATATATCTTAGATAGTTGAGAATCAAGTCCAATGTAGTTCAGGACATGTAATTTAAATCGATATTTGGTGGAAAGGGTTCTAGGTTAGAGAAATTGATTCCTGGGTTGTCATATCAATACATGATTGAAAATGATTGAGAAAATTCTCACCAGAGAAAACTCTCAGAGAAACTCAACATTAGTGGAGTTTCATGGCCACACCCCACATGGGACAGCCGAAAAGGAAAAGAAAGCATCCCGTGAGAAATTTATCTCGGATGAAATATGCCCCAGTTGTGGACAGGGACTCAATGATGCTTGTTTGGTAGAATGTGACAGAACTTATATGGGTTGCCTATGTATCCCGAACTAAGTGCTTGACTTCAACGTTTGTTTGAGTCCAGGAACCACGTTGGGTTATATTTTGTATCATGATATCGCTATGTTGGATAATGATAATTAGGTGACTGAAAGCCACCTAGGTTATCTATTTACCCTGATTTCTAGGTTAGGAATGAAGTCGAAATGTAGTTCGACCCTCATTGTGCTGATTTTCAGATTGTAAAAGGGACCCACAAGGGTTTTCTACGTACCTTGGTGATCTACCAATGATCTGGTCGAAGTGTAGTTCATGAACATGAATCCTTTGTTTTTCACAAAGGGAGTGAAATCGACTTTTCAGGGAAGTTGAGGGACTTCTCCTGATTTACACCCTGATACGGGGTTGAGAGAATGTCGTAAGTTGACACTTCTCTTATTTCAATTGCACCCACTAGGGTTTTCTATGTATATTGGTGATTTTCCAAGGATTAGGACATAACGTAGTTTTGAACTTTTGATGAATGATTTCTTCTGATTTAAGATGGCAACCGAATCCGTATGTGGGTTTGATGAAGATGTTATTTACCAACAAATCAAGTACTTGTGAGTTCAAATATTTGTGAGTTTTCAAATATTTTTGTTAGTTTGAGGTATTTTTGTGTTGTTTTTGTAAAATTCATAAATAATTGAGAGAAACGGTGAAAATATGGGAAAATAAAGTGAATTAGGTTGGAATGGTTCGTCAACTGGCAGGTACAGTAACTTCAAGCATTATTTTGAGCACGATGCAATCCAATTTTGGAAATAGTCAAAACTTAAATTTTATATCTCTTTCGTATCTTTCCACAACATCTTGAATCACCGCAATTAGAGTTGGGACGAGAAAGTTAAGACTAAAATACGAATAAGTGTCAAAGCTGCCCGAACCACTACAAAAAGCATGTTCCAAAAGCACACTTCAATGCATTTTTATTAGTGTTCCATGGTAAATGGCACGCTCTAGAGAACCTAAATCACGCTCCAGCGGCCCTTTGCATCGTGCAAACAAAAAAAATCCTACTTTGAGCCCAACTTATACAACCTTTTGCCTCAAACCTAAGGGTGTGGAGAAATTGGGAGGATAACACCATTGGTGGCTATATTTTTGGAAGAAAAGCCTCATTGGAGGCCTAAAAATTTGTAGAGAGAGAGAGCTTGAAGTTAAATATTATTGAAGATTTGAAGTCTTGAAGCTTATCTCCACAAAGAGTTTTATCTTCCTTTCTCTCACCCTAATCTTTCTTGAGTTTATATTCGATATTTTGCATTTACGGATTTCTTGAAAATATTAGCCATGGATTTTCCTTTGTTGAGCTAAAATTTATAGCTAGGGCTTCATGTTATCTCGTTTGAACCATGTTTTGAATATTTTGTGAATTATTAGTTTTAATTTGATTTTATACCTCTCTATTTTTAGTTCTTTTAATTCATGTGGCCAATGAATTAGATGATTTTAGGTTATGAATTTTATGCTCGAGAGAGATTTAGTTTATTACTGAAATTGAGAATGCATAGTTTAGGTTGTTGTGAGACTGAGAGGAGATTAACACCTAGAATCTCTATTTAATGGTGTTTTCCTTATTAATGCTTCCAATATATGCTCCCATATGATATCTTGGTTGAATTGATAACATGTGATTTGACACTCGAGAGAGGTAATTTTGATTTCGGACTTAAGTAAAGCACAACGTAAGTTTTAATAGATTGAGAGATGATTAAAGCTTGGGTTATCTATAAGGTTAAGGCATAACGAATGCTCTCATCTAAATACTAGATAGGGATATCAGTTTTGAAGTGTTTGCATATTTTCTTACTTGTTACTCGGGAGAAGTGGTGAGGGAGCACGAGTGACCTTGATTATTGAATGAATGAAATTGGCTAATAATTGCATAATAGGATAAAATTGGAATAACGAGATGAAATGAAGCCCCTAGAACAACTTTGTATAGGTCACCCATAGTTTATTTTCCTTTCGATTTTATATTTGTTTTGGTTTTATTTTTATAATCCTTAAATTTGGATGCCCAAGTAAAGTTAGGTCACGATAATCGTGGTACTTAGCAATTATTTAAATCAATCCATGTGGATACAATATTTTATACACCCTATACTATTAAGACTTGACATGTACACTTGTTGTGTAGCAAAATAAATATCTAACAAGTTTTTGGTGTCGTTAATATTGTGAGTAAGTAACTTGATTTTAATTTATACATTTATTTTTATAATATTAATTTTTTATTTCTTATATTGAGAGGTACTTGAAGATGGTTCATCAACAAGTCCTCTCAATATTTTTTGAACGAGATTCCGAGCCGTTCTATTGTGTTTGGTACGGATACATGGATTTTCTTATTCGGTTCCCCAATCATGGTTTCCCGACGGAGGATCAACTATTAAACCTTCTTGACGGGTTACAAGCTGCAACAAGAACTTGGGTGTATAGAGGAAGTAGTACCACATTTTTTACGACCTAAGTGCAGATGAAGCCTATTTTTTGTTGGAAGACACAACGGATTCTGAATATCGGAGTTGGAATTATTCAGCACTATGGTTCGACACCCCACTTCATAAGCCAAAGTATTCTACTACCCTTAAAGACCTTGAAGACTTGCCTACCTAATTTTTGGAGAAGGCAAGACAATTTTCGAAGGAGACAAGACTCCTTATAGAGAAATGGGAGAGGACGGAGACAATTCATAACAATTCAAATCTTTGTTCAACTCTATTGAATCCATGACAATGGCGGTGGCAATAAGATACACATAAGCCACGTTCATATGTGAAAGCCACCATGAGGAACCAAATACTAGAAAGAGGACATTGGAGGTGTCTTATGAAGATTATTCAAAAGAAGAAGAGACTCAAGAATTATTCGTTGATGAAATATCACAAAAAAGTTTTGAGTCCTCACCTCTTGGAATCCAATTGGTTTTGTCCCCGTCGATCATTAAAAGCCACTGTGAGGAATCTCGTACATGTGGGAGGAACTTGGGTTTGTTAGATGATGATGATTCTAATGAGGAAGAGAATCGTGAATTAATCGATGATGAAAAACCACAAGATCAAACTTGTGAGTCTCCACCTTTTGAGACCTATGTTGTGATGCCACCCCGATCAAAGATGACTACATCTGCGAGGATCCGATGTCGTTCACTTATCCTGCACCACCTTTAGTAACATACATTCATGCCCACCAAACATATATGCCAGAACCAAGTCAAGTTAAGGAAATATGCCAATCATTTCCACTTCTCGCCAAGCTTGAAGGTGTTCAATACCAAGCCGTATTTATTGTAATGTATGACACGTACTATGGGCTGAAGTCACTCCTTGATGAGCCCTTCTCTATTGTTAAGATGAGAATGTTAAACGAAGCGCTTCTTGGTAGGACAGCTATGCTTTCAAAAAACTGAGCCAAATGATGCAAGCTGTGGAAGAAAGCCCCACACAGGTTACCTTGCCCGGAGCATCACCGCTTACCATAATAAGATGCAAGATTGTCTCGCCTTCTCAGTATGTGTTCTTATTCCCTAATTCTTAATTTGAATACGTGTTTGACTTTGAGTTTGGAGGTGAGATACATGTCAGCTTATGTTTATTGGATTTAGGAAATGCTTGTGTGTATAACGTTTCTTCATATTACTTATGTTCTTTTAGCCATGTTTTAAGCATTTTTTTATTTATTTTAAGTTTGTTTGAATAAATTGTGAGTTTTGTTGAGAAGAAATAACTTGATATGAGTGTAGACAATTGATGTTATCTTAGATCTTTTGAAATATATGTCATTGAGATTTCTGTGTGCCTCAATCATGTTGATTGAAATTCACTATTGACTTTGTACATTTTAGCACCATAAATCATGATCACTTAGTATTTTGAGTACTTAGAGAAAAGTTATGTTCTTTAGGTAGGCTTTGACATCTCATGAACACTAGAATCCATTTGAGTGAAACTTGAGGCCAAATTCTAGGTTATGTGTTAACTACTTTATCCTTTATTACCCCCGTTAAGCCTTATTTCCGAATTCTTTAATTATCCCCATATGTACATCCAACACACTAAATTCATTCCCACTTACTAAACCCATCACTAATTGATATTGTTGCATACATCATTGAGTGTAAGGGCTAGAATGGGGGGGGTGTGGAAAATATTTGGTGGAATGGGCTATGGCAGGAAAAAAAATTCATAGTCATTGTAATATAGTGGTGAGTATTCCCGCCTACCACCTTGTATTTTTCTGCGACATTGAGGACAATGTTGATTTTGAGTTTGGGGTGTAGTTCTTACCTATATTGAAAAACAAAATGTGTGTTGTGGTTTGTTTTGTGAATAATACCTTGTGGGACCAATTGAAGAAAAACATATGACCAAAGAGGGAGTCGGTGAAATATTTTTCTTGAAAATATTGCAAGATCCATGAGTCGTTATACATACCTAGAGTGATTTGAGCATAAAAATGACATTCTCATCTACTTTTTACCCAAGCCATACATTATAACCTTCAAAGTTCTTTTGATATCCAATAACATATGATCCTATTCATAATTAGTAGAGAGTGACATAAAAAATGGGATGATGGTTGATTTTAAATTCACTATCTAGAGAGTAGTTATTTTTTTTTTTTTAGCACATGAATATATTCAAGACTCGTTTGGTTGGGTGAGAGTGATCATGCACACATTTACACATCGAGAGTCTTGAGTGTATGATATTGATGCTTGATGTTGAAATTCTAGAAAGTATCATTGGTTGCATTTCTATTGAGCTTGGAGCATTTCGTGGCCATTAAGGTTCTTGCGTGGATGTTGATTTGATATGGAACTCACAATTTTATCCTTAGCGTCTTTGTACTTTTTTGTGTTGTCTTTATTTTTTATTTTTTTTGCTTGAGCGACTTTATTTTGTTGCTACAATACCACAAGTGTATGGGTCAAGTTTTAATAGTATAGGGAAGAGTAAGGGTTGTCGTATCCACCGGGATTGATTTAAATTGTCATTAAGTACCGCAATTATTGTAACTTAACTTTATTTATGAGATCAAATTTGGTGTTTTTGTAAGAATAAACTAAAATAAATATAAATACAAAAATAAAATAAAATATGGATTATCTATTAACAAATGTTCTAGGGGATTGATTTCGTCTCCTTATTCCCTTGTTATCCAATTAAGTTATTATTAGCTAATTCCGTTCACTCAATATTCAAGGTCCCCGGGCAATTGCTCTCTCATTACCTCTCCCGAGCATTAAGTGAGAGAATACATAAGCACTTCAATACTGATATCTTTATCGAGTATTTAGGTGAAAACATTCATTGAACTCGACCTTATAGATTATGCGAGCTCTAAATATCTCCTGATCTATTAAAGCTTATATTGTGTTTAACCCAAGTCTGAACCCGATATTATCTCTCCCGAGTGTCAAATCTCAAGTTCTCAATTCAACCAAAATACAGTGTGCGAGCATAAATTAGAAATGTTAATAAGGCAAACACAATTGAATATAAAACCTAGTTGGTAAATCTAGAACTCGATCACCTACCGATTTCACAAAATCCTAAATTCCCAACTAGATTATTTTGGTGCTGACTTCCTCTTGAACTCTTAACCACCTAAATTATGCACTCCCAATTCCGGTTACGAACTCAACCTTTCCCGAGTATAAAATTCATAACCTAAAATCGTCTAACTCATTAGCCACATCAATCAAACACATTAAAACGTACAGATGAATAAAATATAATTAAGACTAAAAATTAACAAAATAGTCTAAACATGGTTAAAACGAGAATACATCAAGCCTAGAATAAATTGAAAACATAACATATATAGATCCATAACCAATCTTTTCAATAAATTCATAAATTGAAACATGTTCAATACAATATTACAAATAAGAAATTAAATCAAGACTAGGGCAGAGAAAATGCTTATTGTAGGTTTGAGCTTCAAATCTTCAATCCCAAGTGCCACCATTGGTGTTTTCTTCTACAATCTCGTATCAAAAGGCCACAGTCCAGTGTTTTCGTGCCCAAAATCGCTGTTTGTCTCTCCTAAAATGGCCTCCTCTTCTTCCTCTTTCGTCCCCCCCATGCAAAATGAGCCGAAGAATCCCTTAAATTATTTCAGATCTAACTGTCGGTGCTACAACGCACTTTGGTGAGAAACATTGACACGAGCGCGCTGTAGTGCACTTAAATTCGCACTGCAACGCGCATTGCATACCGCCTACACCTTGTTCGTATTTTGGCTATATCATTCTTGTTCAAACTTTGATTGAGATGATTCAAAATACTATGAAAATCTAGGACATAGATCTACAACTTCCATGTTTTGAGTTTTTCCAAAATCGGATTACATCATAGCCAAAATCGATCTTGAAGTTCCTACACCTGTACTTAATTTACACATTTTCTCCTATTTATTTATCTACCTACAAAATAATACAAAAATACAACAAACTATCAAAAATGCTTGAAAACACACAAATATTTGAACCTAAAAGTAATTGATTTGTTGGTAAATAAACCACTCATCAAATACCCCTAAACTCAAATGTTTGCTTGTCTTCAAGCAAAAGAAAAGAAATAAAGAAAACAAATCAAGTTCCAAAAGGTTAACGATTAAAATATGAGTTTCGTATTGAATCAACAACAGTGCAATAATCTGCGCAACTATACCATGTTCTAAGCTCAAAAGAAATCCACACAGTGACATTATCTTGAATTTCAACTTTAAGTATCAATTTCAATCCACTCAAGACTCTAGATGTGTCAGTGCATGCACAATCACTCTTTCCCAACCAAACGAGCCTTGGATATATTTTTTTGCTAAGGAGACATTGAACAAACTCTAGATAAAGAATGAAAGAACAACCATAAGCCAATTTTTTTTTGTCACCCTCCACTAATTATGTAATTACATATGTCATTGGAGATCAAAAGGGCTTTGCGGGTTGTAATGTGTGGCTAGGGTTAAAGGTAAGTGAAAATATCATTTTTAGGGTCAAATTACCCTAGGCATGTATCACAACTCATGGATCTTACAAGATTTCTGAGAAAAAATTTCCAACTCCCCCTTTCGTTACATGTATTCTTTCAATAGATCCAACAAGGTATTATTCACAAAACAAACTAAAACACAATTTATTTCTTTATTTAATTACAAAATAGGTGATAACCATATCCCCAAACTCAAAATCAACATTGTCCTAAATGTTGCATGAAAATACCAAGCGGGAAATCTCACCACTAAACTACAACGAATTTATTTTATTTATTTATTTATTTACATAAACAACTAAAACAAATAAAATGAAACACACAACCCAACCTGCCAATGACTTTCCAAACTTTGCCCATGCTAGTCCTTACGCTCAATGATCCTTTCAAACATGCCAATTAATAAGGGGTTTAGGAAGTGGAAAGATATGTAGTGGGTTGGTTGCACAAATGTGGGTAATGGAAATAATTAGGTAATGAGGCTCAATAGCGGTAACGAGGGGTAAACAATTTTTCACGAGCTAACTTCAAAGGCCCAAATGATCCAAAACGAATGCCAAAATGATCTCTCCAATAATACATTGCTGAGTATTTTTCCTTGATCTTCATTCAAATGGGTTCTAGTGCTCATGAGATGTCAAAACCTACCTAAAACACATAAATGGTCTCTGAGTACCAAAAATGCCAAGTGATTGTGATTCATGGTACTTAAGTGTAACGAGTGAAGAGTGAACTTCAATTAATACAAGTTAATCACATAGACATCTGAATGCAATACATTTCAAAATACCTAAGAAAACATCACGTGTCTAAACCCATCATCCATTTTAAGTCATTTCATCTCAACAAAACTCAAAATTTATTCAAACAACCTAAAGAAAAGAAAGTAAAAACATGGCTACAAGAACACTTGTTATACGAAGAAAAGTCACACACACAAGCATCTCCTAACCTAAACCAACATAAGCTAACATATGTCCCACCCCCCAAACTCAAAGTAAAAAATGTATTAAAATTAAACACAAGGGAATAAGAATACGTACCGGGGAGACAAGACAATCTTGCCTCCTAGTGTGGTTGGTGGTGATACTCCGGGCAAGGTGATCAGTGTGGGGCTTTCTTCCATAGCGTGCATCCTTAAGCTCCATTAGTATGAAAACTTAGGTTGCCTCCCAAGAACTGCTTAGTTTAACTTCCTCAGCTTGACATAGAGAAGTGCTCATCAAAGAGCAGCTTTTGCCCATAGTATATGTCATACAACACTACATATGGGTCTTGATTCATAATGACCTCAAGCTTGGAGAGATATGGCAGTGTATAGCACATATTCTCCACGTGACTCGACTCTGTCTTATGTGCTTGATGAGCTTGAAAGAACGGAGTTGAAGGTGGGAGAGGACAAATAAGCCACATTGGATCCTCGTAGATGTGATCGTCTTTGATTTGTGGTGGCATCACAATTTGGATCTCAAACGGTGAAGACTCACGATTGTCATCTTGTGATTCTTCATCGTCGATCAATTCTTGGGTTTTCTCCGCATTCGAATTATCGTCATAAAATGCACCCAAGTTTCTCCTACTTGTATTTGGTTCCCCCTGGTGGATTTCAGTGGATGTGTCTTGTGTGTCTCTCAATGCTACCGTTCCTGACTCGGCCTCAATATAGCTGACAAGTTAACCAATTTGTGTCTTGAGGGACTTTACGGTCGCGTCGATTTCAGTGCATGTTGTCTCCATTTAGTTAAGATGGTCTTCATGCTCATTGATATGGTCATGAGTTTTCCTCCAAAAAATTTGAATTTTCCCCATGAATGCAGCGAACATTTCTTCTAGGGTAGGGAAAAACTCCACAGGTTGGTGCGGGGTGTCAATCCATGACGTTAAAATATTATGACTATTCCCCAAGTTTTGGTAGCCTGTTGAATAATTCTAACTCTGATTATCAAACTTTGTCATGTCCTCCAATAACCAATAGGCTTCGTCCGCGGTTAGTTGGTAGAAAGAGGTGGTACCCTTTCTTCTTTCCACCCAAATTTTTGTTGCGGCTTGTAACTTGTCGAGGAAGTTCAGTAATTTACAATCCTTTGGGAAACCATGATTTGTGAACCAAATGAGCAACTATTTATATTTTTCCCAAGAACAATAAAATGACTCAGAATCTCATTGAGAAAAACTCATGAGGACTTGTTGATGAGCCATCTCCAAGTACCTTGCAAAATAAAAAAAAAAACTAAAAACAAAAATTAAAAATAAAATAAATGCCTAAATTAAAATTAAGTTACTTATTCACAATATTAACAACAATCTAAAAGTCAAACCCCAGCAATGGCGCCAAAAACTTGATAGCGAATTATTTTATTTATCGCTACAATACCGAAAGTGTACGAGTCAAGTTTAATAGTATACAAAAGAGTAAAGGTTGTGCAATTGCTCTCTTACTACCTTTCCCAAGCATGAAGTGAGTGAATATGTAAACATTGCAATACTAATATCCCTATCAAGTATTTAGGAAAAAATATTCGTTAAACCCGACCTTATAGATTACGCAAGCTCTAAATATCTCCCAATCTATTAAAGCTTTTGTTGTGCTTAACCCAAGTCTAAACCCAAGATTATCTCTCCCGATTGTCAAATCTCAAGTTCTTAATTCATCCAAAATACCATATGTGAGCATATATTGGAAGAATTAAGGAGGCAAACACAATTGAATGGAAAACCTAGTTGGTAAATCAAGAACTCGATCACCTCCCAATTTCACAAAATCCTAAATTCCCAACTAGATTATTCAGGTATTGATTTCCTCCCAGACTCATAACAACCTAAATTATGCACTCCCAATTCTGGTTATGAATTCAACCTCTGCCAAGTATAAAATTCACAACCGAAAATCGTCTAACTCATTGGCCACATGAATCAAACACATTCAACCCTAGAGATGCATAAAATGTAATTAAAGCTAACAATTAACAAAATTAAATGAAGAATAGGGAGAGAAAAGGGAAGAGAAAATGTTTATTGTGGGTTTGAGCTCTAAATCTTTAATCGAAAGTGCCATTAATGGTGTTTTCCTTTTCAGTCTTGCATAAAAACGCCACCATCCGATGTTTTCTCGCCCAAAATCGCCGGTTGTCTCTCCCAAACCTCCTCTTCTTCATCTTTCACCCCCATGAAAATGAGCCAAAAAATCCATTAAATCATTTCAGATCTATCTGTCAGCACTACAGAGTGTGTTTTAGCGTGCTATAACATGTTATGGCCAAAAACAATGACACGAGCACGCTGCAGCACACGTTTGACAACACGTACACTTGGTTCATATTTTTCCCAAATATTTCCAGTTGGAACTCTGATTTAGGTAATTTAAATGGATATGGAAAGCTAAGACATATATCTATAACTTCCATGTTTTGAGGTTTTCGAAAATCGGATTGCATTGTTGCCAAAATCGGTCTTGAAGCAGTACCTGTACTCATTTTGAATATTTTCTCCCATTTATTTATATACCTACAAAACAACACAAAAATACATCAAGCTAACAAAAATGATTGAAAACACACAAATATGTGAATATAAAAGTACTTGATTTGTTGGTAAATAAACCACTCAGCAACAAGAAAATGTTTGAATTTGGAGGTATTTGATAAGGAGGTTATTTTACCAACAAATCACGTATTTATGAGTTTTGAAGCATTTTTGTCAGTTTCATGTATTTTTGTGTTGTTTTGGTCGAAATCATAAATAATTGAGAGAAAAGGTCAAAACATGGCAAAATGAGATGAATTGGTTTGTAACTTGTTCGTCAATATGCATGTGCAGTAACTTCTAATCCGATTTAGACTACGATGCAATCCGATTCTAGAAAAACTCAAAACATGAAAGTTGTAGATATCTTTCGTATCATTCAATAGGAAGTGTCAAAACTACCCAAACCACTGCAAAAAATTCACTTTAGCACACCAGAAAGGTGCTCCAACGCATTTTCATCAGTGTTCCAACGTAACAGGCGTACTCTTGAGCGCCTAAAGCCCGCTCTAGCACCCCTCTGCTGTGTGAAAATGCAAAAAACCCTACTTTGAGCCCTATTTATACTACCTTAACCTAAGAGTGTGGGAAAATTGGTAGGAAAGCACAATTGGTGGATAGATGTTGCGAAGAAAAACACAATTGGAGGCTTAAAAATTCCTCGCGCAACAACATAAAGTTCAATATTATGGAAGATTTGAAGTCTTGATGCTTATCTCCACAAAGAGTTTTCTCTTCCTTTATCTCACCCTAATCTTTATTAAGTTTTTGTTTGTTATTTTGCATTTATGGGTTTCTTGAAACTATTAGCAATGAAATTTCCTATGTTGAGTTAAAATTTATATCCAGGGCTTGATGTAATCTCGTTTGAATCATGTTTTGGATATTTTGTTAATTGTTAGTTTTAATTCCATTTTATGCCTCTCTATGTTTAATTCCTTTGATTCATGTGCATAATGAATTAGATGATTTTAGGTTATGAATTTTATACTCAAGAGAAATTGAGTTTGTGAACGGAATTGAGAGTGTATAGTTTAGGTTGTTCAGAAACTGAGAGGAGATCAACAACTAGAATTTCTATTTAATGGTGTTTGCCTTATAAATGCTTCCAATTTATGCCCCCGTATGATATTTTGGTTGAATTGAGAACTTGGGTTTTGACATTCGGGAGAGGTAATTTCGGGTTTAGACTTAGGTTGAGCATAACGTAAGTTTAATAGATTGGGAGATTATTAAAGATTATTTAATCTATAATGTCAGGCATAAAAAATGTTCTCACCTAAATGCTAGGTAGGGATATCAATTTTGAACTATTTGCATATTCTCTCATTTGAGACGTGGGAGAGGTAGTGAGGGAGCACAAGTGACCTTGATTATTGAATGAATCAAATTGACTAATAATTGCGTATAAAGATGACACAGGAATAACAAGATTTAATCAAAGCACCTAGAACAATTGTGCACAAGAAACCCATATTTTATTTTGCTTCTGATTTTATGTTTGTTTTAGTTTTAATTTTGTGATAGTTAAATTTGAAGGACTAAATAAAGTTTGGTTACGATAATCGTGGTACTTAGCAACGATTTAAACCAATCCCTCTCAATACAATGCTCTACTCACCCTATATTATTAAAACTTGATCCATACACTTGCGGTGTAGCAAAATAAATCTCTACCAAGTTTTTGGCATTGTTGTCGGGGATTGGCATTTTAGATTGTAGTTAATATTGTAATTAGGTAACTTGATTTTAATTTAGGCATTTATTTTTATAATATAATTTCTATTTTTAATTTTTTATATTGTGAGGTACTCGAAAATGGTTGATCAACAAGTCCTTTTGAGAGTTTCTCAATAAAATTTTGAGTTGTTTTATTGTGCTTGGTACGAATACAGGAGTTGCTTATTTAGTTCCCCAATCATGATTTCCCAAAGGAGGATCAACTACTAAACATCTTGGATGGGTTACAAGCCGCAATAAGAACTTGAGTGGATGGAGGAAGTGGTACCACCTTTTTCTTTATGACCTAATCACGGATGAAGCCTATTTGTTGTTGGAAGACATGTTTGATTTTCACTATTAGAGTTGGAATTATTGAACAAGTCACCAAATCTTAGGGGATAGTTCCACAATTTCAGTGCCATGGTTTGACACCCCATATCATCAAGCAAAGTCTTTTACTACTCTTGAGGAATCGTTCACATGTAGGAGAAACTTGGGTTTGTTTGATGATGATGGTTGTAATGAAGAAGAGATGATGGTTCTAATGAGGAAGAGAATAATGAATTGATTGACGATGAAGAACCACAAGATGACACTTGTGAGTCTCCACCTTTTGAGATCCTTTTTATGATGCAACCACCGATCAAAGACTACATTCACAAGGATCTGATATGACTCACTTGTCCTCCACCACCTTTAGTTACATTCATTCACGCCCACCAAGCACATATGCCGAAGCCGAGAAAAGTTTGGAATATGTGCCAATCATTTCCATATCTCTCCAAGCTTGAGGATGTTCAAAACCAAGGCCCATTTATTACGTTGTATAACACGTACTATGGGCAGAAGCTGGTATTTGATTTTCCCTTCTCCTTTGTTAAACTGAGGAGGTTAAATCAAGTGATTCTTTAGAGGTAACCTATGTTTTCAAATAATTGGTCCTGAGGATGCAAGCTATAGAAGAAATCCCTACACCGGTCACCTTTCCTGAAGCATCACCGCTGACCACACTAGGAGGCGAGACAACCTTGCCTCCCCGATACGTGTTCTTATTTCCTTATGATTAATTTGAATACATGTTTGACTTTGAGTTTGGGGGTGAGACACATGTTATCTTATGTTTATTGGGTTTAAGAAATTCTTGTATGTGTGACATTTCTTCATATCACTTGTGTTCCTTTTTTTTTTTTTTTTTTTTTTTTTTTTTTTTTTTTTTTTAAGTTTATTTGAATAAATTTTTAGTTTTGTTGAGATGAAATAATTTAATATCGATAATGAGTATAGACATTTGATGTTCTCTTACGTCTTTTGAAACGTATGTCATTGAGATTTCTGTGTGCTTGACTTGTGTTGATTGAAATTCACTCTTGGCTCATTACATTTGAGCACCATGAATCATGATCACTTGGTCTTTTGAGAACTTGGAGAAAATTTTTGTTCTTTAGGTATGCTTTGACATATCATGAACACTAGAACCCATTTGAGCGAAACTTGAGATGAAATTCTATGTTATGTGTTGTTGAAGAGATGATTTTGTCTCTTCTTTGGATCGTTTCGGCCTTTGAAGCTATCATTTGAAAATTGTTTATCCTTTGTTACCCCCCGTTGAGCCTTATTGCCCAATTATTTCACTACCGTCATATGTACATTTAACACATTGAATACATTTCCATTTCCTAAACCCGTCACTAATTGCTATTGTTGCATGGATCGTTGAGTGTAAGGACTAGAATGGGGTGTGTGTGGAAAATCATTGGTAGAATGAATTTTAGCAAAAAAATAAAAAATCAATGTCATTGTAATATAGTGGTGAATATTCCCGCTTGCCACCTTGTATTTTCTTGTAACATTGAGGATAATGTTGATTTTAAGTTTTGGGGTGTGGTTCTTACCTACTATGAAAAACAAAAGTGTGTGTTTTGGTTTGTTTTGTGAATAATACCATGTGGGATTGATTGAAGGAAGACATATGATGAAAGGGGGAGTCGGTGAATTTTTTTCTTCAAATTATTGCTAGATCCATAAGTCGTGATACATGCCTACGGTGATTTGAGCATAAAAATGACATTCTCATCTAACTTTTACGCTAGACATACATTACAACCCTTAAATTCCTTTTGATCTTCAATAACATATGAATCTATGCATAATTAGTGGAGAGTGACACGAAAAATGGGATTATGGTTGTTATTAAATTCACTATCTAGAAAGTGTTAATTGTTTTCTTAGTACATAAATATATTCGAGACTCGTTTGGTTGAGTAAGAGTAAGCTTGAAGTTGAAGATAATTGACGATTTGAAGTCTTGATGCTCATCTCCACAAAGAGTTTTCTCATCCTTTCTCTCACCCCAATATTTCTTGAGTTTTTATTTGTTATTTTGAATTTATGGATTTATTGAAAGTATTAGCCATGGAATTTCCCATGTTGAGCTAAAATTTATATTTAGGGCCTGACGCAATCATGTTTGAACCTTATTTTGAATATTTTGTTAATTGTTAGTTTTAATTTTGCTTTATGCCTTCCTATGTTTAATGCCTTTGATTCATATGGAAATAAATGAGGTGACTTTTGGTTTTATTTTTATACTCAAGAGAGATTGAGTTTGTGACCGGAATTGAGAGTGCATGGTTTTGGTTATTGTGAGACCGAGAGAAAATCAACACCTATAATCTCTATTCAATTATGTTTAACTTATTAATGCTTGATAGTTTTTCTCCCATATAATATCTTGGTTGAATTGAGAACTTGGAATTTGACACTCGACAGACGTAATTTCAGGTTTGGACTTACGTTAAGCATAACGTTAGTTTTAATTGAGGGAGCACGAGTGACCTTGACTATTGGATAAATGGAATTAGCTAATAATTGCATAATAGGATGACATGGAAATGACGAGATGAAATCAATCCTTAGAACAATTATGCATTGGAAACCCATATTTTATTTTGCTTTTGATTTTTTATTTGTTTTAGTTTTAGTTTTGTAATTCTTAAATTTGGACGCCTAAATAAAGTTAGGTTACAATAATCGCGGTACTTAGCGACGATTTAAACCAATCCCTATCGATACAATACTCTACACACCCTATACTATTAAAACATGACCCGTAAGCTTGTGGTGTAGCAAAATAAATCTCTACTTAGTTTTTGGGGCTATTGCCGAGGATTGACATTTTAGATTGTTGTTAATATTATGAGTAACTAACTTGATTTTAATATAGGAATTTATTTTTATAATTTTAAATTTTGTTTTTGATTTCTTATATTGTGAGGTACTAGGAAATGGTTGATCAACAAGTCCTCTTGATATTTTCTCAACAAGATTCCAAACCATTCTATTGTGCTTGGTACAGATACAAGGAGTTGCTTATTCAGTTCCCTAATCATGTTTTCCCGAAGGAAGATCAACTACTATACTTCTTGGACCTGTTACATGCCGCACCAAGAACTTGGGTAGACAAAGAAAGTGGTACCACCTAATTGTTTTAGTTTTAATTTTATAATTCTTAAATTTGGACGTCTAAATAATGTTAGTACTTAGCGACGATTTAAACTAATCCCTATCAATACAATATTCTACTTACCCTATACTATTAAAACTTGACCCGTACACTCACGGTGTAGCAAAAATAAATATCTACCAAATTTTTGGCACCATTGCCGAGGATTGACCTTTTAGATTGTTGTTAATATTGTGAGTAAGTAACTTGATTTTAATTTAGGCATTTATTTTATAATTTTAATTTTTGTTTTTGATTTC
Source organism: Eucommia ulmoides (assembly GCA_016647705.1). Lineage (NCBI taxonomy): Eukaryota > Viridiplantae > Streptophyta > Magnoliopsida > Garryales > Eucommiaceae > Eucommia > Eucommia ulmoides. The sequence continues at coordinate 40,842,000 of CM028330.1, forward strand.
TTATATTGTATGGTACTAGGAAATGGTTGATCGACAAGTCTTCTTGATATTTTCTCAACGAGATTCCAAGCCATTCTATTGTGCTTGGTACAGATATAAGAAGTTTCTTATTCAGTTCCCCAATCATGGTTTCCTGAAGGAAGATCAACTACTAAACATCCTGGACCTATTACAAGCCTCAAAAAGAACTTGGGTGGATAGAGGAAATGGTACCACCTCTTTTTATAAGCTAACCGCGGATGAAGCCTATTTGTTGTTGGAAGACATGGTCGATTTTGACTACCGGAGTTGGAATTATTCAACAAGTCACCAAAGATTGGGGGAGAGTTAAAACATTTCAGCACCATGGTTTGACACCCCATATCAACAAGCAAAGCCTTTTACTACGCACCGATCAAAGATGACTACATTTACGAGGATTTGCTATGGCTCACTTATCCTCCACCACCTTTAGGAACATTTATTCACACCCACCAATCATATATGCTGGGGTCGAGTCAAGTTGAGAATACATGCCAATCATTTTCATATCTCGCCAAGCTTGATGGCGTTCAAAATTGAGACCCATTTATTTTGTTGTATGACACGTACTAATGGCAAAATCCGCTCTTTGATGAGCCTTTATCCTTTGCCAAACCGAGGAAGTTAAACCAAGAACTTCTTGGGAGGCCACCCAAGTTTTTAAATAATTGAGCCTAGGTATTCAAGCTATGGAAGAAAGCCTTATACTGGTTACCTTGCACAAAGCATCACCGCCAACCACACTAGGTCGCAACATTATCTTGCCTTCTCAGTATGTGTACTTATTCACTTATGCTTAATTTGAATACATGTTTGACTTTGAGTTTGGGGGTGAGACACATGTTGGCTTTTGTTTGTTGGGTTTAGGAAATGCTTGTGTGTATGACTTTTCTGTATATAACTTGTGTTCTTTCGGCCGTGCATTTTTTTTTTTTGGGGGGGTTTGTTTGAATAAATTGTGAGTTTTGTTGAGACTAAATAACTCCATATTGATGATGAGTATAGACATTTGATGTTGTCTTAGGTCTTTCGAAATGTATGTCATGGAGATTTTTGTGTGCTTAACTTGTATTGATTGAAATTGACTATTAACTCATTACATTTGAGCACCATGAATCATGATCACTTGGCCCTTCGAGTACTTGGATAAAATTTATGTGCTTTAGGTAGGCTTTGACATCTCATGAACCCTAGAACCCATTAGAGTGAAACTTGAGGCAAAATTCTAGGTTATGCACTGTTGGAGAGATAATTTGGGCATTTCTTTTTATCGTTTGGGCCTTCGACGCTAACATTTGAAAATTGTTTATCCTTTATTACCCCCGTTGAGCATTATTGCCGATTTCTTTCATTACACTCACATGTACATCCAACAAACCAAATGCATTCTCACTTCCTAAACCCATAACTAATTGGCATTGTCGCATTGATCATTAAGAGTAAGGAATAGAATGGAGTGTTTGTCAGAAATCATTATTGGATTGGGTTAAGCCAGAAAAAAATAAAATCAAAGTCATTTATAATATACTGGTGAGTATTCCTGCCTGCCACCATGTATTTTCCTGCAACATTAAAGATAATATTGATTTTGAGTTTGAAGGTATGGTTCCTACCTATTTTGAAGAAGAAAAAAATTTGTGTTTTGGTTTGTTTTTTGAATAATACCTTGTGGCATCGATTGAAAGAAAACATATGACGAAAGGGGGAGTCGGTGAAATTTTTTTCTTGGAAATATTGCAAGATCCATGAGTTGCAATGTATACCTAGGGTGATTGGAGCCTAAAAGTGGCATTATCATCTACCTTTTACCCAGGCCATACATTACAACACTCAAAGTCGGTTTGATCTCCATTGGCATATGAACCAGTGCATAATTAGTGGAGAGTGACATGAAAAATGGGATTATGGTTGTTCTCAAATTTACTATCTAGACCGTGTTCATTGTTTTCCTATAACATAAATATATTCAAAACTCATTTAGTTGGGCGAGAGTAATTGTGCACACACTTACACATTGAGAGTCTTAAGTGAATGATATTGATACTTGATGTTGAAATTCTAAAAAGTCTCAATGGTTACATTTCCATTGAGCTTGGAGTATTTTGTGGCCTCAAAGATTCTTCCATGGTTGTTGATTTGATATAAAACTCACAATTTTATCCTTAGCATCTTTGTACTTGATTTATGTTGTATTATATTTTCTTTTCGTTTGCTTGACAACAAACAAATGTTTGAGTTAAAGGGTATTTGATGAGGAGGTTATTTACCAACAAATCAAGTATTTGTGAGTTTTCAATTATTTTTGTCAGTTTGATGTATTTTTGTGTTGTTTTTGTAGAAATCATAAATAATTGACAGAAAAGGTGTAAATGTGGCAAAATGAGGTGAATTGGCTTGGAATGGTGTATTAGTAGGTAGGTGTAACAACTTTAAGCCCGATTTTGACCACGATGCAATCTGATTCTAGAAAAATGCAAGACATGAATGGTTTAGATCTCTTCCATATCTTTGCATAGCAAGCATCAAAACTGCCTGATCCATTGCCAGAAGAGAGCTTCAGTAGGCCAGAATAGTGCTCTAACGTGTTTTTGTTAGTGTTCCACGGTAAAAGGTTCGCTCTAGCGCGCCTAAAGCCTATTCTAGCACCCCTCTATAGCATAAAAATGCGAAACCCTACTTTGAGCCCTATTTATACCATCTTATACCTCAAACCAAAGATTGTGTCGAAATTGGGAGGAAAACACTATTGGTGGCTAGATTTTAGGAAAAAAAAACACCATTAGAGGACTAAAAATTCCTAGAGAGAGACCTTCAAGTTGATGATTATTGAAGATTTGAAGTCTTGAACCTCATCTCCACAAAGAGTTTTCTCTTCCATTCTCTCACCCTAATATTTCTTGAGTTGATATTTGTTATTTTTCATTTATAGATTTCCTAAAAGTATTAGCCATGGAATTTCCTATGTTGAGATAAAATTTAAATCTAGGGCTTGATTTAATCTCATTTGAACCACGTTTCGATTATTTTGTTAATTCTTAGCTTTAATTTTGATTTTATGTCTCTCGATGTTTAATGCCTTTGATTCATGTGGCTAATGAATTAAATGATTTTAGGTTATGAATTTTATGCTCGAGAGAGATTAAGTTTGAGACTGGAATCGAGAGTGCATAGTTCAGGTTGTTGTGAGACCGAGAGAAGATCAACACCTAGAATCTCTATTCAATTATGTTTGCATTATTAATGCTTCAAATTTATGCTCATATAAGATATCTAGGTTGAATTGAGAACTTGGGATTTAATACTTAGGAGAGGTAATTTTGGGTTCGGACTTAGGTTAAGCACAATGTAAATTTTAATAGATTAGGAGATTATTAATGCTTAATTAACCTATAAGTTCAGAGCATAATGAATGTTCTCACCTAAATACTAGATATGGATATCAGTTTTGAAGTGTCTGCATATTCTCTCACTTCACACTCGGGAGAGGTAGTGAGGGAGCACGAGTTACCTTGTTATTGAATGAATGGAATTGGTTAATAATTGAATAATAGGATGACATGGGAATAACAAGATGAAATCAAGCCCCTAGAATAATTGTGCATAGAAAACCCATATTTTATTTTTCTTTTGATTTTATATTTGTTTCAGTTTTATTTTTATAATCCTTAAATTTTGACTCCTAAATAAAGTTAGGTTACGATAATCATGGTACTTAGCAACTATTTAAACCAACCCCTGTGGATACTCTACTCTACTCGCCCTATACTATAAAAAATGGATCCATACACTTGCAGTATAGCAAACTAAATCTCTTCAAGGGTTGCCTACGTATCTTACATAGCTGAGAATCACGTCGACACATAGTTGATTCTTGATGAAGGGTTTTTATTTAAGATGATAACCGAACTAGTAGGTTTCCTACATATCTCAGGTAGTTGAGAATTTGCTCGGCACGCATTTCATTCTAGATGATTAATGTTTTTGATTTGGAGGTTTGGTTTTACGTCATGGGATGGAAATAAATGTTGTTTTGATACTAAAATCCTGAATAGGGTGAAATGTGCCCTAGTGTTTGACTGGGGTAGTGATTGGATAAGTTCGGTTGGGGAATCTAAATTGACACTTTTTATTGTGTGATTTGTGATCATTGACAGTGTAAAATATACCCCAACCTGCGTGCTGGGGAAGAGAATATTTTGCCACTAGATGAGAAACTAAGTTGTTTTATCTCGCTATTTGTCGGAGGTTATTCAAAATGAATTGGGTATGTTATTGTGAACCCTAGTTGCATTTGCCAACATGTTTGAAGTAAAATAACTTCCAAAATGGGAAATAAATTCATAGGAATCGCCCGTTGGTATAACATCCATGCTATGCAATTTTTCATTTAGTCTAGACAAAATTTGATAGAATGAATTACCTGTAGCACCAAGACTTGTAGATTACTAGTTGGAATTGGGATGGTGAACCTTCTCCTTTCTATATGGTTATTTGATTTAAGTGTTTTTCTTTGAATGTGATCATATAGGCAGCCTATATCTATTTCCTGTATTTTTTTACAACAAAATTATTGTTTGAAAAAAGAAACTCCTATCTCCATTCCTTGGTCTTGTCTCCTGAATGATATACACTGGATTCTCCCTTTAGCATTTCTTTATTTATCGATGTTCTTGTTCTTTTGTGAAAAGTTTCATCCTAGAGGTAACTCTGGAGTGTACCAATCTTGCCTCAAAATCGATCCTCTGTATCGAAATCTAAGCCTTCTATAGTGCATGATGGTTTTATGGTATATTACCTTTTAGTAAAGTTTGGGTTGCTGAATTTGGGCTTTGATGTATTGTTGGTTTAATGGTGGTACCATGGGAATTTGAGGTATTTTTTACCATTGGTCTAGTGATGGCATCGGACATCATTGGGATGAAATTGCTTTAAGGGTGACACATCTAGTCTTCTATTACTTCCTCCCTTTGCTCTTACGCCATTTGTCCTTCATGTTTATCCGTATTGAAATGTTAGTCATGAAATAAGCATAACATATAAACAATCTGATAGGTTGAAAATACCAATCATTTTCCAAGCCGAATTTGGTAGTTTTTGAGTGTTTTAGTAATTTTTTAAAGTGTTTATATTAGTTTTTACGTAAATCATGTGTAAGGATGTAAACAGTTTATAATCAAGCAAATCGGTAGGAAATCGATGGAAAAACGTTGAAGAAGATCAAAGATCAAGTACTATAGCCTCATCGCTGTAGCTCCAACATCAAGGGCTACTAACCCTTGACCGTTGAAATGGTAAAAGGGTCAGTAGCATTCTGCCCAACCACCGCTGCAGCGATGGAAGGGAAGAACGTCCACTAATGAACTATCTCTGCAGCGATGACGCCCACTTCTGCAGTGATCAATCAACCAATTGTTTTTTATATTTTTAGTTATTTTTAGGATATTTTTAGCGTTAGTTGATATATTCCCTTCCAACCATTCGTTAGACACGTTTGGACACTTGTTCAAAATCCATAGTTCAGACCTAGAAGAGGAGAGCTCATTTGGAAGAAGAAGAAACAATTTCATAATGGTTTTGGTGAAAGTGGAACACTCCACTATTAAGATTTTCCATTCCCTCTTTGTTTTCCTCTTTGTTTCCGAACTCTGTATCTTGAATGATGATGTATTTCTCTTGTTTTAATATATATTTGGTTGTGATAATGGTTGGCTAAATATATATTATATTGGGGTTGATGTAGTTCATGTATATGCATATTTAATTTATCTATATCCGATTTTGTTTACCATGTATTATAGTTGGTTTGAGAATATAGGGTTTGACACTCGGGAGAGGTAACCCCGAATTTGGACGGTCTAATATTTTGGGAGATTATTAGAACGTGTGCAATCCGTGAGGTTGGGTCAAGACTCTCGTACTTTTTTAGACGTTAAGTAGGGATATTAGCGTTGATACGAGGTACATATTCGCTCACTTGACACTCGGGAGAGGTACTGAGCGAGTTTACGATACCTAGATTGTCGGATAGGTTAAACACTATTATTGTTAACTAAACAAAATCAAGCATATATTAGTGAACAAAATTAATCCCTAGGTAATCCATTCTAATAGAATTAATCCAAAGTAGTTAGCTTTAATTAGTTTTTCAATTGACCAATCACAAAACAATTCTTGAAACGTCTAGATAATATTAAGCTATGTCAATTATAGTACTTAACTAATACTAAAACAAATCCCAGTGGACGACGCTCGATCTTAGGATCCACAATATTAAAACTTGATCTCGTGCACTTGTGAGTAAAAGTCAAGCGTTACTATTATCGACCCTTGATGTTTGACAATTATTCTAGGATTCAGAGGCAGTCGATCTAAGCAAATAACTTTGAGTTGAAACCCGCCTTAATCAACATGATCCAGCAAAACCAAGATAGTGCAAATCTTCACGAAGATCCAAATATCCATCTTGCTACATTCTTGGAGATTTGTGATACGGTGAAGATAAATGGAGTAGCAGATGATGTGATCCGGTTGAGGTTGTGTCCATTTTAACTTTGAGATAGAGCACGGGGTTGGTTTCAGTCAATCTAACTTGGAAGCATTAATACTTGGGAGGACCTAGTACAAAGGTTCCTCACCATGCTCTTTCCACCTTTGAAGACATCATAGTTGAGAGATAAAATAACATAATTTTTCCAATGGGATTTCGAGCCACTATTCGAAGATTAGGAAAGGTTCAAGGACTTATTGTGAAAGTGTCCCCAACACGGGTACTAGGATTGGTTTCAAACCCAACTCTTTTACAACGGGTTGGATAGCCAAACTAGAACTATTGTGGATGCAACCTCGAGTGGATCATTGTTATCAAAAACTTCGGATGCAGCAAATTTACTTTTGGAAGAAATAGCAGCTAACAATTACTAATGGCCTAATGAGAGGAATATGGGACGAAAGGTAGCCTAAATTCAGGAGGTCGATCCTTTTGCTACCTCATTGGCCCAAGTTTCTAAGCTCACGAAATAACTAGTCGTCTTCTCTACTAAAGATCCTTCATATAGTCGAGAAATGGAAAATGTTGCAAGAAGTTCGTAACTGGGAGTGGATAGCAAGTTTGAAGAGTGCCATTTTGTCAACAACTGGGCCTACACCTTTAGGCCCACCAATAATATTCCAACTCATTATCATCCTGACATTCACAATCATGAGAACTTTTTATATGCGAATAGTCAGAATACATTGCAACCTCTTCCTGGATATACATCACAATCTCAAGGATATCGACCGATGCAACAAAACTGTCCAATGCAACAAAATTAGGTGCAATTCCATACGCCACCATTGGAAGACATGCTTGGCTTTTTTATGAAGGAAACCCTAACCATTATGTGAGAAACGCATAACTGGCTCAACAAGCATGAGACGAGGCTAGACAATATTAAGACAACGTGCACCAATATAAATACAACTGTGAAGTCATTGGAAACTGAAATTTGTCAACTTTCTAGTGCCATCAAAGAGAAAACCAAGGGGAAGTTTCCAAGTAATACGGAAACTAACCTGAAGGAGTACAAAGCAATTACCTTGAGGAGCGGAAAGGAAGTAAAAATAGGTAAGCCAATGGAGGAAGAGCCGAGAGAGAAAATTGATGTTGAAGAGGATGAGCCAAGGGAGAATGTTGAAAATGATGAGAAAAAAGAAGAGAAAATTGAGGAGAAAGATTAGGAGAAAAAAGAAGCCATACCAGTTGAAGAAAAGAATGAAGCACAAAGGGTGATTCTGGGAAGAATCTGATTTTTGGACAATCCACCGATACTTACTACGCCTTTACCATATTCGCAACGGTTCCAAAAGAAGAAGTTTGATTCCTAATTTGCTAAATGTCTTGACATCTTCAGGAAAATTCATATCAATATACCGTTTCCAGATGCCTTGGAACAAATGCCTAATTAGGAGAAGTTCTTGAAGGATATTATGACAAAGAAGAAAAAGTTGGAGGAATATGAGATGGTCAAGATGATGGAGGAATGTAGTGCGATACTTCAAAGAAAGTTGAAGGATCTCGAGAGTTTCACAATTTCGTGCACTAGTGAGAAATCTCTCTGAATGGGGCTTGGTAATGTAAAGTTGACTACGATTTCTCTCTGAATGGTAGATCTCTCATTGACTTATCCAAAGGGCATAATTGAAGATGTGTTGGTAAAGGTGGACAAGTTCATATTTCCAGTGGACTTTGTCATATTAGAATGGAAGATGATCAAGAGATTCCTATCATTCTTGGGAGGCCTTTTCTTGCCACGAGAAAGTTGTTGATTAACGTTCACAATGGGAACTTGACATTGAGGGTGAATGAGGATGAATTGAAATTCAATATTTTCAACACAATAAAATTTCCAGATGATTTCCCAACATGAAATCGAGTTGAAGTGGTTGACTCGTGCGTTAGGGAATTCTTTCATGAAAATTTGAACCGGGATCTATTGGAGCATACTATCACAAATTCCCTATCTATAGGGGATTTTGGTAAAAAGGCTCAACTATGAAATAGGGAGTTTTTGACTACGTCCTCTCTATGGAAGCCATACCTAAAGATGTAGTGGATTCAGTTTAAGTAGAGGCCCTTAACGACGAAGTTAGACCACCCGAACCCTCAAATCCACCTCACGGTGGGTTGATTCTAAAGGAATTATCGAATAACCTTTGGTATACTTTCTTGGAGGAGAATTCAACCGATCCGGTTATTTCTCATCATCCTTGACTCAAGAGGAAGAAAAAAAGCTGCTAAGTATCTTGAAACGGCATAAATCCGCTTTTGCATTGTCTATTTCTGACATCAAGGGAATTATCCCAACAATTAGCATGCATATGATCATGATGGAGGACTCATTTAAGACTTCTATTGAGCACCAAAGATGGCTAAATCCGGCAATGAAGGAGGTGGTCTGAGCCGAGGTGTTGAAGTTATTGAATACCGGAATTATATATCCTATATCGGATAGTGAATGGGTGAGTCTGGTGCAAGTAGTTCCCAAGAAAGGGGAAATGACAATGGTGAAAAGTGAGAGGAATGATTTAATTTCTACACAAACCATCACTAGATGGAGAGTATGTATCGATTATAGATAGTTGAACAAAACCACTCGGAATGATTATTTCCCTCTACCATTCATTGATCAAATGGTAGACTGTCTTTCCGGTTATGGCCATTATTGCTTTCTTGACAGCTATTCAGGCTATAATCAAATAGTCATTGCACTGGAAGACTAAGAGAACAATACTTTCACATATCCGTATGGAACATTTGCTTACTGTCGTATGTCATTTGGTCTTTGCAATGCTCTGGCAACATTCCAACGGTGTATGATGGCTATCTTTTCGGTTAAGGTGGAGGTCATAATGGAAGTTTTCATAGATAACTTCTTAGTCTTTGGTTCATCCTTTGACCATTACCTATAAAATTTGTCACTTGTTCTCAACCGTTATGAAGAGAAACATCTAGTTCTCAATTAGGATAAGTGTCATTTCATGGTCAAGGAGGAAATCATTTTAGGCCATCGGGTCTCTTCCAAGGGTCTTGAGGTGGACTGAGCAACGATTGAGACAATCGAGAAACTTTCACTTTCAATCAATGTGAAAGAGTCTAAAGCTCCTTAGGCTATGTCGGCTTCTATCGGCATTACATAAATGATTTCTCTAAAATGGTGAAGTCGTTATGTCATTTACTTGAAAAAGAAGCCCCATTCAATTTTGATGATGCATGTGTGGAAGCATTCAATTCTATGATCCAATTATAGTCGCACCGGATTGGAATGATCCTTTTGAAAACATGTGTGATACGAGTAACTGTGCAGTTGGAGTGGTTTTAGGCCAACGCAAGCAGAAGATCTTTCAATCCATTTACAATACAAGCAAGACATGGAATAACACTTAAGAGAATTACGCTAGCACTGAGAAGAAGATGTTGGCGGCAGTCTTTACATGTGAAAAGTTCCAGTCCTACATTATAGGATCCAAAGTGATCATCTATACGGACCGTGCCACCATCCGGTACTTATTTGCGAAGAAAGATGCCAAGCCGTGTCTAATCCGGTGGATTCTTTTGTTCCAAAAATTTGATGCTAAAATTAGAGATAAAAAAGAGAGTGAAAATTTGGTTGTAGATCATCTATCCTGGCTTGTGCAAGAAGATGTTGGTGATGAGTCTTGTATCACGGAAGTATTCTTGGGCTTGCAATTGTTCAATGTTGAAACTAAATTTTTGTGGTTTGCGGATATCATCAACTATGCATCGTGTAAGGTGTTGCCACTGGACCTTTCAAGTGCTCAAAGGAATAAATTCCTATTCGATATGAAGCATTAAATATGGGATAAACCGATGTTGTTTAAAAAATGCGCTAACCAAGTCATCCGGAGATGTGTTGCAGAAGAGGAAATGGCACGCATTTTATACTAATGTCGTTCATCTCCGTGTGGTGGGTGGTAGCACGTAGATAACGTCGCTACTTTTACCGCAAGTGTACGAGTCACGTTTTAGTAAAGTGGGAAGAGTTAGAGTTGTCGTATATGTAGGGATTGATTGAGATTATTGTCGAGTACTATAATTATCATAACCTAATTTTATTTAGGCAATAAAAATTGTAGTTTTTATAAATAAATATACTAATACAAAGTTAATTAAACTAATTATACTATAGTACTATATTGAGATATTTAGGGGAATGTATTATCTAGGGATTAATTTCATTTACTTAAATGTGTTTGATCTCGTTTGACGTACGTTAACGACGTTCGACTTATCTGACAATCTCTGTATTGTAAATTCACTCACCACCTTTCCCGAGTTTAAGATGAATGATTATGCAACTTTGCATCAACCAAGAAGTCCCCCTCAACATCTTAATGACATTAGGTCACATGAGTCTTTCCCCAATGTCATTGATTGCACACTTTCTAACTCCATCACGGGTTATTAGATTGTCGCGTTGTGTTTAAACCCTAGTATGAATCCGGGGTAACCTCTCCTGAATGTTGAACCCTGTATTATTACTATATCTTAGAAGCATAATAAACAATGATAAGTATCAAACACAATCAAATAACGAAGAACAACCCTTAACGAAATACCGATTTCAAATAAACCACATATTCATAAATTATATTAATCCCTAAACAATATCCATTTAGCTAACGACCATAACCGTATATACAATGATAAATGATCTAAACATGATTAAACAATAAATTGAAGTTAATAAATAAAGCAAGAAACGAAGAGAACTAGCCGTTATCCGAAGATTTGACGCTAAAACCGTTCCGAGATCGCTTCTCCTTCTTCGCAACGTGTTCTTCTCCTTCGAATTTGGTTGAGCATTCCCCTAAAATATCTCAAACTATTATAAAACCTAAGGGGTATCTAATGGCCAAATAGATGAGAGGAGGAAGGAAATAAGGCTCAAAATATCTAAACAAATATCTAAAATCGGTGCAAAGTGACCGCTGCGACAGTGGGTATATCAGCAGCGGTCACGGCCGCAACGGTGGATGCAACAGTGGAAGTAGAGACATTATGTGGTTTCACCACCGTGGCAGTGGATCTCACGGCTAGGGCGGTGGATTTGCAGAAAGTTTATGCCTTTCTCTGTATGTTAACCACCGCGGCGGTGGGCTGCAGGTTATGAATTTTTCCCTTTTGCTTGCTTTCCATCTTTCTTCTATCACTCTTGATCCTATTTGATAGTTTATGATCCGTTTTCATCATTTTTCACCCCACACACCTGATTTATAACGAAAATAATAAAAATGTGTTTAAACATTATAAAAATACTAAAAAACCAACAAGTTCGGTTTAGAAATAGATAGGTAAATTACACCGATCAGTGGGCATTTTAGAGCAACTCGGACCGCCGCTAAGGTGATTCAGTCAAGTTTTTACTCGACGATGTTATTTTGTGATTCATATACATTTGTAAAAATCTATGATTGATGCCAGAGGGTTGGAAACATCTTAAGACATTATGAGCAGTGACTGACTTCTATTCTCGAGTTGGAGCTTTTTGATGTTTAGGGGATTAACTTCATGGGGCCATTTTTGCCATCCTTTAGTCTGGAGTACATCTTACTGGCGGTAGATTAAGTGTCTAAATGGGTTGAGGATGTGGCAACACCAACCAACGATGCCAAGGTGGTTTTGAAATTCCTTCAGAAGAACATAATGACAAGGTTCAGGACCCCTCGAGCCATTATCAGTGATAAAGGGACTCACTTTTGCAATATAATGTTCAATACTTTACTAACAAAGTATGGAGTACGGCATAAGGTAGCGCTTCCATACCATCCCCAAACAAACGGCCAAGTCGAAGTGTCCAATCGATAGATAAAGCAAATTCTAGAAAAGACAGTTAATTTTAATCGTAAGGATTGGGCAGTGAAGTTAGATGATGTGCTATGGGTATATGCACAACTTTTAAAACATCGATTGGAATGCCACGATATCGATTGGTGTTTGGTAAAGCATGTCATTTTCCAGTAGAATTAGAACACTGTGCCTATTGGGCGATAAAAAAGTTGAACTTTGATCTCAATGCTTCAGGGAAACAATGTCTCCTCCAATTCAATGAGATGGAGAAATTCCTGAATAAAGTATATGAGAACACCAAGTTGTACAAAGATAAAATGAAGAAATAGTATGATAAGAACATATCCAGGATAGAGTTCAACCCAGGACAACAAGCCCTACTTTTCAATTCTCAGTTGAGACTCTTTCCCAAAAAACTTATGTCCAGATGGTCTGGACCATTCCGAATCAAGCATGTATTTCCATTCGGCTCAGTCAAATTGGAAGGTGCTGACGGACGGATTTTCCGAGTCAATGGGGAAAGGATCAAACATTATTATGGGAATAGATAACGAGTTGTGGATAGTATCCTTCTCATTGATGACTAATGTGCAAGTTTTCTAAGTCTGACTAGGGACAGTAAATCAAGCGCTTTTTTTTGTTTTTATATACAACCCGAGGGTATGGTTTTTGCCATTTTTGATATATAGTATATTTTTGGAGGTTGAAATGGTCTCAAAGCATGTTTGAGAGTGATTTTAGGAGTTCTAACATTTGGCGTAGTGTTACGATTATGAAAGAGACGAAATCACGGAGTGGAAGAAAAATAGTGGTAGGCCTATCGCCGCTGTAGCGGTGGAATTGACTGTTGGAGCGCCCAAATTGCAGAAACAATTTTTTCATCCCAAACCGATATAATACCTCAAATACTTCCCTTAATATTCAAAAACATAGATCCCCACCACATTTCATCCACCAAAATCGACTTTCAAGCCCAAAATTTGAGATTCTAGGGTTAGAGCTTCAATGGGCGATTTTATCCAATTTCAATCCATTGGGCACTCAAAATTTGAAAATTAAGTTGTTTTGAACCTACATTAATCATGTGTGATTCACCCCAATTTTTCAAAAAGGAAAATAATAAGATAAGCTTAAGGAGAGGAGGGGTTTTCAAGCACCGGTTTTCTCAAAAACTATACTTAGGCCGTTTTAAAAATAAGGAGTTGCCACCTAGTATTGGGTTTAAATGGTGTGCTAGGTCACCGATTTTTTAGAAAACAATTTAAAAGGCCTAAGTAAAAAATTGACTCCAAAAAACACGGTCAAACGAAAGATCCATTTAAAGGCTCGGGGGTCGATTACGCTAGGGGAGGGTGTTAGGCACCCCAAGACGTCCATCCAAAAATGGTACCTTATGTCCAATTAAGTTCAATTAGTTTAGTCTGAGTGTTTTATTTTATTTTGAAATCATTTTCTTCTTATTAAATCCTTTTGGTAGTTTCACAAATAAGGTGAGACAAGTTTTTGGATTTTTTGGAATGTTCCCCCGATATAACCTCTTATCGAATATTAAAGATTCGATAAGGATAATCCCTGGGGGTATTTATATATGTTTCCTAAAGACTTCTTTACTTTAAATGGGCTAACTCAAAGAAGTGAATAAATATGAAAACATGAATGCAAAAACTAAGATTATATGAATTTATTTTATATGCAAAAGTGACAAAAAAAACTAAAGGGTTTAATTTAAATATGTCAATGCAAATTGATGTGAATACTACGTGAATTAACTTGATTATATGTGAAAATGATTTAATTATAGAAAAATGTGTCGTGACTAGATATAAAAATGTAGCATGAATTTATGAAATTAAAAAAAACTATATGTAGAAAAAAAAGTGCGAGTGATAAAAGTGTACTAAACATGCCCTCTAAATATTGCAAGAAGTAAATATGTTAAATGGATGCAAAAATGTTTATTTTAAGTTTGCTCCATTTAATTTAAAGAAGTCCCGATTTGAAATTTCCTCAAATTCTATGAATGTGAGAATTGAGAGAGGTTCACGGAAATAATTTTATTGAAATTAATCTTTCCAAAACTTAAGCGAAATCTCACGAAAAGATTTACCGAGGGAAGAGATTTCCTAAAACTAAACATTTTTAAATTCTACTCGACCTGGGGAATGGAAACGAGGCCATGGAAAACTGTCCCATGATTTATCGAATCGTCGGATTCAACTTAAAGTTCGTAAGGATTAATTCCTACCAATAAAAGATTTTATGAATTTTTAATTTTTTTTTTCATTTTTATTTCTAGTGTTTCGATAAAAAAAAAAAAAAATAAATAAATAAAAAATTGGAGAAAAATACAAAAAAAAAATAAAAATGCAGCAAAATAAATAATAAAACATCATTCACCTAACGCTCGGGGTTCGGTTTAAGCACGAGAAACCCACCCTGGCGTTTTCATCGGATCATCGGATGACTTATTTTTATTTTTTTATTTTTTATTTTTTTTATGAATCACAAGCAAAAAAAAAATACAAAAATAAATTAAAAAAAAAAAAAGAGTAAAAAATAATAGCAAGATACAGGTGTCCTCATCTAAACGCTCAAAGGTTCAGATTGAGAATGAGAAACCTCATCCTAGCGTTTTTCATTGAGTCACTGGACAATTAAAAAAATAAAGCTTGTAGGAATTTAAATTGCGAAGATAATAAAATATACTAAAAGAATTAAAAATTAAAAAAGCATACTTGTTCTAGGCCAAGAATCCCGATGCTTGGGCTTTTCTTCTCTCGTAGACGACTTCCCAAAAGGGCTTTGAGAATCACTCATCTAAAGAGGGTGGCTTCTCTCAACTTTCGATTGCCACCGAAGGGTTTCTTTCTGATTTTTTTGTGTGTCCAAACTATGAGGAGGACGGTCTTATTTATAGGAAGGATGTGGAGTGAAAAATCCTAGAAACCCTAGTCCCAATTTAACGAGGAAAATGAAACAAAACCTAAAAGGAAAGGGAAAAGGAAACCTAATCCTATTTTGACAAGAAAACCTTTTCTTTTCCAATTTTTTTTAGTTTTCTTTTGTTTTTTCTTTTTTTCTTTTATCCTTATTTTATTTTCTTTTTCTCTATTTTTTATATTTTTGAAAATAAAAATAAAATAAATTTTAAAATAAAGCATTAAAGTTTTGCGGAACGGTCAAAATGCCGTGTCTACAGTTACCCCTCTTTGTCAAGCAAGTAGAACTCGCATGTCGTTTGCGAGTTCCACTTGCTTGACAAAGATAGGAGATCACATCATTTTGAACATCCTATTTTTCTTATTTTTTTCAAAGTGCATATTTCAATGACAGAACAAATAAAATAAAATGACTCATGATGAACAAATGTCCGTTTAGAGTAATAACAAAATGACTCAAGACGAACAAATGTTCGTTTAAAAGATCGTTTAGAGTAATGAAAAAAATAATAATTATGACGATATTCATGAAGAACCATTATTCGTTTAGAGGATCGTTTAGAGTAATGAAAAACAGACTCATAACGATTCTCTTGACGAACAATTATCCATTTAGAGGATTGTTTAGAGTAATAAAAGAATAATTTATGACGATACTCATGACGAACAAATATCCGTTTAGAGGATTGTTTAGAGTAATAAAAAAAAGACTCGTGATAATACTCATTATGAACATGTCCATTTAGAGGATCGTTTAAAGTAATAAAAGAATGACTCATGACGAACAAGTATCCGTTTAGAGGATCGTTTAGAGTGATAGAAAATTACGACTCAAGCTCAAGCCCTCTTGGCTAGGGGACAAAAGAAAGTCCAGAGGTATAGAATATGCCCCAGCTTGTGGCTGGGAAAAGATGAGAGAGCAAGGATATAAAATGTGCGTCAACCTTCGGTTGGGACTAATTCTCAAATGACTGAACTTTACAAGTTGCCTACGTACCTTAGCTTTACGCCGAGGATCAGGTTTGGCGTAGTTCACTAAATGCCCCTCTTAGGGAAAAATGAATACCTGGATGCTCATTTGGAGCTTCTGAAATTTCAGCAATAAGAGTTTCAAATTTGAGCCGGAAGGTAAGAAGTAGTGATAGGGAAATCCATGCTTCCAGTCCCCTTGAGATCCCTGTAACTGGACAAGAAAAACATAAGCAACCCAAACATTTAGTCTGAAAAACTTGTCACCTTTGATGACTTGCAATTCCATTATCCCCTTTTCCATCGCAATCTCTCGGTTGATGGCACTTGGATCAGAGCAATATCGAGAGATTTTTCTGTTTGATTTTAGAAGCTTCTCTTTCCAACTCAAGGCCCGACATGCCTCGTGGTGATTCAATTTTTATTTATTTATTTTTTATTTATTTTTATTTTTCTAACTTTTGAGATTTCACTTTTCAACTCATGGAAGGGCCCAACATGCCTTTATCAAGGTTTCCTTGGCTTGCACGACTGGATTCTTATATTTTCAAATTTCTAGGTGCTTTGATGCTTGGGGTTGTAATACTTCTGCATGCTCTATGTTTTCTCGAGTCCTGCAAAATCGATTTAGTCCAAAAAATGGGCAAATGCCAAAAATTACTAAATCGAATACCTTCAATGCCTGATATGATTTTCTGTGAGATCTTGAGTCGGATTGTAGAGGAAAATAGTTCCGATACATTTTCAGACCATGACCATTGTTTTTTTTTCTTCACAAATTCAGATTCCATTCAAATCCATCAAGTTCTGACATGGATTAATGTCGTTTGCTTACTAAATCGACTTGAGGTGAAAGCCTTGAACGAACCATAATATTCTCTTTTTTTCTCTTCTAATGTCTTCCATACTAGCGCTTCTTGCTCGATTACCCCCTCCTATTTTCATTTTTCCTTTTCTTTTTATTTTTCCATTTTTTTTCTTTTTTTTCTTTCCTTTTTTTTTTTTTTTTTTTTCTTTTTTTTTTTTTCTTTTTTCTTTTTTCTTTTTAATTTTTTTTTCTTTAAATAGATGATCGAACTTACAATGGTTTAGGGGTAGTCAATCTTATCAATGAACTTGATTTGTTTTTCTGAATTGAGACATTCTTGCAACATTTGAAAGTTTCTTTATTGGGATTATTGACCTAGGATGATTATGTTCTCTTTTGTCCATTGGGTAACTCAGACAATAGGCAAACAAGGATATTTACACCCATTTTTCTCAATCTCTAAAGGACCAGTAGAGCCAGCTTGATCAACTTGCAACAATATATCAAGGAATCATTATGAAAATGGAAGCCAATATTGACTTTCGAATCCCCAGTACTCTGGAATTGCTGTTGGATTTAGTCAAGGGCATTTTGAATCTCACCATCGTTTGGCTAAACATAATCTTCCTTCGTTTCTAGTCCCATTGGATCGTGATCTAGCTCTATATAGAACTCATATACTCGCATCTTCTCCCAGTCACATTACATACAACATATACAGGTGATTTTGGGTACCTAAAAGAGAAAAATTCAAATATTAGACCACAATTTTGGATAAATAGTATTACATTATTAAAATTTAAAAATCCGTTACAGTGCAAATCCTTTTTCATCCAAAAGACCAACGGGATGGAAAGGTAAGTACGTGAAGATGTCCCAATTTTATCGAAACATCTATCATATTGAAAGTAAACCAGAACCCCAAATTTGCAGCCTTTAGATTTTTTCAAATCGAGCCTCGAACACATAACTCGCTCCTATCTCTACCAATGTTTTGCTAAAGATTAGTTTTACCAGTCCTTAAATAGACATGCTCAGGCATGGGATTCTACTGACAGTTTGGTGTACTGGTCTCAAGTTTTTTAGGAAATATGATGGCTCATGTTTGTATGAACTCTAGGATCTTATCTTTCAAGTGATACCATTGCTCAGTCGTATGTCCCCTAGCTCCCGAGTGGTATTCACATAAAGCATTCGAAGATGCATTTTTACTTCCAGGCTTAGGCTCATAGGATGGGAGGGTTGTTAGCATCCCTTGCTTCAAACAACTCTAGTACAGCTCGTTGATTGAGATTGGAAGGTCTAGCAGTTCCTTGTCATCGTTCTAGAAGTTTTCCCCAATAGAACGAGGAAGAGAGCCTTGGTGGTATTGGGTTCCTAGCCTAAGGGTGTGGTTAGGAATTTGAGGTGGGATGTTCGGGTTTGGTTGATATGTATAGTAAGAGGGTGTTTGGTGGGCTCGGGGATAATATTGGGATTGTGGTTTTGGTAAGAAGGAGGTACAGTCTGGTAATAGCGAGGACGACTTTAGGGTTACCTGTTCCGATTGTCAAACCCCGAATTCTAGATATAGTTATCTAAGCATAATAAACAAACAATATAGAAAACACAATCAAAATAGCAAAGTACAATCATTAAAGAAAACAAAACTCAAACAAAACTACATTTTTATATAAAATATTAATCCCATAGCTAATCTATGTTTAACTCGTGGTCATAATTGTTTATACATTGAAAACTGAGCTAAACATGTGCAAACAATTATTTAAGTTAAGTAATTAGAGGAGAAACGGATGAACTTAGCCGATATCCAAAGATTAGCTGCTAAAACCATCCACCGATCGCTTCTCCTTCTCCGCGTGGTAATCTTCTCCTTCGAAATTGTTTGAGCACTCCCCATACTCTTTCTATTTTCTAAACTAATCCCTAAGGGCTCTAATGACCGGAGGTTCTCAAAGGAGAGGAGAGGAGAGGGGATTAAATAGAAAAAATATCTCAAAAAATATCTAATCTGTTGCAAATGTGACTGCCATGGCGGTAGGATTCACTACTGTAGTGGTGGAGTATATCGGTTAAGTGATCACCTAGGTGGTGAAAAAAGTAGTGGATTCAGGGATCATCCTGCAGTTTCATCGTTGCGGCAGTGGATGCCCAACAAAAGTAGGTCCACTATGCATTTTAACCACCGCGGCAGAGGTCTGACGCTGTGGCGGTGGACTTTTTTTCAGAATCTTGCCTCCGTGCTTGTTTTTACACCATTCTTCAACCGTTCTTGGTTCAATCTAATTTTTTATGCTCCATTTTCCTACCTTTTCACCCCACACACCTGATTTATACAAAAAAGAATAAAAACTAATTAAAACGTAATAAAATACTATAAAAACGCTCGACAACTAACATAGTTTGATTTGGAAATTGATAGGTACATCATGCCTATTACTAGACCAAGTTGGATTTCTTGCATACCATGGTGATATACCAAGGATAGGTCAAATCGTAGTCTGCTGGGGATGGAGGAATCTTGTTGAAAGAGATGACCCAACCTATAAAGGTTTCACGTATCCTGGTATTTACCAGGACTTGGGTCAACACCTAATTCTTCCTCAACTGTTTAAAGTTGGTATGACTGAATCTTGATTAATGTGTGATTGTTATATTTCATATGGTTCAATCCCGATTAGTTAGGGGATTTTTGTTATTGAGCGACTCTGTATGGATTTTTAATATTTGATAACATGATTAGATCCCAATTGGTGTGGGATTTTTT
Organism: Eucommia ulmoides; assembly: GCA_016647705.1. Lineage (NCBI taxonomy): Eukaryota > Viridiplantae > Streptophyta > Magnoliopsida > Garryales > Eucommiaceae > Eucommia > Eucommia ulmoides. Next base: position 40,861,853 of record CM028330.1, read on the forward strand.
TTAATGGAAACCAAACCCGCATTATGAGTTGCCTACGTATCTAAAATAATTGAGAATTAGGTTGGAGTGTAGTTTATCCTCTTTAGTTTGTCAACAAAACCCATAATGTTTTTCTACGTACCCCGGGCTTCACCTGGAATCAAGTTGTCGTGTGCTTGTTGGTATTCAATTTGTCAACCAAATCCACAAGGGTCTACGTATCCCAAACTTCATCGAGAATGAAGATGACACGTATATCCTACCAATATTACTCTATCAGTTGAAGATACCCCATTTTGACCCGCCTATTTAATTTTGCAAAAGTATAAAGTCTAAAGCGCATATTTGGATAAACCTTCAACTGATGTTTAAATGGAACAAATTTCTACTTTAGGTTACATTGAATACTTCAAAAACCCAATAACATAAGATAGCATAAAATTGTTAATTTGACTGAATTCAGTCTTACTAAATGTTTCGGGTTAACCTCGAAAGTTCCTAAAGTTAAATTAGTCTAAAATGGCATTATTGAAGGTTGAGTTTTCATAAAATAACTTTTAAAATGAATGAAATTAGTTACTGCACTTTAGCTTGAGAAAATTTCATCAATTACCTTAGTTACCCATTGTGACCCTTGAAACTATTACTACCATCAGTTTTGTCTTCTTGACACCAAAAATAATTATCCAATTTTTCATTTAAGGTATCAAATCTAGAAATTGAAGGAACCAAAGTTGTTTTGGCAAAGCAGTAATAGGCCGAAAATCTAAAATTTTGAAAATATTATTTTGTATAAGTTTAATATTTTTGGGTTGTTTTGTATACCGTGGAAATTTATAATGAATATTAAATTTTAGGGAGATAATTATAATTATTGGGTTTAATATGAATTAGTTTATAATTATGGGGGTGCTAAATGTAATTTTTCAAACTTAATAACTAAAGAATGAATTGTGGCAATAAAAATTAAAGAAAAAACAAGAAAAAAAAGAGAAGAAAAGATTTCGACCACAAGTTAATTCAATATATATATAGAGAGAGAGAGAGAAATATTGAAAAAATAAAAGGGAAAAAGGGATGCAAACCGGTCAAGGACGAATAACAAAAATAAAATAAACATAGAAATGGTAGAAAAAAAATGATAAAGGGAAAAATAAAATAGTTTAGCTTGCAAATTTATATCAATTTCTGATTTTGAGGTAAATTTTTTAACTTTTTAAATAAAAATGTATTTAATTTCTCCCTGTATTGTGTAGTTCATGCTAATACTGTCGTAATTGTTATTTTTCATGAAATAATTATGATTATATGAGATATAAGTTTATGCGTTTATTTGGGATTTGATTGTTATATGTTTCTTTGGGATTAATTGAATACATGTATTAGAGGGGTTGAAATTCTATTGAGCGTTGACTCACAGTCCCACAGTTTTGATTGCAGGGTCGGTGAAAACTAAACTGTGCCAAGAATTCTAGTTTAATTTCTATTTAATTCTTAATAATTGTATGTAATATTTACGGTTATAAAATCGATGCGATAATTATAATTATCTCCGTAGTTATAAAATTATCAAATATTTATAAAAGGGATTATCGATTACTTGAAAATTATATATATATATATATATATATATATATATATATATATATATATATATATTCGAAATTATTGAATGTATTACGGGAATTAGAATCCAACAGTAAAGGTTACTGTTGGAAATCAGTAACCTTTATAATTATAATTAGAAACCTACTAATTATAATAAACCTTCTCCAAGATGAGAATAATAATAAGAAGAAAGAAACTTGCTAATTCCAATAATAATTATTGTTGGATTGTTACTGTTGGAAAAAATTTCTCATATTGGAGAGATTTGTAAGCGTAATTCTCAATTATAATTAGAACTTGGAATTGAATTTTAACAAAATAATAATATTAGATTCACGGGTAATTGAATATAATTATCTCCGCCGCATTGTAAAAATTCTCGGATTTCATACTATAAAATATTAGTCTTTTAGTTTTACTAATAATTCTCCAAAGGGAGAGACCGAGTGGCAACCTTGGGAAACTAGGTCGTTACAAAGTGGTATCAGAGTGAAATTATTACTAATACTAATTAATTTATAAATGGTGAAATATTTTGGCCAGAATTCTCTATAGGAAAAACCAAGTGGCGGCCCTAGGAAACCAGGTCATTACAAAAACCGTCAAAGCCTATCCAACCAAGGGCCCAACACAAGTAAATAACTCACCAAAATAGGCCTTGAAATCCCAAAATAAAACTTCCAAGAAGTTGCCAACAAAATATCTAAAGAAGGAACGAAGTCACTTAGAAAGTGACTAACCGTTATCGAAACCAAATCAATCCGGTTCACCACCAAGCAGAGGCATTTAATGGTCCTTAATTGCCTATCACATTTGGCATTAAATTCTAGGGATGACATGTCAAAACTAGGTTCAAGGCATGTAGATATTTTGAGTAAAATATCTCAAAGTAACTGAAACTTGAAATGTAACTGTCGGTTACAAGGTAAACCAAACTAATTCAATACAAGTTTAAACAGATGTGTGCTCTCCAAGTCATGACTTACCATATGGTATTAAATACACGGTGACACAAGAAAGACAACGTACATTACACCTTGGAAGCATTAGTGGCAACCAAGCTAAAATAGTGAAACTAACTAGTACTTAGCCCCTAAACCAAACGGGAAGTGTCACATCTTGCTATTAATGCACTCACGTGCAACCAATAGGATTCAAAGGAGTGTAATAAAAGATAATTAATTCCAATCATTACAAAATCTAGGAAACAAATTGTTAATTATTTCTAAATCTTTGAGAATCTTTCCTTGCATCTAAAATTTGTTCAAGGGTGATCAAAACCAAAACAAAAGGACATATCCCCTAGGATAAACACTGGCTAAGGAGTAGGCTGGATATGCCTTCCTATTAGTTCACGCACAGGCTTCTCGAGCCTATAAATAGGGGGCCTACTTTCATTCAGAAGAGGTTTGGGATCTACACCTTCTCTTTCTAGGTTCGAATACCACTCTCGGATCTCTGGGGTTTCCAATCTTTCTCTTCAATAACACCTTGAAATTCTGCTCAAATTTGGCCCCGAAGGAAGTTCTTGAGGTTCTTGGAGGAAGAAGAGGAAGAACTCGAGGATCTAATGGCAGCTAATCGAGGACAACCAAAGAAGATCAAGGTGGAAAGAAAGATAATCACTTAGTGATGACTACTTCCCTTAAAGAGGTATGTCTTCCAAAGACACCCTTTAATCAGAGCTTAAATATGAATATTTTGGTTGTACATAGTAGGATCATGTAGTATCTATATTTAAATTTCATGAACATAGTATGTATAACAAGTGATCATGATAAAAACATCGAAAGCATGTTAATATCATCAAACTATGGTAAAATTGTTCAAGATCATGTCAAGAACATCAAGACCACTCTAAGAACATGAAAAACACAAGAAATCAAACTAAATGAACAACGTGATGACCTGATCTTCGGTTACCCCCAAAGTACATAGGTAACCCATAAGGGTTTGGTCATGCCTTTAATCACATAAAACGATATAGGTTAACGAAACATAAATGAACTACGTGATGACTTGATTTTTGGTTACTACTCAAAGTACGTAGACAATTCATAAGGGTTCGATCAAACCTTTAATAACATAGACCATATCCTTTAAACCTTATATAAACAAACTACGTAAAGACCTGATTCTCATTAACATGAGATACGTAGGTGACCCACGTGTCGCTTCGGTCACATATCCTACTAATTTAGTATAGATTGCATGTTGGAACTATATGTCGGCTTGATTCCTCATGTTTACTAGGATACAGAGGCAACCATTACAAAATTCAGTGATTTGTATTTCTGTCTATTATATATTGCTATTGGGTTGCCTCTAACTGGTTAGTTTAGTATTTATTTGCTTTTTACCTTATCGTGTAAAAAATACATAATAATAATAATAATAAATATATAAATATATATATATATATATATATATTTGAAAGGGGAATTATTTTTTCAAAGCAAATCAACAAAAACTTATTGGATTTTGTTTAACAAACACTATTCAATTAGAATTAGGTACTGTCATCGGACAGATGTCTTGGGGTTCCTAACACCTTCCCCGAGCATAACCAAGCCCATTTTTTTTCTGAAATCTATGGTAAAAACCAAATGTTTTACAAGTCAAAACCTAAGGCATTTTCAAACTAAAAATGAATTTCAAAAATCTCGATGACTTAGCACACTATTCAACCTCATTCTAGGTGGAAACTCCATTTTTCATATAAATTCCAGCCCAGGAAACGTTTTCAAAACCAGCGCTTAGAAAAGCCTTTAAAAAATATGTTTTCTAAAATGAATGGATTCTTGGGGATTTTGAGAGGAAGAAATGGAATTTGGTTTTCCTCATCTTTTCGGTCTCCACTTCTTCCTACTTTTGAGGGAAATTCGGGGTGTGTTAACTGGTAACTCCGCTGGGGACTTTAGAGACTCAAGCTTAGTTGGAGTCTAAATCTATATTAATAGTTAAATGACATCCAGGAAATATGTCTTCGGTTTTGAAACATAAATAATTCCCTTCCAAAATAAAAAATAAAATAATAATAATAATAATAATAATAATAATAAATAAATAAATAAATTATGTCATTCCACATGTACATACTAGCATGCATCTACTTACTGTCTTTACATTATTGTCATTTAAATTACTATTTTTAAATACTATATATAAATTTCACTGTTTTTATTTCTGTATTTACATTTAGGTATACTCTCTCTAGTATCCGAGCACTTACTTTTGCATATCATGATGAAAAACCTAAGTCAAAACCCTCTTAGGGATAGAGTGGCCAACAGTAGGGGCTGAAGTTGATGATTTCATCGCAAGCTCTAAAATCTGTAGGTTAGAAAAATGAGTTAGTAGAAGTAAGGCCAGGTGGGTTTCTCCCCCGGGATCCAACTACAAACTTTTCCTCGCTCGGACCACCAACCAACAGTTGATGTTCTCTCCGGAGGATGCTGGAAGTTTGAAGGTCTGGGAATCGAAGCTTTTCCTGATGCACTAGAATAAAATTCATAACCACATATAGTGAGCCTAGGATAGAGGATAACCAAAACCCTCTTGTACTTAGGACACTTATCTTGGAGAGAGTTTATGTTTTCATGTTCTGTATAGTTATTTACATATTTGTTATACTAGGTCGATAGAACAAAGCAACTATGATAAATAGGGGCGTAATAATCTGTGTAATAGTTCTTGTTCTATTCCACGTATTGCTAGTTTGATCAGCAACGAAAAATGTTTTCCAAATTTGGAATACGGACCAAGTTTCACAAGAGAACAAGAATTCTTATTTTACTTAACACAATAAACCATAAAAAACAAATAGTGAACCATAAATGCCAATGCATCTGTAACAATCCAATTAAAATTTACAATAACAAAATCACAAATTACCTCTAACATTCTCAAATTTTTGAAATTAAAATTAAAAAGTTGTGAGAGCAAGTAAATAAAAATTTTGGTGCAATTAAAAAATTCTCCAGTGAAGATCACAAAATTTAGGTGTCAAATTAATAGAATTAACTTAAAATTAAAATATCTAATGGTCCACCATGGTTTGGGCAAATGATTCTTGGCTAAAAGTGTACATTTGGACTACTTAAGACCATTTTAAAAATACCACAAATAAAAGGTGCTAAAATTGGTAAATTATAAAACCCAATGTAAATTATTAGAGCACAAGTTTTATTGGAAAAGCCCAATTTTTTTTTGAGATAACCCAATACCCAAGTTAAGATCCATACCCACTTTCCTAAGTGTTATTATCCATACCCATATCATTACCCATACCCATGGCCCAACACCCTACCCATATCACCAAACAAATAATAATAATAATAATAATAAAGCCTCTAAAATTCACAGGAGATAGGCTAAAAACCAAGACAAAAATCCGTTCTTGCATTGTCTTTCAACCTCCATCATTATAAGTAAAGAAGACAAGAAAAAAGAGAGAAATGGACTAATCGAAAGAGAGGAAAATGAGAGAAGAAAGGTCTTAGAAGATTTGGAGGAAGAAATTGGAGAAGATCCATAGGTGAAATCAAGTCTTGGTGAAGGATTAAGCTCACATTTGGTAAGTTGTAAAGTATATTTTGATCAAACGTAGTAAAACTGGGATTTGGTTAAATATAAGGTTGTTAGGTGGAAATGAACATGAGAATTGGGTGAAATCACCATGCATGAATTGTGATTTTCTTTTTCTAATATGGTTTAGAACTTTAACTTCGTTATTTTCTATTTTAGGAGAGAAAATCTAAGAAAACCATTATGTAAATGAACATTAAATGAATTTCAAAGGTTGTATATTGGTTTGGGATGAACGCTAGGCCTTAGGAAAGTAAAAAATGTTTAGGAGCATTGGGTATCAAAAAGAATTGAAGAACCAAAATTGGGAAGTTTAAATTCTGCACTTGGTTCATCTGAACAACCTGTCTTAGCAAATTCATAACAATTTGAGATGTCTTTTTGCATAGAAAAGTATAAAAATGATAGAAAAATATTTTTAACATTGATAAAACGAGTGGGAAACCTAACTTCTCACAATAAATTGCACTCAAAACGCATAATGCCCACTTAAGAAAAAAAAAAGGATATTAGGGGTACGCACATAAAGTAATGGTGTTAATGAGAGGATGTTTAATTTTGTTTTAGCAGCTGGGTGAGCTGAAGTAGGGATATCGAGATTGCTAGGTGACCACCCACATCTCCTGGTAGGGAATTTTATTTAATCTCTTGTGTGTATTTTCTCTCTTTTTTAATTTTATTTTTTAGCAGGCTGGTGTGCTATCGTGGGCAACCAAAAATAAAATCCTACTCCTAAGTAGTATGAGCAGGTATCATTTCCATAGAGAGTGTCTAGCCTATTTTTGTGCTACGTGAACAAGGATGGGGGGGGGGAGGTGATTATAGAATAGAAAAATTATGAAAATCAATAAAAAAAAAAAAATAAAAAAATTCCAAACTTAATACTGAATTCAATCAGAAAACACACCTTTGTCTAAGTCAACATCCACCTTCAGAATTTCACAACTATTCATCGATGCAAGTATATATCAATTCACACATTGAATATTTATCATTGGAACTATTTTCCTATTTTTCTTTACTTGTAGTTAATTAGAAAACAAGCAATCTAATCAACCCTAAGTAATAAACAACCTAGGATAAGCACTAAAGGTTTAATCTAGTAACAACTTTAAGAATTAGAGAGATCGATGAAGCTAAACAATACAAGTACAAGCGGTTGTATTTAATTTAGTTGAGTGTCCTTCCTAAGATCTAATAATTTCTGACGCAGCAAGTCATTAAATCATAATTGCTTCACAGATAAGAGGGATCGAACAATTATAGATTTGATATATAAACTAGCAGTAGATTGTAATGAATAACAAACTAGTAGGTCTCCTAGTGATTAAACGAAACAATCATGAAAATAGGCATAGAAGAACATTCAATACTCAAAATGTAAATTGAACAATGAAAATAAATTAGATCTCACAGCTTTATTGATTTCAAGGCTTCAGATTCCTTCGTCCAAAAGAAAACGCTTAGACATACAGGGCCATGGAAGTTCTCAAAAATGAAATGAGAAAAGAGAAGAGGAGTCCACCAGCACCTATCCAAATAAACGGGAAAAAAGAATAAAAAAATATGTTTCACAATCCCCTTGAATAATGAATATCTTCTCATTTTATAATGAATAAAAAAAAGTCCAAACGTATCTCTCTCCATATTGAATATTCAATTCCATCCCTCTCAGTGCCTTCTGTCAAAAACCAATTGAAAAAATAAATGAATTATATGCTTGAATGACATCATTACTCCTTTGCATCAACTTTCTTTTCTTACACTTTTGTCTCCTCATAATTTGAATGGCCTTAATTGCTCCTTACATCATTTTCAATCCATGGTACAATAGACTTAAATGGCCATTTAATGGTTCTAGGTTGAACACAAAACTGAGTTAGTTCGCGGGTCGGTTCGGGTCGGGTCGCAGGCTTTCTCCATTTTTCTTGAAATTAGAACGTCTGAAGTGCAGCTACAAGACCTTCAAACCCGATTTCAACCATAATGTAATCTATTTATGGAGAATATCAAAACATAAAAGTTGTATATATTCTTTGGTTATTTGCATATCATCTTGAATCACTTCAATTGGAGTGGGGAGGTGAAGGTTATGGCCTGATTACGAACATATGTCAAAACTGCCTAAAACTAGCGATTTATTCCGTTTTTCTCCAAACGCCCTCATTTGTTTCGTAAATTAAAAATATGAGATTAGTGAGTACAATTAGTCATATAATAAACATAAAATATTGAGTATAAAGGAATAAATGTATGGATATTTTCGCATGTATCAAATTCGCTCCCACTTAGCTTTTGTTCGTCCTCGGGTAAAACAACATAAAACTCAAAATAACTTTAAAACACCATTACAATACATAAGTATTCAATACATACTCCTCAATCAATCCCACATATTAATCTTAAATGTATAATGATGATAATGGAGTTCAAGCCGAACATGTTCAACTCCTTTCACTTCACTCCATATGTACTCTTGATCGATCAATAAAAATATTCCACAACTAACATAATCAGGTCACGTACAAATCACCATCCAACTACTCATTTTTAGTACTACAAATCAGGTAGCAAACTAGAAAATATTTTCCTCTCTTTGGTAGGTGCATTTTATGCTCCGTCCTACCCACTTTTTAAAAAAAATTAAACCTGAATTTAGGACTAGCTTAAAAGGATTAGTTTAAGGATTCATAACACACTCCCCAATTATGTTTCGTCACTCAACTCATACAACTTCACAAGAGTATCACTTCAATCCATTACTAACATTCAAGCACGTTCACCCTCAAATTCTGAAAACATTGCCAACATGTAAATTAACACATGGGTTCATCAAAGAACACAAATTAAACACTCATATACAATTGAATTGATTTTTTATTTTATTTTTTAAGTTTTATTTATTAATTTTTTTTCCAAAAACAAAATTAAACACAACTTAAATCCCTTCCCCCACACTTAAATCTTACATTGTCCCCAATGTAAGGTTAAATGCAAAGCAAGACAAAAGATAACGAAAATATAAATGCAAAAATAAGAACAAAAATGAACAAAATCCCCTTAGGTTGCCTCCCAAGCAATGCCTTTGTTTATTGCCGTTGGCACGACTCAATGCTTCCTTCTTTAATCAGTATAAATCGGATCCTCAAGTTCCAATTCTACCATATTTTCTAGTTGGAAACCCTCATAAAAAGGTTTAAGTTTATGTCCATTCACCTTAAACACCTTGGAGGTTGCTAAACTTTGAATTTCAACTGCACCATGAGGAAAAATATTAGTAACAACAAAGGGTCCAATCCAACAAGAACGCAACTTACCAGGGAACAAGCAAAGTCGTGAATAGTAAAGAAATACTTTTTTACCACCTTTAAATTTTTTTCTAGTAATCATCTTTTCGTGAAAAGCTTTCGTCTTTTCCTTGTAAATCCTAGGATTCTCATAGGCATAATTTTGAATTTCCTTTAATTCTTGTAGTTGCAACTTCCTGTGTTCTCTAATTTCATGCATATTCATGTTGAAACATTTGATAGCCTAATAAGCCTTATGCTCTAACTCAACAGGAAGGTGGCATGGTTTCCTGAACACCAACTGATAAGGTGACATACCAATGGGTGTCTTGTATGTAGTCCTGTACACTCAGAAGGCATCATTCAACTGCAAACTCCAGTCTTTCCTATTTCGATTAACTGTTTTTTCAAGGATGGACTTGATCTCTCGATTTGACACTTACGCTTGTCCACTAGTTTGCGGATAATAGGCAGTTGAATCCTCGTGGGTTACATGGTACTTTCTTAGTAAAGCTTCCATAATCCGATTGCAAAAGTGAGTACCTCGATCACTTATTTGAGCTCTTGGAATCCCAAACCTGGAAAATATGTTAGACTCGATAAAATCTACAACCATTTTAGAGTCATTAGTCCTAGTGGCTTTAGCTTCCACCCATTTAGAGACATAATCAACAATAAGTAAAATATAGACATAATCGAAAGAAACAAGGAACTGTCCTATGAAATCGGTGCCCCAAACATAAAAAATTTCGCAAAATAGTATGGGGGTTTATGGAATCTCATTCTTGTGGGATATATTACCTGTCTTTTGACAATGCTCGCATAACTTACAGAAAGAAAATGAATCTTGAAATAAAGATGGCCAATAGAAACCACATTCTAGCACTTTTCTTGCAATCCTTTTAGCTCCAAAGTGACCTCCACAAGCGTAAGAATGGCAGAAGGTGAGAATATACAATGATTTCATTATCAGGAACACACTCTCTTATCACTTAATCCGTACCATGCTTCCATAGGTATGGGTCATCCCACATATAGTATTTGGTGTCACTCTTGATTTTATCTCTTTGAACCTTAGACAAACTAGGAGGTAGCATATTAGTAACCAAATAATTTGCAATAATCACATTCCAAGGTAAATTCGCACTTGTGGAGAACAATTGCTCGTCAGGAAACGTTTCCTGCAGTTGAAGTTCATCATCCACATGAACTAAACAACACAAATGATCCGCGACACGATTTTATGTCCCTATTTTGTTTTTGATCTCCAAATCAAATTCACTCAAGAGAAGTATTGATCTTTTTAATCTTGGTTTTGCCTCTTTCATTATCATCAAACAACGAAGAGTTGTATTTTCAGAGTAAACAATAACTTTAGTCCCAAGAAAATAGGATCGAAACTTTTCTAAAGCAAAAACAATAACTAAGAGTTCTTTTGCAGTAGTAGAATAATTTCGTTGGGCATCATTCAAAGTCCTTGATGCATAATAAATAGCATGAGATGTTTTTCCAATTCTTTTACCCAATACAGCGCCTACTGCAAAAGAACATTCTAGTTAGGGGGTTGTATTATTGGGGCAGAAGATAGGCGTTCCTTCAGCTCATCAAAGGCCTTTTTGCAAGACTCATCAAACTAAAAGGCCACATCCTTTTGTAACAACTTGCATAGGGATAATGCTATTTTGGAGAAGTTCTTGACAAACCATCAGTAAAAACCTTCATGTCCAAGAAAATAATGAATTTCCTATACACTTGTGGGATAAGATAAAGATTGAATAATATCAACTTTAAGTTTATTTACCTCAATTGCCCTAGATGAAACAACATGACCCAAAACTATACCTTGTTTAACCATAAAATGACATTTTCCAGAATTTAACACAAGATTAGTTTCTATGCTCCTTTGAAGAATAAGTGTAAGGTTATACAAACAATTATCAAAGGAGTCTCCATAAACTGTGAAATCATCCATAAAGACTTCTATGATATTCTCAATATAATCAGAAATGATGCTTACCATACACCTTTGGAAAGTGCCCGGGGAATTACAAAGACCGAAAGGCATGTGAATATATGTAAATGTCCCAAAGGGGCATGCAAAAGTCATCATTTTTTTATCCTGCGAAGAAATTGGAATTTGAAAATAACCTGAATAACCATCAAGAAAACAATAGTAAGAATGACCCACTAATCCTTCAATCATTTTATCAATAAAAGGTAAAGGAAAATGGTCTGTGCGAGTTACAACATTTAATTTTCTATAATATATACAAACACGCCACCCATTCTGAACACGGGTAGGAAATAACTCTTCATTTTGATTTTTCACAACAGTTATTCCAATATTTTTAGGAACCACTTGAACTGGGATAACCCCATAGCTATCCGAAATAGGATAAATCATGCCAACTTCAAGAAGTTCGAGGATCTCCTTCTTCACTAAATCCATCATGGGTGGGTTCAATCTTCTTTGCAGTTAACAAAAAGGTTTTGCTTCCTCTTCAAGCAGGATGCGATGCATACATGTAGAAGTGCTAATTCCTTTGATGTCTGTAATTGTCCAACCAATAGCCGTCTTATGCTCCTTAAGAACCTGCACAAGTTTTTCTTCTTGCGGTGTACTTAGTTTACTAGAGACGATCACTAGTAATGTTCTTCTATCTCAAATGAGCACGTACTTGTGGTAATTGGGGAAAGGCTTCAAATCTGGAATGGGGGCCTGTAAAATGGAAGATAAAGGCCTCTCGTTAGAAACTGGTAACATAATATATAGAACGTTACCTGACTGCTGTAACTTTGGAAAATCATTCAATGCTACAATAGTTTCCCTCAAATTAGTACTTAAAGCCAACTCTTCGTTCTCTTTCTCAAGATGCTTACTAATGGTAACTTCCCATTCATCTTTTCCATCAAGTTCAAAGATTTCCTGTGCTCTCAAATCAATCACATTAATAGAATAAATAGGATTTTCATAGACAGGATATTTCATGCCATCATAAATATTAAACTTACAAATTTCACCATCAAATTCTATAGTAAGTGTGCCACTATGAACATTTATCATAGTTTTGGATGTCTTTAAGAATGGTCTTCCTAACAAAATAGGGGGAATTTTATCATTATTTTCCATGTCAAGCACATAGAAATCAGCAGGAAAAACCAAATTATTGACTTGCACAAGGACATCCTCAACTGCATAATTAGGATAGGTATTAGATCTATCAGCTAATTGAATCACAACACCAATTTTATTTAAAGGTCCAAGTTTAGAGAACCATATATAGAATATGGCATGACATTAATAGATGCTCCTAAATCTAGTGTTACCTATCGTATAAGGGATAGTAAACGTACCTGGATCTTTACACTTTGTAGGATGTTTTCTTTGAATAACTGCAGAAATGTTCGCCCCAACTCTCACCTTCTCACATCCTTTAAGTTTCTATTTTCTCTTAATTGTAAACAATTCTTTCAAAAATTTAGCATAACAAGGCATTTGTTTAATAACATCTAAAAGTGGAATATTTAACTTGCATTTACGAAAAGTCTCATATAAATCTCTATTTTGCTCATCTTTTCTAGATTTTGATAAAGATTGAGGAAATGAGATACTGGTTTATAGTCAGAAAGAGGTAAAAACTTACGCTTAGGTACATCGTCGTCATTGGAAACGTTCCTCTCATCATCATTGGCGACTTTCCTTTCTACAATGACGTATTTTTCCTTCTCTTACTTCGATGATGCATCAACCTCTTTACCACTTCTCAAAATGATTGCACTTGTATTTTCTCTTGGATTTACAATAGTTTCAGAGGGTAATTTTCCCGAACTTTGCGCCTCTATCCGACTTATTGCGGTTGCCATCTGGCCCGTTTGATTTTCCAAACTTTGAATACTAGCCCTCGTCTCCTATTGAAATTTGAAAGTATTATTGGCAAGAGATTTAACAATATCTTCTAAAGACATACCATAATTAGAAGTTTGGCCCGGTTATTGTCTAGGGGGTATGGCTATTTGTATTGTTGGAAATTTGGGCGATTTTGAGTCACCAACTGATTTGCTTACGGATTCCCATAACTAAAACTAGGGTAGTCCCTCCATCCTGGGTTATACGTGTTCGAATAGGGATCATATTTCCTTTGTGGTTGGCCTGGAAATCCACCTGGTGCATTCACTTGCTCAATGGGCTCCTCTTGAAGAGTTGGGCACATATTAGTTGGATGCCCTGCTACTAAACAAATTCCACAAGCCTTCATTGTTTGTATGTTACCTATAACCATTGGACAAACAAAAGAGGTTAAGCTAACAATTTTTTGTTCAAGGGAGGAAATATTTACCTCTTTGATATGTGTAGATGGTGGATCAAGCCTAGTGCCGAATTGTTGAGAGTTTACCGTCATATTCACAATCAAGTTTCTAGCGGCCTCAAGAGTCTTATCTACTAATGCTCCTCCACTAGCAATATTGATCATGCTCCTATCAATGGGTAGAAGGCCCTCATAAAAATATTGGTTAAGTAGTTGCTCACTAATTTGATGATGGGGGCAGCTTGCACACAACTTCTTGAAACATTCCAAGTACTCGTACATGGATTCTCTATTATGCTGCCTTACATCACAAATTTCTTTCCGAATGTTAGCTGCCCTTGAAGCTAGGAAATATTTCTCCAAAAACAACTTCTTCATGTCTTTCCATGTGGTAATACGTCCGAAGGGTAGATAATAGAGCCAATCCTTTGCTGCATCCCTTAATGAAAACAAGAAGTCTCTTAACTTGATTTTCTCTTCTGTCACTCCCGTAGGTTTCATACTCACGCATACCACATGAAACTCCTTTAGATGCTTATGAGGATCTTTACTTGAAAAACCATGGAAAGTGGGCAAGAGGTGTATCAGTCCAGATTTTAATTCAAAAGTAGTAATAACATCCTAAAGTAGGGAATGTTATGCAAATGGATTGTTGGCTCAAGTAAGGGGTAGCAAGCTCCATCAATGTTCAATTTTCAACCATGATTTCTTCCTCTTCTAAATCAGAATCACAAGCAAATAAGGAATTAAGAACTGGATGGTCCTTTTCTGATTTCTATATAGCTTTCTTCCTTAACCTGTGTAAGGTTCTTTCTAAATTCGGATTAAACTGCAAAATACCTTGATTAGAAGAACAAGTAATGGGCATACACGGTTAGGAAGACAAAGAGAAAAAAAAAAAAAAAAAAAATCACAAAAATCAAAACTAAAAATCTACGCCGAAGAATGAAAAGTCCCCTAAAAATCCTAGAAGATGTTGAAATTTTCTGAAACTAATTTCTTTTATTTATTTGTTTATATATTTTTCAGGGATAGATTTTAAAATAAATACACAAGAATCAGTAAGACTGAAGAATTCATAATCGTCGAGAGAGGCGATAATCTTCATTTTTTAGAGGCACAAACTATTCATGAAGCTCACTAAAAAAAAAACAACAAAAAAAACTAAATAAAAAATATTTAAAAATCAAAATGGAACAAAAATTAAAACAAAAACCACTACCCTAGATAACTATAATAAAACAATATGAACATCGCAAATGAAAATAAACCACAAAATAATAATCAACCACATAGATAATGTATTATGAAAATGAACACCTACCACATAAATAATTGTAGTTATGAAACAGTGATAAATAATAGGCCTATTATTGAAAGCAACTATTGTCGACCAATAAAAATGAACACCTATTATATTTTATTTTATTTTTTACTATTTCAACTGGATCCTTTTTGGGTTAAGTTTGATTATTATGATTTTTTTTTAAGACTTGCTTGCCATTTAATTATTTTTTCTAAAATATTCTTGAAACGAAATAAAAGTTCAAGAAAAGCACAAAAAAAATCAACTAGAAATACTCCCTAGCAATGGCGCCAAAAATTGGTGTCTTGTTGTAGGCAACCAAAAATAAAATCCAACTCCTAAATATTTACTGTAGTAGTGTGAGTAGGTATTGTTTCCACAGAGAGTGGCTAGGCTAAATTTCTACTACGTGAACAAGGATGGGGGGGGTTATTATACGATAGCGAAATTAAGAAAATCAATAGAAAAGGAAAAAAAGAATTGCAAATTTAATACCGAATTCAATTAGAAAACACACCTTTGTCTAAGTCGACATCCACCTTCCGAATTTCACAACTGTTCATCGATGCAAGTATATATCAATTCACACATTGAATATTCACCGTTAGAACTACTTTCCTATCTCTCCTTACTTGTATTCACACATAAGGTATTGGTGTTAATGAGAGGACGTTTAATTTTTCTTCTAGTAGCTGGGTGAGATGATGTATGGTGATTCAAGATTGCTAGGTGACCAACCGCATCTCAAGGTCGGAAATCCTATTCACTCTCTTGTGTGTGTTTTTTAGCATGCATTATGTGTATGTATTCTTGTGTGCTTATTTGTAAAATGTGTTTTCAAATAAACATTAGATTTGCAGTTAAAAGTTGAAGTTTGGCAATTCTAGTATTATAAAAGAAATATATACTTGTGTGCTAAATATATCTGGCTGGGTATATTGTGATGATATCGTGTGAGGACCGAGGAGATTAGCTCACCACGTAGCTGACCTTGGGTGCAAACCCCCAAACCCGAGCAAAGGACCCCAGGTTACATGAGTATCTCACTTGATGGAATAGATTTCCAGTGGTCTGGTTCGGTCACTGGGTATCGTAGTGGTACACTTTTTGTTTATGTGAATTACAATTTTTGTACTTGAATTTTGTAAGTACATGTTTTATACGATGTGCGGGTGCATTATATATTGTTCTATTTAGAAATTTCTTGCTAGGGTATTATGGTTTATAAAATCACGTATTTTCTATAAACATTAGAAAAATCAAAGAAAATGGACAAGTAGTACTTTTTCTCTCATGCTCAAGTAGTACAAAGTATAGTGACTAGGAGAGAACTCCAATATGATAGTGTGCCATATCAAGTTTCTGACTTTAGTATATTTGTATCATTTTGGTACTTTTCGCCACTATAGGCCTTTCTATTTTAAGCGTAGCTTGTACTAATGGGCCCTGTAGGGCCCAAACATTTGGACTGTTGGTTCGTTTGTGACCTTCTTTAAGTAAGTGTCTATTGATGCTGCTAAGGGCTCTATATATGATATAGAAGACCAATCGAATACTTTAGTTAGTTTTTATTACAAAATTTCACCACGGTATTATCAAGTGTTTAATTAAATAGTAAAATCCACTAGGCATACTTGGTAATTAAAAAACATATCGATGCTAGAAAGCAACACCTAATAAGATTAGGTAATTTAGTAAAATTAGGCATCAAGGAATAAGAAAACGATCACAATAGGGTTAGTGGTGGACTACTTAAGTTGGCTATCTCGAGGCCTAATTCACGACCCCAGAGTTTGGGGTGTGACATTACCTTCATCCATAAATAAACAAAACGTCCATCTCAAATAAATAGATAATAATAGCATTTGGTAAAAAAAAAGTGGTCTAACGTTCCCTCACTAAGACAACTCTAAGTATTCTACTTCGATGGTGAAAAATCACGCCGATGTTACCGAAAAAAAAAAAAAAAAACTGTTATCACCCAGTCAAATCAGGATTGTGTAATCCAAATTGTAAACATATTCAGGTTATATTTCCTTAGGAGATACATGTGATATCCTAAACATCGTGTCGTTCTCATAAATCCTATACATTCAAAATTATGAATCATAGGAAAGACATTTATTTTTAAAAACACCTTGGCCAGTCAAAACCTTTTCTAATAGGAAGCAAGTTAAGGTTCACCAGTTAGATTATCAATTGCACCCTCAGTAGATATCGTGAAATCAAAGGTGTCTTAGGCAATTCCCAAGCCCTAGGAATGAGAATCCATATTTGGAGGGAGAAAAATGATAGTTCTTCCATTGGTTCCTACGGAAATGATCCATGTTTGAGGAGAAAATAAGAAAATCCCATATTTAAGTCCTAAGAGAAGTAATCCAATTTTGTCATTAGGTCCTAAGAACAGTAATCCATTTCTGAGGAGGAAAATAGGCGAGTCTGTTATCAAGTTCTAGGAGCAATTATCCTTAGTTTGAAAAAAAAAATGATAATTACGTCATTTAAGTCCTAGGAGTTATTATGAGTGTCTCGAGACAGAAAATGACAATTCCACCATAGAGTTCGAGAAATAAATATACGTATCTTAAGGATAAAAAGGTTAATCATGCCATAGTCCTAGGATAACTGCAACATCTAAATTTGAGGACAAACCTTGCAGGTTACCACTATCCTATGAAGCTAAGTCCAACTCGAGGTCTGTTCAAAACATTTTTGGGAGTCGCCTTCAGAGCTATGTTTTCTGGAAATTGTACATGTAACATGAACATAATCATCCATGTAGACATACTCACATATAGTCACAATATAGCCATGCATAACGATCGGATATCTTGCATCCTTAAAAGTTCATTACTAGAGGTATAGGTTGTTAATCACTTAATAAAATCTAGAAAAGTCTACTTTGGGTAACTTTCGCTAACATTTATCCAAGAGTTTCTCGCAAGATTGTAGAAGAGACCCGATCCCTCCCTCCATTGGTTGTATTCAGGACGACTCCAAAATTTTGACGGTGTGA
This sequence comes from Eucommia ulmoides, assembly GCA_016647705.1. NCBI lineage: Eukaryota > Viridiplantae > Streptophyta > Magnoliopsida > Garryales > Eucommiaceae > Eucommia > Eucommia ulmoides. The sequence continues at coordinate 40,879,943 of CM028330.1, forward strand.
GAAGATATTACCTTTGTGAAGTAAATGTTGATCCAGATAAATCCATCCTCGCTATTCTGAGATGAAGGCCAATTACCATCACCTGGAAATACCCTTAGCACGAAAAAATGTTGGGCCTAATTATGAATCAAGAGGCTCTCACATGGAAAATGGATTGCAACTGAAAATCACAACAACCTTGCTAAACTACAAGACTTGATTTGTGCTACCAACACAAGTCAAGACCTGCTTAGCTAGAAGAAGAGCCTCGAACTAGAGGAAAACCCTATCCTTGGAGATAGTTCAAATATATGGACACAGATAAACTACATGAACCAATCTGTTGATAAGATCCAATGGGTCATCTAGACTCTTATCCACCCAGAACACCAACCTTTCATCTCTTTTTTCATATCTCAATAGTTCTCCTGAAAATCGTAGTCAATTACCAACTTTGATTCAATTTTCTCACAAATTTTGTAAGACTACCCAAGCACTTGAAGAGAGGGAACCATGTTTAGGATATGAACCATATATTTAAGCCTTCCCACTCTCTCAAGTCTACCATTAATGCTTAAAAAATATGTTGTTAGCACCAATTTTCCGTAACCAAGGAAACCCTCAGGATCCGACGTTTAACCTTTGCACTTTCTGTCAATACCATTCTAGAGATACAAGTCATCACACTAGTCAGTACCAGAACTTCATGAACCTTGGTGAGGATCTCATCAAGATAGGGATCATAAGTATCTCAAGAGAAACTCTTACCATCAAAGAATAAGGGTAAAAAAACATCTATATGTTCATTTCCTTTAGTTTGTTGAGTAATTTCTAATAGATCGGGTACTATCTTATATACCTATGCACTAGATCTACAAATCAATGAATGCCAGCTTATTTTATCTAAGTTCGACTCAGGTTTCTATACTCTAATTTTCATGAATTAATTTGCTTTTCGCAATTTACACATTATAAATAAATTAAAAAATAATGATAACATAATTTGAATACTAATTTGGACCATTATCCAAATGAAAATGTTAAAAGAAATTTCTTATTTCGAATAAAAGATGGTGGGATATTGACCAAAAAATCTAAGAACATTTTAAAGAAAACTTAGGAGCCCTATAGTGGAATCGTTACATATGTTCCAACCTGGGAGTGCCCAAGTAACCCTCAAGAAGTATGGAAGACGTCCTTATCCAGAATGATGGATGCAATATCCGGAAGATTTTTGATGTTAGTAATGGGAGATAAAGTATTAGAACCTCATCTTCTCCGAGAAAGATTTCTTGAAAGATCGGGTAGTTGAACGAAAAAGGACCGACTAATATAAACTAAGACTTTATCTAGAATTAACCAATTTAAAATTAAAGGGAAACCTTCCAAAAATAAAAGTAGGAAGAACCTTGTAGAATTGATGAGAACAAATAAGAAAAGAAGACAATGAGACTTCATCCAGACAATACCTAATAATGGGGAAAGTAGCTGGGATAAGGGCAAAACCAATGAAGACCTTGAGACTAACTAAAAATTACCCTAATTCTTGAAAAATGTAAAATCCTAAAAGTATGTATTAAGAGAAAGAAAATAATAAATAAAGACTGGTCTCAAAAAATTTCCAAACACTAAGCAGTCACATGAAAGCAGTCGCGTTAATCACAATGTTTATATAATCTGAATATTAAGTCGTAGGGGTGTCTCAATACCTAGTGACTTGGGCCAACTGGACCAGGATCAATATCCAAAACTCGCTACAAGGATTATGTAAAACGTATGACTTCCTATTTGTTGGAATGAATAAAAATAAAAGGAAAATTCTCTTAACACTACTACGATAAAATAACATTTGTTCGTCATCATTAGTTAAAGCCTATTTCTCTATCACTTCTATTTTCCCCCATCTGAGTCATCTCGAGAAAATACGGGAAACAAAAAAATAAGCCATTCATTCAAACTCTCTCCCAAAACTTATCCAAAAGTCATTTATAGCCCGTGCCAATTCAACAATGATCTCTATTTCGAGCCAGATATTCCCATTCGGGGATATTTCGAGCTCAACGAAGCGAGACCTGAAATAATCCTCCATTATTCATGTCCGAACTTTTCCATCTTATGACCAAAACTTAGAGATTGTACCAAGAAGAGACCCCGATCAAAATTCTAGTAGCAATCCAGGAAGGGGCAAAAGAGAATGAAGCCTCTTAGAAGCACCGGTTAGCTTTCTATATCTAGAAAAGACATGGAAATAACTAGGGGAGATGACTAATAGGAAAAGGTACATAGTGCCAACATTATAGTAAACATGCTAGGAGAAAACTAGCATCTCTAGATAGGTGATCCATTCCCTAAGAAAACATTATTGATTGGGCGTCATAAATTGAGTCAGTATCAAAGTACTACACAGACACTATGCACCATGTATCACTTAGGCATGAATAACCTTCATATTTTCTTTTTAATAAAAAAATATCATTAATAGGGGGATTAAAAACCCTCAAGCATTACAAGAGATATGGATACTATCCAAGCCAACAAAGACAGCAAATAATTGTACTGCCTGCATTAAGAACAAAAAAAAACATCAAAACATAACTCAAAACACATAGCCTCCATGCCAATTAGCTGCCAAAGAAAATTACTAAGGATGAACCCCTGTCACTGGCCAGAATACAATAAGAAAATAGAAATAACAAAGAGGGAGAGGAGAAATAGACTGCCTTGCACATTGCCTGAACAAATGCATCATCTGAGAAATTGAACTTGAAGTAGAACACAACCATCATAAAGCAACATCCAGACACAATAAAGTTGGTTGGATCTAAGGAATCCCATAGACTGACGATAGGGACACAAACCAACATCATACAAAAAACAAAAAGGTAGAAAAAACAAAAGTTGTAGATGCACCAATAATTCTAGAGTGCAATGCCTTCACTAAATACATTACCTTCAATCATCAGAATTCATTGAGGGAATTTACTCTTTCATTGATCGGGTGATCACTCTAGATTATCTTATCTGGTGTCTCTTTATGGGTAAAATCCATTCAATTTCTTCGTTGTTAAGAGGGATTGATTCAGTTTAAATTCTTCTTGGGAAGAAGCTGAATTTGTGGATCACATTCTCACTGTCAGAATTTGAGAACTTAGGAGAGGAAGGGGTGTATTCTAGAATGTCAATATTGGTATGGTAAAGGGGGAGATTGACAATATTGGAGTGCTAAAGGGGTTCAGATGGAAGAAAATAACTGGAACTGACCTTTATGTGGACAGAGGAATTGGGATTTTGGAGAAAGAAGGAAAGATTGAGCTGAGGCTACCAAATTAGAAAAGAGAATAGTGGGTTGTTCACTAGGATCTGGAGGCTCTAGGTTTTGAGCAATGTCCTGGGATTGAACAAGGATGTGGTTGGGATAATAGGGGCACTTGTAAGAGCTTGAGGGGGAGGGACTAAAGCATTAGCGATGATAGATTTGGTGCTTGTCGTCTTGGCAAGAGGAGGATTTTTTTGGGTGAACTTAGTGGTAGTGATGTTAAAATTCAGATCCTCCTTATCTGAATCTTCATCATAATCAACAAGAAAACCGTTAGGAATTTTGGGTGGTTTTTTTTGGAATGGTTTGAGGGTGGAATTTAGACCAAATAAAACATAAGACTTAGATTGGTAGCCTATTTCCTATTGTGGTTTCTGGTAACAATAGGAGCAGATTTTTCATTCGAAATAGGAGCTTTAGGATCGGGATGCTTGTTTTTGCAGTGGGATGCTAGGTGACCTTTCTTCAATTAGAAATTAAAGTAGGATGGGGTAGACCCATAGGTAATTAATTGAAAAAATTCATTAGAACTGCAACCAACCCAAATCCGCTTGAGAGGTGGGCACCGTGAATCCACTTCCATACAAACTAACACGATTTTAGGTTTAGACAAATTCAAAGTTGATAAATCAATTTTTAGGGGCATGCTAATAGCAGAGGCCAGTGAAAATAAAGCCTCTATGTTATGGAAGTCGATAGGCAAACACTCAAATCGAATCCATATGGGTATCAATGGGGATGCAAAATTAAAATAGAAATCAGGGGACAATTTGAATGTGCAAAAAGGGCATTGATGCACATACCATTGATCTTTAATCCGGAGCCTTTAGAAATCTTCGTCTAAGTGGAGTTGAATAAGGAACTATTTTTTTATCAAAAAATCTGATTTGAAATATAGTAACCAAGTTCAATACGAATAACATTTTTTTGATGGCGAAAGTAGGTCAGCAATGGGTGAACTTACCCACGAATCGAAATGGAGATGCGAGTTGAGCCACTTCTTAGTCGGAGAAGAAGACTGTAGGTTTGACATGGTATGTTTCCACTTATTTCTAGGAGAGAATTGGAGCCTTCGATTGTAGTAAGATCGCGAACGATTTTTGAGCGAATGGAATTAGGTGGGTGAGTTTAAGGTTAGAGATGGGAGGGATGGAGGATGGAGAAGGAATCAAAGGTGGGAGCCGAATGGTCGAATTAGGTTGAATAGGTCAAAGCGGCAGTAGAGGGTCCACATTTTTTGCCATCGCTATTCCCTTGGGTTTTAGAGAGAGAGATATTCCTAGAGAGAGAGAGTCTCATTTTTTCTATTGTGTTTTTTGTACAACCTTTATATTCATAAGGAAACTTAGGCATCATACTTTACAAGAACCTGCGGTATTCTGCATATCATTTTGCATCCATAGCTCATCACCAATATGACATTTGCACCCAGACATCTTATCTGGGATATCTAGTAGCCTAGCAAGCAATCCTCAACCATGTAATCTCATCAAGTAATATCACCATGTCACTGTACCATGGTCTGTCTCTAATAGTTGTTTTCAACCAAATTGGGGTAAGATAAGGAATTGACCTCGCATAAGTGCGTCTTGATAATAGACCTTACTTATTCCTAAGAAGTGTTAGTGTGTAGTAGAGTATCATTAGAAAGTTGACCTCACTATGATCTAACACGATCTTCCTTGAATGGAGAAAATCCTAGAGTCATACCAATCCTCTAGTAGACCAAAACAAAAAAGCATAATTCGAAGACTTAAATAGACTACCAGTCTGAATAAGGATCGATCTTATCTAACTAATGCACATGCAAGAGACGTTATTCATTGGACTGGAGTAGATTGTTGCCAGTAAACGTAAAAATGTTTATTTATGCTAGGTATGATTGTTAAAATTGTTTCATTATACGAAACTACATTACGACCTGATTCTTGCCAACTTACCAAGATATATAGGAAACCCAAGTAGGTCCGGTCGAATCAGAGAAGTGACATTTGCATGACATTCTATTAGCCCTGTATCGAGGCACATATCTTAAGAAGCCCATCTTTACTCTCCCTGTTATTCAAACAACAAGTGATGCCTAAACATGAACCACACTTGACCTGAACCTTGGAAACACGCCAAGGAACATAGAAAACCTATTAATGTTTGGTTATTCAACTGTAAAAACCCCAACCCATAGGCTGGGGCATGTTTTACAGTTAGTAACTTCCAAACTCCTAGTGAGTAACTCCCAAAGAGTAACCTTCATAAACTCTTAGATAGTAACCTTGATAAAATCTGAATGAGTGACATTGACTGACTCCCAGTGAGTAAAGCAACCCCAGCCATAGACTAGGGCATATTTTATACCATTTTGATCCTTCACTCCCCCCAACCAAAGGCTCGGGCACATATTATACCATTTTTTATCCCTCACTCTAAACTTTCTCCCTCATTCGTTTCTCCCACCATAGGCTGGGGAAAATTATGCGATGTCCACAAGAAAGTAGCTTGATTTGAGTCTCTAAAACAAATGTCCACTCTAAACGATCCTCTAAACAAACAGTTGTTCATCATGAGTTAAAAAGCATATACTATAAATGATCCTCTAAACAAATACTTCTTCATTATGAGTATCATTATGAGTAAAATGAAATCTGCTTTAAATGATCCTCTAAATGGACAATTTGTTCATCATAAGTATCGTTATGAGTCAAAAACCATCCACTTTAAAACATCCTTTAAACGGACACTTGTTCGTTATGAGTATCGTAATGAATAAAAAACTATCCACTCTAAACAATCCTCTCAACAAACAATTGTTCGTCATGAGTTAAAAACAATCCATTCTAAATGAACCTCTAAACGGACACTTGTTCTTCATTAGTCAAAGACATACCAACATGTCTTCTACATGGGATTAGTGTAGCGTGACCCCACATTAGCACGCCCTCTACACAATCTTATCCTTTTGTGATCGATGTGGTGAGATAGCACACAAATACGTCTTCTACGTGGGATCAGTATAGAGAGACCCCACATCACTGCGTCCTCTACACAATCCTATCCTTATGAGATTGGTAAGGTATGACCCCTCATCAAAACGTCCATCCACATGATCTTGTCTTGATGTGATTGGTATGATAAAATGCTTCACTAAAAAAATCCTCTAGATGATGTTGTTTGTTGTAGGATCGATATGGTATGAGAATTCATTTCAGTGGTGCCCTAAAATGTTTTGTCTCTCCTATCTTTGTTATTACGAGTAACCATATATGACAAAGATGGGAAGCTATAGACACCCCATTTTTACCTACCAATTTAAATTTTCAAAAGTATAAAGTCCAAAGCTCAAATTCAGATAAACTTTAAACCGATGTTTAAATGGAACAACTTTTTGCTTTCGATTACATTGAATACTACAAAAACCAAAAACATAAGGAAGCATAAAATCGTCAATTTGACTGAATTCGATTTAAGTAAAAGTTTCGGGTCAACCTCAAAAGTTCTAAAAGTTTCTTGAAATCACTTTTAACATAAGTGAAATTAGTTACTTTACTTTAGCTTAACAAAACTTCACCAATTACCTTTGTTATCCATTGCGGCCTCTAAAACTGTTACTACCACCGGTTTCGTCTTGTTGGCACCAAAAATACTTCTCTACTTTTTCATTTAAGGTATGAAATCCTCTGAAATAATTGAGCCAAAATCCTTAATAGTACCATGGAAATGTCATAACAAATCCTAAATTACCAAAGTGATTAAGGATTCAGGCTTGGTTTTAAAGTGAACAAACCGAAGTTGTTTTGACAAAACCGTCAAATCCCATCCAACCAAGGGCCCAACCCAAAAAAATGACTCTCCAAATGATCATTGAAATCCCAAAATAAACTTCCAAGAAGTTTCCTACATTGTATATAAGCAAGGAACCAAGTCACTTAGAAAGTGACTAACCATTATCGTAACAAAACCAACCCGGTTTGCCACCTAACCAAGGCATTTAATGGTCATTAAATTCCCATACCATCAATCATTAAATGCTTGGGATGAAATTTCAAGACTAGGTTCGAGGCATGTAGATATTTTGTACAAAATATGTTAGTGTGACTAAAACCTAAAATTGTAACTATCAGGTACGAGGAAAACCAAACCAATTCAATCCAAATCTAACCAACTATGTACTCTCCAAGTCATGACTCACCGTATGGAATTAAATGCAAGGAGATACATCAAGACTACATACATCGCACCTTGGAAGCTGTAATGGTAACCAAACCGAAATAGTAAAACTAACTGGTACTTAGCCCCTAAACTAAACATTAGCTATCACATCTTGCCATTAATGCACCCATGTGCAACTAATAGGATTCAAGGGAGTGTAATGATTGGCAATAATTAACAATGATTACCTATCATTTATCATTACCAAAGATTTCCAATCATTACCAAATCTTGGAAAAGATTTAATAATGATTACCAAATCTTTGAGAATCTTTCCTTGCACCTAAATTCATTCAAGGGTGATCATAACCAAAACAAAAGGACATGTCCCCTAAGACAAACACTACCTAAGGAGCAGGCTGGATATGCCTGCACATTAGTTAATGCAACCATATGGGGCCCATAAATAGTAGGCTTATTTTCATTTGGAAGATATTTGGGATCCACACCATCTCTCTCTAGGTTTGAATACCACTCTCGAATTTCTAGTGTTTCCAAGCTTTCTCTTCAATAGCAACTCGATATTCTGCTTAAAGTTTACCTCAGAGCAAGTTCTTGAGCTTTTTGGAGGAAGAATTTGAGGATCTAATGCCAGCCAATCGAGGACAACCAAAGAAGATCAAGGAGGAATGAAAGGTAGTCAAACGAAATACGTGATAACCTAATCTTTGGTTACCATCCAAAATATGTAGGCAACCCATAAGGGTTCGGTCACACCTTTAATAACATAATCCATATCCTTCCAACTTTATATGAACAAACTATGTAAAGACTTGATTCTCATTAATCTGAGATACGTAGCCAGCTCACGTACAGGTTCGGTCACATATCCTAACAATTTAGTATAGATTATATGCTGGAACTACATGTTGACATGATTCTCCGAGTTTACTGGGAGATGTAGGCAACATTTATAAGATTCCGTCATTTATATTTTTGTCTATTATATATTTCTATTAGGTTGTCGCTGACTAGTTAGTATAGTATTTACATGCTTTCCATCATGTAAAAAATGCATAAGAAATAACAAAAATGATTTATAAGAAATAATTATTTTGTCAAAGAAAATCAAATAAAACTTCTTGGATTTTTTTTAACAGTGAATATTCATTTAGACTTTGGTACAATCATCGGACAAAAGCCTTGGGGTGCCTAACGCCTTTCCCGAGATTAACTAACTCCTGAACTTTAAAGAAATCTTTGGGAAAGACCCAATATTTTACGAGTCAAAACTTGGACCATTTCCAAATTGAAAATTAATTTCTAAGATCCTGGTGACCTAGCACAGTACTTAACCCTATGCTAGGTGGCCACTCCATTTTTCTTATATAATCACGGCCCAGGGATTGTTTTTAAACCCAACTCCTAGAAAAGCCCTTGAAAAACTTATTTTTCTAGGATTTCTAGAGGGAGGAAAGCAAATTGGTTTTCCTAATCTTCCTGATCTCCACTTTCTCGTGCTTTCGAGGGAAACCCGGGGTGTGTCATCTTTGTTTTACGAACCTACTTGATTTTCTAGATGTGTTAGACCTATAAGACTAATCTTAATGATGTTATGAGTGTTTATTATTTTTATTACATTTTTTAGAAATGAATTTCAAGGTTTTTTTTTTTTTTTTTTTTTTTTTTAAATTTCATTTTTCTTTTAATCCTAGTTTTTGCCCCCATGGTTACTTTTCCAATGTTCAAACCTATCTCTCAGCATATTTTTAGTTACCAATTGTGATGACGAGATGAAAAACTATTTCTCTGACTTTTTGCAAATTGAAGGCCTGGAGGCTAGCGCATTCAAGGACTATTGAAATTCCTCAGACGATCTTCCATGGTTAAAGGCTACTCTATTGTTGAGTCTATTCTTTTACTCCGTAATGGTTACGATATCTTTTTAATTACCTGGTCTACCTGATGTCCGTAATGCTATAGAGTCAACTAAGTCCCTTTTCTTCTTCCAAATTCTGGACTTGGTTCCTAGTGCTTCAAGTGTTGTTCCCCTACATGTCTTGTATTTCTTACGAATTTATGCAAAGTTGTCTATGGCTCATATATATTCAAATAAATAAATTCGAAATAAAAAATCATCTTTAGTCTATCAAATCATTATGTATTAGTCTGATATGAATTGTGATAATATGACTTGAATTGTATCCTAGCTCATTTTCCACAGTTTTATCCATAGATTTGACTTTTTCAAAACCCATCAAGTTTTGATATTTGAACTGGCCTGAGATCGTTATTGAAATTAACTACAACGTTGTATACTACCCAAGGTTTCTTCGATGGCTTTGACTAATTTCTTTTGTCTGGGATTGAGGCCAAATGGAATGGGCCTTCCCGAGATAACTCAAAGGAGCAAGAAAAGAAATGATTGAGAAACATGTGTTAGTTAACAACAACTCACAAATGTTGTTTTATTTTGGTTGTGTTGAGAGAATCATTTTTTTATTCTGTTTTTCATTTTCTTTACTCTAGCAAGTAAGGATTCATACTTCCTAGATAATTTATAAGTGTAATTTATCTATTTATTCCCAAGCTGATTTTGGTAGTTTTTGAGTTTTTTTTACAACGTTTTATTGTATTGTAATATGTTTTTATTTATTTTATTTTAAATTACATATATGGGGTGAAAAGGGACTAAAACGGTCTATCAACGATCAAAGTGTTGGAAGAACGGTGGAGAAAAAGAGCTAAACAGCCAAATCCAGAGCCTGTATCCACCACTGCATCAGTGAAAATACAAAGAGTTTGTTGAAGCTCTAGCACTGCAGCGGTCAAAATGTAGAGAGCTATACCGCTGCAGTGGTCACCCGCCAGAATCCTACTGACCTATCCACCGCTGTAGCGGTTATCTTACCGCTGTAGCGATCAACGTCAGATTTTTTAGGATATTTTGAGATATTTTGAATCCTATAAATATCGTCCCTCTTCTCCCCAAACAATAAATAGACATTTTTGGGAGTCTGGAGAGCTCTAAGGCTATTCGACCAATAAAAGATCAAAACGCGAAGTAGAAAGAAGCATTCTCAGAGTGGTTTTAGCGTTGGGTCTTCGAATAATGACTAATCTCCTCGTTTCTCTCTTTCTCTCTTAGATTTGGTTGAATGTTTGACACTCGAGAGAGGTAACCCCGAATTCGGACTAGGGTTTAAAAACAACTTGACAATCTAATAACCTGGGAGAGAGTTAAAAAGTGTGCAATCCATGACGCTGGGGCAAGACTTATGTGACTAAGTGTCATACAGATGCTCGAGGGGGACTTCAGTATTGATGCAAAATCCTATATTCATTCACTTTATACTCGAGAGAGGTAGTCAATGAGATGTCGATACCGAGATTGTCAAATAGGATGAACGCTATTAATATAAAGTAGATTGAAGTGAACACTTTTAAGTGAACGAAGTTAATCCCTAAGCAATAATTTCCCAAAAATGTCGTACTAGTATATTAGTATAATTAGTTCAATTAACTTAGTATTAGTGTAATTTATCATAAAAAACTACATTTTTATCGCCTAAATAAAATTAGGTTATGAGAATTACGGTACTCAACGATAATCTATACTAATCCCAGTGGATACGACAACCCTTACGCTTTCCACTATACTAAAACTTCACCTGTACACTTGCGGTGAAAATAGCGACGTATTTACGTGCTACCAACTTTTTGGCACTATTGATGGGGATTAGCTTTTAGATTGTTGTTGATATTGTGAGTAAATGTCTTGCTTTTAATTTAGGCCTTTATTTTTTTAATAATTTTTGTTTTGTAGTTTCGTTTTTCTTACAGGGTACTTGACGATGGTAGATCAACAAGTGCTTATGCATTTCTTTCAACTGGATTCTGAGCCGTTTTATAGTGCTTGGAATCGATACAAGGAATTTTTGTTTCAATTTCCTAACCATCATTTCCCGAGGTAGTGAAAACTACTAAACTTCGTCGATGGGTTACTAGTCGCAACCAGAATGTGGGTTAGAAGAGGAAACGGTACCACCTCTTTCGACCAACTAACTGCTGACGAAGCCTATCAGGTACTGAAAGATATGGAGAAGTATGATTTTCATTGTTGGAATTATTTTACAAGCAACTAAATCTTGGGAGATAGTTTACCATTCTGGAGCCATGGATTGACACTCAGACCAACGTATGGAGTCTTCTCCCGCATTGGAAACCATGTTCGCCGAATTTATGGGAGAGACTCAGGCATTTTGGAGGGAAACAAATGACAGGATCAATGAGCATGAGGATTGTCTTAACAATATTAAGACGGTCTGCGCTGAAATCGATGTAACCGTAACGTGTCTTCAAACGCAAATCGGTCAGCTTATCTGCTTAATTGTGGCTGACTCTGAAATGGTGGCACTGAGAGACACAAATTCCATATGCATTGAAAGCCACCACGAGGAACCGAAAATGAGCGGGAGGAGCTTGGGAGCATTCAAAGATGATTATTCGAATGAGACGAAAACCCAAGCATGGATCGACGATTGTGATTCTTCACCATTGGAGATCCACATTGTAATGCCACCACTGATCCAAGACAATCACATCTACGAGGATACGATGTGGCTCACTTGTCCTTCGCTACCATTTGCAACGCTCTTTCATACCTACCGAGCACATGAGGTGACAATGAATCTAATTGAGAGCTTGAGTAGAATAGACCCAAATCTGACTAGTCTTGAGGGTGTACTTAATCAAGACCCATATGTGGTGTTGTAGGACACTTACTACGGGTAGAAACCGTTATTTGATGAGTACTTCTCCATGTTAGGCCGAGGACAATAAATCAAGCGCTTCTTGGGAGGCAACCCAAGTTCAAAATAAATTAGATCCATCACCGCCGAATTCATTCGGAGACGAGCTTGTCTCGCTTCCTAGGTACGCGTTCTAAACCCCCTTCGTCAATTTGCTTTATTTCAAATCTTGAGATTGATGATTGGGTCACTGTGGACACTGCCCGTTTTATGTTTGGGGGTGATGTGTAGTATGTTAGTATGTTTTATTGTTTAATTGTTTGCATGTTTGTTTAGTGTAAAATGTGTTTATGTTTGTGTTGTTCTCGTTGCATGTTGAGTTTTATGTTCATCTAGGCCACAAACCGAGGATGATATTACCCCCTGGTTGTTTTTTGAGGTCAAGGGTAACACCCATTTATGTGAGTTCTGTGTGCTTGAAAATATCATTTTGGTGAAAGTTATTGTGGATCCTAATTTCCACGAACACATAGACTCAATGTATAGCTATTCAATTGAGTTGAGCACAATTATCCATTAGCCAAACTTATGACAATTTAAGGATTCAAGAACCTGATTGAAGGGAAACTTGAGGCGAAATCCTAGGCAAAGTAGTTCAGGATACGTGATTTAGGTATTCATTTGATTCGCTTGAGCCTTTGAAGCTTACCATGCTATATGTTTATCCCTCATTACCCTGTCGAAGCCTATAATGTCATTCCAATTCTGAACACAAAACAAATACCTTGGCTAATTAAACTTTTTTCAAAACCTATATCACTAAACTGAAGGCACAATTTGAGTGAATCAAGTTAGCATTTGTGTATGCTACTTGAAGTGAACAGTTGGGTTTAAGGTGAACTTTTGATTAGTTCGGTATTCGAGTACTCACTTGTCATTTTTCTTTTATTTTAACCACACCCATGAAATTCTAATAATCAAATACGTTTAGGGGTGTGGTACATTTAAAGAAAAAACATATGTAAATATAGTTAAATTTCGTTTCTTTTGACAAGTGAGTACTTCGGTCTTAATTGTATGTTTAGGGTTCTTTTGAATTTATCTATGAGGGTTCGAGAGTGATTTTGTGCCAAGTGTTGTGCTTTGGGTATCGTTAAGTTAACAACATGAACCTATTTCAAATTCCCGATAAACCTTTGGCCATGTTCCAAACCGAACCAAGTCCTTCTAATCTTTTTGAACTGCTTAGCCTATATTAGTGGAGAGTGGAACCCAGTCAGGCGTATGGATATCCTAATCCTTTACGGCTTAAAGTCATGAGCTTCGTTGGTGGATAATCCAATCCGATTGTTGGATAATTATATTATTGAGTTTCGTACACACACATTGAAAGGATCTAGAATGGCATTTACCAGTATTAAATGTTGAAATTCTAGAACAGCACATGGTGCGTTTTACTTCTGAACTCGATATGATTTGGGGTTGTTGAAGGAAAAATGTTTTGGTCGATAGCTGAATTTAAAACTCGCATATTGTTATCTTTATATTGTTTGTGCTTAGGTTCTAAGTTTGGGGTATTTGATAGGTGAATTTATCTATTTATTCCCAAGCCGATTTTGATAGTTTTTTAGTATTTTTATAGTGTTCTATTATGTTTTAATACGTTTTTATTTATTTTGTTTTAAAATAGGTATTTCGAGTAAAAAATGACAAAAATGGTCCATAAACGATCAAAGCGGTGGGAGAATGGTGGAGGAAAAAAGTAAAACGATCAAATCTAAAGCCTGCATCTACTGTTGCAGTGGTGAAAATACAGAGAGTTTGTTAAAGCTCCACCATCGCAGTAATCACCCGCCAGAATCCTACCGACTTATTTATTGTCGCAAGGCCATTCGACCAATAGAAGATAACAACACGAAGAAGGAGGAAGCGTTCTCACAACGGTTTTAGCGTCGAATATTCGGATAATGGCTAGTCTCCTTGATTCTCTCTTTCTCTCTTAGATTTGGTTGAATGTTTGTATATGTTTAGCTTGTATTTAGTTGTATTTAGGGTTGTGGCTATGTGTATCTAAACATATATAGTCTAGGGATCGATGTAAGGATTGATCAAAATATCTTAGAATTAACCGAAAACCTTGAAATGGGACTACCCGTTACTGAAACCAAACAAAATTGGTTTGTCACCTAGCCAATGCATTAAATGAACATCCCATCAAGCATTAAATGCTTAAGGATGACATGAAATGGGTGGGTGCATTGAATATAGATATTTTCACCAAAATAATTATGGGTAACTAGGGAACTTGAAAACTAACCATCGGTTACAAGGAAAGTTAACCCAATTCAATCTAAATCCAATCAGAGGAGCAATCACCAAGAAATGAATTATCATGGTGCATTAAATGTAAATGGACAATTGAAGACTAGATACAATACACCTTGAAAACATTAAAGGAATCTAAACTAAAATAGTAAAACTAATTGGTACTTAGCCCCTAAACCAAACTAGAACTGTCAGATAAGCCATTAATGCACCTATGTGCAACCCATATTATTAGAAGAGAGGTAATTATTGGTAATGATTACCAAATATTTTGAGATCTTTCCTTACACCTAAAATTTGTTCAAAGCTGCACAAAACCAAAACAAGATAGAAAGTCCCCTAAGACAAACACACCTAAAGGAAGAGGCTGGGATAGCCTACGCATGGATGAATGTGCAGGCTCCCAACCTATAAATAGAGGTGTTGGGGTCTTCATTTTTCAAAAATTAAAGTCCTAGCTTTTCTCTCTAAAACTCGAGCCAAGTCTCGGGTACTACGTTTGTCAAGTAGATTTCTTGAATAAAAAAAAATTGATTTTGTTGGGGAATGCACAACCAAATCCGAAGGAGAAGAGCATGTTGCGAACAAGGAGAAGCGATCTCGGAATAGTTTTAGCGTCAAATCTTCGGATAATGGCTAGTTCTCTTCGTTTCTTTCTTTATTTCTTAACTTCAGTTTATTGTTTGAGCATGTTTAAGCTAGTTTATCAATGTATATATGGTTATGTCCATTAGCTAAATGTCTATTGTTTGAGGATTAATATAATTTATAAATATGTGGTTTATTTGAAATCGGTGTTTCGTTAATAGTTGTTCTTCGTTATTTGATTGTGTTTGTTGTTTTTCCTTGTTTATTATACTTGTTATGATATACTAAGAATACTGAGTTTGACACTCGGGAGAGGTAGCCCCGGATTCGAACTAGGGTTAAATAAAACGCGACGATCTAATAACCCAGGAGGGAGTTAGAAAGTATGCAATCAATAACGTTGGGGCAAGACTCATGTGACCTATTTTCGTTAAGACGTTGAGGGGGACTTATTCATTGACGTGAAGTCTCATATTCACTCATATTACACTCGAAAGAGGTGGTGAGTGAGTTTACGATACAAAGATTATCAGATAAGTCGAACACTATTATTGTAAACTTAACAAGATTAAACATATTTAAGTAAATGAAGTTAATCCCTAGATAATCCATTCCCATAAATAATCTCAATATAGTAATATAGTTTAATTAGTATAATTAATTAACTTAATATTAATATTAATTAATTATAAATCATTTTTTACCACCTAGATAAAGTTAGGTTATGATAATTATGGTACTCGATAATAATCTCAACCAATCCCTATGGATAGGATAACCCTATTCTTCCAATCTATACTAAAAGTTGACTCATACACTTGCAGTTAAAGTGGCGTTGTAATATTCTGCCACCAGCAAGTGTTACTTTTCAACTCTCAGCTGAGATGTTTTCCCAAAAAACTGAAGTCCCGGTGGTCCGGACCATTATGAATTAAACAGGTATTTTCTTTTGATGTTGTTAAATTGGAAGGTGATGATGCACAAATTTTTCGAGTTCACAAAGAAAAAAGCATGCATTATTATGGAAATGAAATGAAAGTTGTGAGGACTATCTCTCTCGTTGATAACTGATATGGGTCGTTGTTGAGTCCACCTAGGGACGTTAAATTTGGCGCCTTTTTTGAAATGTAACCCGTGGGAATGGTTCTTACCTATTATTAAAAAACAATTGGGGGGTTTCAGTGATTGTGGTGCTATTTTGTTGTGTAAATGGAAGAGCACAGACATTCAGAGATGTTGAGTAAATCTGGAACAAGAAGAAATAGAGGCATAGCAACGGAACGATAACCTATCATTCAAAATTCCAATCAAAATAGATTTAAGACCTACTGGCCGTAACGCGCTACAGCGCCCAACCAGCAGTGCCCATTTCAAAGGAGTGCGCTACTGCGCGTTCTCCCCTGTTTCGATAAAATTAAACGATTTCTCATTTTTCACAAATTCCTAACCCTAGATTCGATTGTTCTCTCTTCTATTCTTTCCCAAAACGTGAACACATCCCCAAATTCATCTCTCCTCCTCAAAAATCTATAACACCACAACAAATCAACCATATTTTCCCTACATTCTCAAGAAACCATTCATTTCAAAAGGGTTGAAGCGGGTCAAATGTGAAGAGGACTTCATCTCCAGTGATTTGGGCACCCAAAAAATCATCAATTAAGTTGTTTCAAAAAGGAATTTTTATTTGTGTGCTTTCATTTCCTTGTTGGTGGCTTGTTGGCTAGGGATTCGCTTGTGAAATCATAGTTTTGCGTGAAAACCGTGACTCTTGTGTTGCATTTGGGATTTTCTTGACTACTGTGGTAGTGAGTTAATTTTTGTAAAGTGTAAATTGTGTTGGTGAGGGTTTGTTGTGTTTTGGTTCAAAAATGATGTTGCCGATATCAGTTTCATAGCAACAAAGGGGAGAAGGGTCTAGTTCGACAGCCCCGGATCCATCCTCGGATTTTGATTTGAGCAATTTCATTTCGAAGCAGGCTGAGTAATATTTTAATAAGTATGAGAAAACTAAAAATTGCATTCGTGAATGAGGTTTCACCGATATCGAAGATCTTCTGATTGAGATCATAAATGTGATAAGAGAGAAAAATTAGCAGTGCTTCTATAGATAACCAACTCCAAGTGTCATCACCTTGGTTCGTGAATTTTATGCCAACGCCGTGGGATGCGAGAACCACTGACCAGGGTCCAAAATCGTTGGGTGAAATTGGTTCTTGAAACGATTAACCAATGCTTGGGGTTACCTAATGATGTGTCTGATGAGGAATCTAATGAGGATGAGACAAAATATGATCTAGATGAAGTCATTAAGATGTTATGTTCAGAACCTGCATATTGCACCTATAAAGAATGACCAGGTTGTTTTTTAGTCCAAGCACTTGAAGAAGTTCTTGAAAATCTGGTTCTGCTTCGTCTGCTCCAGGTTGTTCCATTACGGACGACCACATGTCCCAATCCATTCGAGCTATGGATGTCAAGTCCATGAAGAGGATTTAGAGAAATAGAGCTAAAAGCAAAGAAGAAGATGAAGTAGGGTCATCTAGAGCCCAAAATTCCGGGGACATAAGAAAGGTAAAAATCTCCCTGGAAGATCTTCTTAAAAAAGTGGTTATCTAAGGCAAACAAATTCAAGCTCTACAAAATGAAAATGCTAAGTTACGGAATGAAAACACTGAGTTCCAAGTATATCAAGAGTCGTGTTACTAATCGATACATCAAGCTTTCCAATACTTCGGAATGGCAGCCGACTACGACATGAGCTGATATCCCTAGATACCCTTGCTCTCGGATCATCTTCGGCCATCTTCTATGCATCCATTTCAGCAGCCACAACGAAATCTTTCCGTACACAGGGGCGATGGGACGACATGCAAGACGATAATCAATAGGAAGTGAGACTTAAATGTCTCGCCTCCCAAGTATGTGTTTGAAACCCCCTTCGTCACCATGCTACATGACAAATTTTGAGTTTGACGTTGGGTCATTGTGGACAATGCCTCTTTTAAGTTTGGGGGGATTTTTTTTTTATATTTTGTGTGTTTTCTTTTTTTTTTTTTCGTCTGTTTGTTTGGTTGTGTTAGTTTAAGTTTATGTATTGTTAAGTTTCTTTAATACATGTTTGTTTAGTTTAGGTTCAAGTATGTATGTAGCTTGTTGTGATTGTGTGTTGAGTTTTGTTGTTCATGATGACTATAAACCGATAATGAAACTATCCCCAAATTGTATACCCAGTTCAATCGTAATGCCTATCCGTGTGTGTTCTATGTGCTTGACATCTCATTTCGGTTTATGTCGTTGTACATTTTTCACCATCCACGAGCACTTAGACCCGATGTATTGACCATCCAAATGATTTAAAGCCAATTATCCATTTAACCAAGTTCTTGACATATTTAAGGATTCTAGAACTTGATTGGGGTGAAACTTGAGGCAAAATCCTTGGTGAGATGGTTTAAGATAAATGATTTAGGTATTCGTTCTCATCGTTTGAGCCATTAAAGCCTACCCTGCAAATTTTGCTTCTCATTTTCCCTGTTGAAGTCTTTTAGCCATTTCAATTCTGAACACATATCTTAGAACCTAGCCAAATTCTTCCCCTCATTTTACTTAAGGCATAGGACGAGTTTTCATCTCATTGGTATGTGTTTGAGCTATTCAAAGTGCGGAAATGGGTTTTCGGTGATCTTTTGATTGGTTTGGTTTTCTACTACTCGTTAATATTTCATTGAGCCACTCCCAAAAAATTGTGCAAATTGAATAAGTTTCGGGGGTGTCCATATGAATCGATATATATATATATATAATTTTTTGCTTCTGCTAGACAAGTGAGTATTGTTGTGTTAAATTGAGTTCGGTATTGTTTCGGGATTATCTTTTTGGGTATAAGTGTGTTTGAAAAGTTATGTTTTGTGCCTTGGGTATCTTTATTCTGAAGACGCATTCCCATTTCACATTCTGATTTTACACTTGGCCATTTTTTTATCCGATAAAAGTCCTATTGATCTTTGAAATTTACTTTGCCTATATTTGTGGAGAGTGGAACTCAGTCTGGCTTATGGAAATCCTTTGCCACATCAGTCTTAGTTGCGAACTTTGTCTGCGGATAATTCAATTTCGTCTTTGGATGGTTATGTGACGAGGGTCTTAGCACATAGACATGGGAAAGGATCTAGAATGGTGTATACCGATATTGATTGTTGAAATTCTAGAACATCACAAGGTGCAGCATTATTCTTGACCTCGAAATGATTGGGGGTTGTTGAGGGTAATATTTGGTCATCAACTGAAATTCAAAACTCGCACATCATTGTTTTTAGTTCGATTGTATCTTTCTTCATTTTAATTGATGTATGTGAATTCGTTGTGGTAGTTTTGTGTTACTGTGTGGACGTTTTTGCTCGAGCTCTAGCAAAATTCCAAGTTTTGGGGTATTTGATAGATTGATATTTATCTATGTATTTTCGTGCGAAATTTGTAATTTTCGAGTCTTCCATTAGTCTTTTTAATCATTTTTAATTATTTTTATGAAGATAAGGTTATTTAGGCAAAACTGATTGAAAATCAGGCCCGTTACATGTTCAGTTACGGGTGATGAGAATCAACGAGCACCATCAGAGGATCAGTTACATGTTCCAGTTAGGCCTATTACTAGGGAAAGATCCAAGAAAAATCAAAGTAGCACTTAATGGGCTAATTCAAGAGACTTGACCCATGTCTACAATAGTTAAGCCCAAATTAGGCCCATCGGGCAGTCAAGGCCAAATCCATCTCATCAAAGCAAGCGAATGGGCTTAGACATGAACTCAAATGGGCCAACTCATGTGGACCACAAAATTCTTATCATATTTATTTTATTATTTTAAATCTTTTAATTATTTTTAGGCTGATTTGTAAGCTTGATTGCCAAGTAAATCATTTCCTTTTCCAACTAGGAATGTAAGGCAAATTAAGAAACATTCTTATTCTTTATTTAGCAATTAGATTTTAGGGTTTCCTTTTTCCTCCATGTAGACCCACGAATTTCAAAGTGTATTAGGGTTTCTTTTCTTATTCTCTTGGCCACCTATTTAAGCGGCTTTGTAGACCTACAAATTTGACATTACTTTGATTAATAAAAATTGTGAGAGTTTTCTCTTTAGTTCTTCAGAGAACTTTTCTTGAACTTATCAAGAGTTTCTTGTGGCGTTCAAACTTATATCTTTGATTCGTGATTCATTATAATCATTGGGTCAAGATCATTATACCATTAGTTCGCGTTTCGTTCATAAACGCTGGGTCAAGGTAATCTATCTTTCAATTTCTGTATTTTTAGCTCGTTCAAAATCTGATTTTGTTTCGATCTTCGCGAAGAAACCCTAAGTTGGTTTCGGGTCTCACTAATCATTGGTGAGGTTCGTATCATTTGGTAATCAGAGTAAGGTCTAAATCAGGTTTTACCTATCCTCTTTATTCACCGTTTTCTTTTCCTTCATACTTGAACTTTCTTGGCCGAAATATTTATATTTGGTTAAATTGTTCGGGTTTTTGTTTTTTTTTTGGTACTGAACATCTTCATTCTTAATTTAAGTTGCTGCAAAAAAAAAAAAAAAAACAGAAACAAAACAAAACAAAAAAAAAAAAAAAAAACAGACTAAAAAAAAAAATTCCGCATCTCCAAAAATTCGAAATTTATTTCTTCTTATTATATTCCACAAATTTATCCTTTGTGCTCTTCTTGTTCACTTTACTTTTGTCCTAAATCTCATTCTTAGTTAAATTGATTTGTTGAGTTTGAATTATCATGAGAAATTTCTGATTGAGTTTGGTTAAGTTCGATAAAAAACTAAAAGAGGGAACTAAAGAGTGGAAAAAGGCAAGAGAGTTTGAGCTTATAAGAGGGTAAAATCCAAATTTGAGTGATACACGAGTGGACTGACATAGTTTGAGTGCAAACACGTGAGGGAGTGTTTGTGAGGTTTGCTAACCTTGTTTTGCAGGTTACTAAACATGTCTCAAGAAACAAACAAAGGCTCGTCTGATGAAGCACATGAAAGGATGGACATAATGGACGCAAAAGTTTTCTACAAGGTTTTGGAGCAAAAATTTCAACAGTTGAATTTGCGGTTTGATGAAGTGCATGAGCGACTTGACAAAGTTGAGTCTAGCGCACAAAAGAGGCAGCCATCGAGAGCTCCTAATGTGCAACGAAGAAAGAGGAATCAACCTCGATTCGTGTATGAAGATGATTATGGGGATGACCTAGATGAAGACGATCGGGCCTCTAATGCAAGCTTGGGCAGATTTGGGAGTGGACATGGGAATAGATGAGATAGACATGGGGAGCGGATTGATAATAAATTGGGAAGTATCAAGGTGAAGATACCCTCATTCCAAGGGAAGAACGACCCTGAAGCGTACTTGGAGTGGGAGAAGAAGATGGAATTGAACTTTGAGTGCTGCAACTACTCTGAGCATAAAAAGGTAAAACTCGTTGTAATTGCATTTGTTGATTATGCTATAATATGGTGGGATCAACTTGTGATTAACAGAAGGCAAAACCATCAGAGGCCTATTGAGACGTGGGCTGAAATAAAGGCCATAATGAGGAGAAGATTTGTCCCTAGTCACTACTATAGGGATTTGTACCAGAAGTCACAAAGTCTTACTCAAGGCTATCGGAGCGTGGATGATTACTACAAGGAGATAGAGATCGCTATGATCCAAGCTAATGTCGAGGAAGATAGAGAAGCAACAATGGCAAGGTTCTTGAATGGGCTGAATCGGGAGATTGCCAACGTGGTGAAGTTGCAACATTATGTGGAGTTGGAGGACATGGTGCACATGGAAATAAAGGTGGAATGACAACTTAAAAGGAAGGGAACTCTGTTATTTCAAAACCCGGGCTCTTCTACTTCATGGAGGCCAAATAAGAGAATAGACGAAAGGGCTATTTCAAAAGTCCAAAACCGAACCACGAAAAAGGAGAGACGATTTGCCCAATGTTAACAAAGCATATGTTGAAGGAGAGATGGAAACTGACAGCGAGAGTGATAATAACCAGATGCTACCGCATAGGGATGCTTGTGATGGTGATGTGGAGTACTTGGTGGAGGGTGAGTTATTTGTTGATTGGCGTGCTCTAAGTGCTCAAGTCGCGGAGGATGACATGGAAAAACAAAGGGAAAATGAGGCTCAAATGAAATTGAAAAGAGAGAATGAGTTGAAAAAAAACTTGTGAGACCGAAAGTTCAAAAAAAGATGAGAAAGAGGAGAGTGAAAAAGAAAAAGAGAGTGAAAAAAATGGGAGAAAAACGGAAAAACAAGTGAGTTTTTATGCTAAGGCCAGTGATGTCAATATGGATTTTTATACAAATCAACCTATATTTGTACTCTTGTACAAAGAGGCTTGTTTTACCACTAACGAAATTCACAAATCTTTGCCTAGTGTTGTAGTTTATATGTTGCAAGAATATAAGGACATGTTTTCTAATGATGTGCATAGCGATTTTCTACCTTATAGAGGGATTGGGAATCAAATCGATTTTGTGCCCTGCGCAATGATTCTTGACCAACCAGTAGCCTATATGCATAATTCGGAGGAGACAAAGGAACTTCAAAGGCAAGTTGAGGAGTTGATGGCCAAAGGACACATACGAGAAGACAGGAGTCCGTGCGCGGTACCAGTGCTACTTGTGCTTAGGAAGGATGGGACTTGGCGAATGTTTGATAATTTCCAAACTATTAACAACACTCTGGTGAAGATTCAAGGACGAATCATTTTGAAGAGAAGGGGAATGATGAGAATCAATGAGCACTATCAGAGGATCAGTTACATGTTCCAGTTAGGCCTATTACTAGGGAAAGATCCAAGAAAAATCAAAGTAGCACTTAATGGGCTAATTCAAGAGACTTGACCCATGTCTACAATAGTTAAGCCCAAATTAGGCCCATCGGGCAGTCAAGGCCAAATCCATCTCTTCAAAGCAAGCGAATGGGCTTAGACATGAACTCAAATGGGCCAAGTCATGTGGACCACGAAATTCTTATCATATTTATTTTATTATTTTAAATCTTTTAATTATATTTAGGCTGATTTGTAAGCTTGATTGCCAAGTAAATCATTTCCTTTTCCAACTAGGAATGTAAGGCAAATTAGGAAACATTCTTATTCTTTATTTAGCAATTAGATTTTAGGGTTTCCTTTTTCCTCCATGTAGACCCACGAATTTCAAAGTGTATTAGGGTTTCCTTCTTATTCTCTTGGCCACCTATTTAAGGGGCTTTGTAGACCTACGAATTTGACATTACTTTGATTAATAAAAATTGTGAGAGTTTTCTCTTTAGTTCTTCAGAGAACTTTTCTTGAACTTATCAAGAGTTTCTTGTGGCGTTCAAACTTATATCTTTGATTCGTGATTCATTATAATCATTGGGTCAAGATCATTATACCATTAGTTCGCGTTTCGTTCATAAACGCTGGGTCAAGGTAATCTATCTTTCAATTTCTGTATTTTTAGCTCGTTCAAAATCTGATTTTGTTTTGATCTTCGCGAAGAAACCCTAAGTTGGTTTCGGGTCTCACTAATCATTGGTGAGGTTCGCATCAACGGGATTTGACACTTGAGAGAGATATTCCTAGATTCGGACTTAGATTAAACACCACAAGTTTTAATAAATTGGGAGATTATCAAAACTTATGTAATGCATAAGATCAGGACATCTCGAATGTAATCACCTAAATTCTAGATAGGGATATCAATTTTGAAGTGATTACATATTCAATCACTCGACACTTAGGAGAGGTAATAAGAGAGCATTAGAGATCTTTATTGTTGAATACGTTGATAACCATTAGTGTAAACTAGAATAAATCAAGCAAACGTATGAGTGAATGAAGTTAATCCCTAGACAATCTATTCTCATTGAATTCATTCCAATCTTTCAAATTTGACTTGTTTTTATATTTTGAACACCATTAAAATCATCGATAATCTAGATAAAATTAACTTATTCTAATAGTAGTACTTAGCTTGTTCTAATGATAATCCAAGTGGATGGTACTTGATCTTCGGATCACTTTATTACCTATTCGACCTCGTGCACTTGCGAGTATTCCTAACTTATAATTTATCGCATTAAGTTTTTGGCGCTGTTACTGAGGATTTAAAAGTTTGAAATCAAGTTGATATTACTAGGAACTCAATCTTAATTTATACATTTCTATTTAGTTTTGTTTAATCTTTTTTGTTAATTATGGTGGTTGATAGTGTATGCGCCGTAGTCGCAGCTTGGAATTTCTTTCTCTTGACCCAGAAATCAAAAGCACATTAAGGAGACTTAGGAGAGAGATGAGAAATCAAGCTCAATAAATAGACGACGATGATAATAACCATGTACCACAACAACCACCGGTGCCTCAAGCACTACCACAACAACCACCAGAACCTAAAGTACAACAACGGGTCCTTTGGGATTACTACAGACCCGTTGTGTTCGATAGTTATTCGAGGATCCAAAGGCAACCAATCATTGCTATTAATTTTGAGTTTAAAACCGCCCTAATAAACATGGTTCAACAAAACCAATATCGTGGGAATCTACAAGAGGATCCCAATATCCATTTGGTGACGTTCTTGGAGATATACGACACTGTAAAAATTAATGGAGTCTCAGATGATACCATTCGGCTAATTCTATTCCCATTTTCTCTTAGAGCCAGAGCCAGAGGTTGGTTTCAATCTGTTTAACGAAGGAATATCTCGACTTGGGATGAACTAGCTCAACGGTTCCTCACTAAGTTCTTTCCCCCATCGAAGACATCACAGTTGAGAGGCAAGATTGCTTAATTTCACCAAAAAGATTATGATCCACTCTTTGAGGCATGGGAGCAATTCAAAGACTTGTTGGGAAGATGCCCCAACACGATTATCAAGATTGGTTTTAAACCCAACTCTTTTATAATGGGTTGGATGGTCAGACGAGAACGATTATGGATACCGTATCTAGAGGTTCTCTATTATCTAAAACTCTTGACAAAGCTCCAGGACTATTGGAAGATATGGCGGCCAATAATTTTCAATGGCCTAATGAGCGTAGTATAGGATGAAAGGTAGTTGGTACTCATGAGGTCGATCCTCTAGCTATCTTGTCACCCAAGTTTCGAGACTCATGGAACAGTTTGCCACCTTCGCCTCCAAAGATGCCTTATTAAGTAGGAAGATGGAAAGTTTTGCCAGTGTTTCCCAACCAGGGATGGGTAATGAATTTGAGAAATGTCACTTCGTCAATAACCGGGCCTATACCTTTAGGCCTTTCAACAACATCCCAACTCACTATCATCCTGGGATTCAGAATCACGAAATTTTTTCTTATGCAAATACCCATAATGCCTTGCTACCTTTTCCTGGGTGTTCTTTGCAAACACAAAATATTTTGCCACAACAGCCAAGTCGTCCCTTGCAGCAACAACCGGTAGACAGAAATAAGCCACCATTAGAAGAATTATTTAGTTTATTTATGAAGAAGACACAAAATATCAGGCGAGAAACGCATAATTATCTCAATAAACATATGACACGTCTTAATAACATTGAGACGATGTGCACCAACACCAATGTGACCATGAAGTCTCTAGAAATGAAAATTAGTCAACTCGCTAGAGCCATCGAGGGGCAAAACTCTACTAGACAAGTGAGTACTGTTGTATTAAAGTGAGCTCGGGGTTGTATTGGGATTATCTTTTTGGGTATAAGTGAGGTTGAGAGACAAGTTTCATGCCTTGGGTATCTTTGTTCGGATGACACATTCTCATTTTACCCTTGGCCATCTTTAAAAATTGATAAAAGTCCTTCATCTCTGAGATTTACATAGCCTACTTTAGTGGAGAATGGAACTTAGTCAGACCTGTAGAAATTCTATGCCACATCAGTTCTAGTTATGAATTTTGTTGGTGGATAATTCAGTCCGCCTTTTGGATGGTTATATAATGAGTATCTTAGCACATACACAGGGGAAATGATTTAGAATGGTGTATACCGATATTGAATTATTGAAATTCAAGAACAACACAAGGTAGAGTATTATTTTTGAACTCGAAATTATTGTGGGCTGTTGAGGATAATGTTTGGTCATCAGCTGAAATTCAAAACTCAGACCTTGTTGTTTTTAGTTCTTTCATGTCTGTTTTTCATTTTAGCAGTTGTGTGTGCGATATTCATTGTGGTCGTTTCGCTTTCTTGTGTGGGTGCTTTTCTAGAGAACTAACAAAATTCCAAATTTGGGGATATTTCATAAATTGATATTTATTAATTAATTCCCTTATGAATTTTATAGTTTTTGAGCATTCTATTCAGGTTTTTAATTCTTTTCCAGTGTGTTTTTGTAGGTAAGTTGATTTGAGTGAAATCAGTCGAGAATTAAGACAATCGGTGAAATTTAGGAAAGACATAACGAGGAGCAATGTTCTATTGAGACGGCGATGCAGCACATAACAGTGTACTATTTTTTGACCAACTGACCAGACCGCGCTTCTCCCGTTGTAGCGCGGCTCTTATGCGCTGCAGCGCAATCCCTTTTCCCACTTCTTCTTCAGTTTCTAATGCACTGCAGTGCATTTTTCTACTGCTGCAGCACCGTTTCATCTCAACTTGGCCACTTTCAGCCCATTTTAGGGTTTTTCAGGAGTGGTATATAAATAGAAAGAGATCTAACTTTTGAAGTAACTTTAGAGAGCTCATTTTCAAACAAAAACCAAGGAAGCCATTTTAGAGAGAGAGAGGGGCTAGCTTGATGAGATTAGAGCGGTTCTTAGAGAAGTGGATTCATTCCACATATTAGATTTGGTTTTCTATAATGTTAATCTATCTCTCATTTTTAGATCTTGGTTTGTTGTTTTGATTATGTGTTCTTCATTTACTGTTGTGTATCTAGAAATGACAACGTGTAGCTAACTTCCCGTGTCTAGAAATTAATGTTGTTCACCCGTACTATGTTTGATTGAATCTACGTTTTTCTAATGGGTATTCATTTCTATTCAATTTTCTCAATCGTTTTATTTCTTCCATTATACGCTTGTATATGTTATTTGGGTTGATTTGAGAATATGAAATTTGACACTTCTGAGAGGTAATCCCGGATTCGGACTTAGATTAAACACAACACAAGTTTTAATAAATCGGGAGATTATTAAAACTTGTGCAATCCATAAGATCAAGACATAGCGAATATAATCATCAAAATTTTAGATTGGGATATTGGTTTTGAAGTGATTACATATTTAATCAATTGACACTTGGGAGAGAGTATGAGAGAGCAATAGAGATCTTGATTGTTGAATAGGTTGATAACCATTAGTATAAACTAGAATAAATCAAGCAAACATACAAGTGAACCAAGTTAATCCCTAGATAATCTATTCTCATTGAATTCATTCCAATCCTTATAATTTTACTTCTTTTAATATTTGAAACACCATTCAAATCATCGATCGTCTAGACAAAATTAAGTTATTCTAATAGTGGTACTTAACTTGTTGTAATGGTAATCCTAGTGGACGATACTTGATCTTCAGATCATTTTATCACCTATTTGACCTCGTGCACTTGCGAGTATTCCTAACGCATAATTTATCGCATCAGCTGCCATTCTTAGTGCGACCTGGTCCCGTTTCTACTTCAACTGGTCTAGCTCTTGGCATATCACACCTTCGTTTTCTACTAGGTTAATTGTGTTATCCCACCTCAAAGGTAAACCGATCTCCACTGAGACCACTACTTCTATCCCATACGTCCTGGAGTAGGGCATTTCTCCCGTAGTTGTGCCTGCAATGGTACAGTAGGCCCACAAAATCGCCAGCAGCTCTTCCAACCATTTGCCTTTGGCATCGTCCAAACATTTTTTGAGTGCTTCTTTGTTGGCCAATTTGTTACTTCTGCTTTCCCATTTTCTTGTGGATGAGTTGGGCTTGATGTTTAGTGTTGTATTTTTAGCTTATTATGCATCCAAGTAACCTTTCCCCCAGAGAAGGGGGTTCCACTATCTGATATCAATAGTGCCAAAACACCAAAGTGATAGATTACTTGCTTTCAAAGAAAGTTTTTCACCTTATTCTCACCCACAGTCGTGAACGCCTCAGCCTCTACCCATTTAGTAAAGTAATCAATCACCACCAGTAGGTATTTCTTGTTCCTAGGAACCAGTGTAAACTGCCCTAGTACATCTATTTCCCATTGGGCAAAAGGCCATGGGCTACGAATAGGTGTTTGCATTTGAGAGGGAACTCGGATGTCATTTGAGAACCGATGGCATTTGTCACACTTATTTATATACTCCTTTGCATCACTGCTCATAGTCAACCAGTAGTACCCGATTATAAGTGCCTTGTCTGCCAAGGTTCTTCCTCCTTGATGGTAATCACAAACTCCTTCATGAATTTTTTATATCATATATGTAGCTTCTTTTAGCCCAAAGTAGAGCAACAAAGGTTGTGTGAATGATCTTCGGTATAACTCACCTCCATCATGATTTATCTCGATACCTCGTACAAAACTTTTCGTACTGCCTCCTTCTCATCTGGTAACATTCCCTTATTCAAGTAGTGCACCAGGGGAGTTCTCCAGTCTTCATCTTGTCCCAGCTCTCCACTGCATGCACAATACTCGGCTTGAGGTAATACGGACGGTTGCTCCAAATACTCCACTAAATTGGATTGTTATTCTAGGCCAAAGGATGACATTAGTACTGGCAGCATATCAAATTTCTCAATCTCAATCCTTGGAATAGCTTTAACTTTACAGCTGTCAAATGCCTTTGTTAACTCCTTCACTTTATCGATGTAGAGGCGCAACCTCCTTTCGTTGACCACTTAAGCCTCATTTATTTGGTTGACCACGAGTTGTGAATCTAATTTGACCTCTATACAATGGGCCCCAGTCTTATTCACTAAGTTCAAGCACAGGATCACAAACTCGTACCCTGTCTCGTTGTTGGATACTCTAAATCCGAGCTATATAGCCCTCTCGAGTTGATCACCCTTTGAAGTTTCTTGAATTATACTGACTCCACATGCTCGTGAGTTTGATGCTCCACCAACCCATAATATCTAAGGTCTTATTAGAGTTATCGACATTCTCCATCCTCTATAGTCACCCCTTCTAGGGTGTTTACTCAACAATGAAATCGGACAGCACTTGACCTTTGATTGTTGTTCTTGGTTTGTAGGTTATGTAGAATTCTCCCATCTCTATCATCCACTTCTTGAGGCAGCCCGAAACTTCTTACTTGTGCATTACTGCCCTGAGTGGGTATGATATTAGCACGTTGATTACATGCACTTAGAAGTAAGGTCGCAACTTCCAAGTTGCGGTTATCATAGCAAAGGCAAGATTCTCAAGCTCAGTGTAGCGGGTTTCTATCGATACCAATGCATTGATTACATAGAAATTGTTCTCTACACTCATATGCATTCCTTTACCAATGTTGAGCTAACCGCAACAACGATGACTGCTAAGTACAGGTAAAGATTATCTTCGGGCTCAACCTTAGCTAAAGTCTCGACTAAGCCTAGGTAATCCTTGATGGACTGCAGGGCACGTTCGCTCTCCTCATCTCAATGAAAATTTTTGCGCCCCCTTAAGATTTTAAAAAAAGGAGTGCATCTGTCTGTGAATTTAAAAATGAACCTATTCAATGCCGCCAATCTCCCAATCAACACCTGGACTTCACATATCGTTGTGGGGGACTTCGTCCTTCTAACGGCTTCTATCTATCCAACATCAACAGTAATACCTGCCTTGTTCACCACAAAACCTTAGAACTTACCCGATGTTACATCGAACGCACATTTCTCAGGGTTCAACTTCATGTTGTACCTCTGTAATAGTACAAAATATTCTTCTAGATGTTCTAAATTATCTTCCTTCTTAAATCCTTTTACTAACTGATAGGTGAATTTTATCTATCTATTTTCAAACCGAATTTGGTAGTTTTGGAGTATTTTTATTATGTTTTAATTTGTTTCTATTTATTTTTGTTTAAAACAGGGGTTAGGAGAAATAAACGGTGGAAAAACGAAGAAAGCAGTGGAAAAACGATCAAGAGGATCAAGTATTCAAAGCAACAGTTTCACCACTACAGCGGTCATCCCACCACTACAATGGTAAAACAACAGAGAGTTCCCTAAGTTCTGATCACTCAATACCACACCAGTGATAAAACAGAAAACTTACTGACAGGCCCACTACTGCAACAGTGAATCCACCGCTGCAGCAGTCAGGCTCCACCTATTTTAGATATTTTTCTAGATATTTTGTTTGTTCCCTTTTTGTTCCCATTCGTTCCCATTGTTCTTAGCACACATAGGTGAATATTTTGGAGTGTTCTTAATAGCTCTCAACCAACCAAAGAGAAGGAACCCAATTGGAGAAGTGGAAACAAGATTGTAGTGGTTTTTATTAACGCCACCTTCCGATAACGGCTATTCTCCCTTGTTTCTCATTTTATTCTTAACTTGTTTTTGGTTGTTTTAACATGTATACATTGTTTATCATTGAATATATGGTTATGTCCATGAGCTGAACACTGATTATCTATGGGATTGGTGTAATTTATTAATATATGTCGTTTGTTTAATCTTTGTTTCGTTATCGGTTGTTCTTTCCTATTCAATTGTGTTTATCGTTATTTTTTATTCATATGCTTGTTTAGATATATCAAGAAATTGGGGTTTAACACTCGGGAGAGGTAACCCCGGATTTGGACTAAGGTTTAAACACAACATGACGATCTAATGACCTGGGATAGTATTATAAAGTATGCACTTCGTGAGATTGGAGCAAGACTCATGTGACCAAGTGTCGTATAGATGCCCGAGAGGGACTTCAACGTTGACGCAAAATCACATATTTATTAACTTTATACTTGGGAGAGGTAGTGAGTAATCTTTCGATACCTAGATTGTCGGATAGATTTGAACACCGGTAATGTAAACTAGATTGCATCGAACATGTATACGTAAATGAAATTAATCTCTAGATAATATATTCCCATATAATAGATTTGGTATTATAGTTCAATTCAATATCAACAACAATCTAAAACCAATCCCTGGCAACAGCGCCAAAAACTTGGTAGCGCGTAAATTACGTCGCTACTTTCACTACAAGTGTATGGGTCAAGTTTTATAGAATAGTGAATGAGTAGGGTTGTTTTATCTATAGGGATTGGATTAAATTGTCTCTAATTACCACTATTATCATGACCGAACTTTCTTTAGATAATAAAAATGTAGTTTTTGTTTTTAGTTTTTGTATATTTTGCGAGGTGTTGGAGATGTCGCATCAACAAGTCCTCTTAAATTTTTCTCAGTAGGATTTCGAGCTATTTTACTGTGCTTGGGATCGATATAAAGAGTTTCTCATTCAGTTTCCATATCTTCGTTTCTCGAGGGAGTGTCAAATACTAAACTTCCTTGATGGGTTACTAGCCGCAACAAGAAATTGAGTTGAAGGAGGAAACGGTACCACCTCTTTTGACCAATTAACTGCGGACAAAGCCTATTGGGTAGTAGAAGACATGGAGGAGCTTGATTTTCAATATTGGAATTATTCACCAAGTTACCAAAGCTTGGGGGAGAGTTTTACCATTTCAATGCAATAGATTGACACCCCAGACCAAAATGTGGAGTCTTCCCCCACCCTGGACAATATGTTCGCTGAATTTATGGGAGGGACTCAGGATTTCTTGAGGGAGATAAATGATCGTCTCAACTAGCATGAGGAATATCTTGACAATATTGAGATAACCTGTACGAAAATTGATGTGACCGTAACATCTCTTCGGATGTAAATCAATCAGCTAATCTGCTTTATTGAGACCGAGTCCAAAGCGGTGGCATTGAGAGACATACACGCCATATGCATTGAAAGCCACCGTGAGGAATCGGAAACAAGCAGGAAGAACTTGGGTTAGTTCGAAGATGATGAAAAATCACAAGATAACACTTGTGATTATGCGCCATTTGAGATCCACCAAGTGTTGCGACCATCGATCCAAGACGATCACATTTATGAGGATTCGATGTGGCTCACTTTTCCTCCACCTCCTTCAGCACCATTCTTTCATGCCTACCAAGCACATAAGCCAGAAAAAAGTTACGTTTAGAATACGGGCCAAACAATGCCAAATCTCGCCAGTCTTGAAGGCGTTCTGATTCAAGACCCATATGTGGTTTTGTACGATACTTACTATGGATGCAAGCTGCTCTTTGACAAGCCCTTCTCCGTGTCAAGCCGAAGATCTTAAATCAAGCGCTTCTTGGGAGGTAACCCAAGTCCAAAAATAAATTAGATACGTCACTGCCGACTTAATTCGGAGGCAAGCTTGTCTCGCCTCCCAGGTAAGTGTTCTAAACCCACTTCGTCAGCATGATTTATTTTAATTGTTGAGAATGATGATTAGGTCGTTGTGGACACTATCCGTTTTAAGTTTGGGGGTGTTGTGTAGTATGCTATTATGTTTTATTGTTTAACTGTTTCCATGCTTGTTTAGTTTACTGTTAGTATGTTTATGTTTGTAGTATGTTTGTTGTTATTGTGTACTGAGTTTTGTAGTTCATCTAGACCATTACCCGGGGATGAGTCTATCCCCTAGTTGTTTATCGAGGTCGAGCGTAATGCTCATTCACGTGTGTTCTATGTGCTTGACAACTCATTTTAGTAAAAGTTATTGTGGATCCTACATGCACGAGCACTTAAACTCAATGTACTAGCTATCTATTGATTTGATGTTGATTATCTGTCCGCCAAGTTCATGACAATAGGGATTTTAGAACCCGATTTAGGGGAATTTCGAGGCAAAATCCTAGGCTAGGTATTTCAGGAGACATGATTTAGGCATTCATTTTGATCGCTTGAGCCTTTAAAGCTTATGATGTAATATCATTTATCCTTCGTTACCCTATCGAAACCTATAAGTCGTTTCAATTCTGGAAACTTAACAAATACCCTAGCCAATTAAAGATTTTCCAAACCTTTATCGCTAAACCTAAGGCACAATTTGAGTGAAATCAAGTTGGCATTTCTTTATGCTACTTC
The DNA here is from genome assembly GCA_016647705.1 of Eucommia ulmoides. Classification (NCBI taxonomy): domain Eukaryota; kingdom Viridiplantae; phylum Streptophyta; class Magnoliopsida; order Garryales; family Eucommiaceae; genus Eucommia; species Eucommia ulmoides. Next base: position 40,913,116 of record CM028330.1, read on the forward strand.
AAGTGAGCGGTTGGGTTTTGGGCGAACTATTGATTGGTTCGGTATTCGAGTACTCACTTGTCATTTTCCTATCGTATTCACTTACCCGTCAAATTGTAAAAAAATCAAATAAGTTTTGGGGTGTGTCTGTTAAAAAAATAAAAAATAAAAATAAAAATAAATAAATATAGTTTTATTTTTGTTTTGTCGTGACAAGTGAGTACTATGTTTTCAAATATAAGTTCAGGGTTATTTTGAATTAATCTGTATGGGGTTACGAGTGTGATTGAGCCAAGCATTGTGCCTCGGGTATCGTTAAGTTAACAGCATTAACCCCGTTTAATATTCCTGATATACCCTTAGCCATTTTCCAAAAATAGAACCAAGTCATATTGATCTTTTTGAATTTTTAAGCCTATATTAGTGGAGAATAGAACCCTGTCAGGTATATGGATTTCCTATACCATATTGGTTTTAGTCTTAGCTTTATTGGTGTATATTCCAATCCGGTCTGTAGATGGTAGTATGATTGAGTTTTCGCACACATGCTTGAACAGGATCTAGAATAGCGCTTACTGCTATTGAATGTTGAAATTCTAGAACACCACATGGTGCGTTTTACCCTTGAAATCGATATGATTGAGGGTTGATGAGGGAAAAAATTTCGTCGTTAGATGAATTTCAAAACTTACACGTAATTTTTTTAGTTCGTTTGTGTTTTTAATTTTTAGCAATTAAATTCATTAATAGTTGAGGTAGTTTATTTTATTGCGTGGGTGTTTTGCTCAAGGACCTGTAAAATTTCAAGTTTAGGGGTATTTGATAGGTGAATTTTATCTATCTATTTCCAAATCGAATTTGGTAGTTTTCGAGTATTTTTATTAAGTTTTATTTTGTTTTTATTTATGTTTGTTTAAAATAGGGGTTAGGAGCGAAAACGATAAAAAAAAAAATAAGGCAAGCTGTGGAAAAATGATCAACAGAATCAAGTATTCAAAGCAACAGTTTCACTGCTACAACGATTATCCCACCGCTGCAACGGTAAAATAACAGAGAGTTCCCTAAGTTCTGATAGCTCACCACTATAGTGGTGAGATCCATCGCTACAGCAGTAATAAAATAGAAAGCCTACCGACATGCCCACCGCTGCAGCAGTCAGGCTCCACCTATTTTAGATATTTTTCTAGATATTTTGTTTGTTCCCTTTTTGTTTCCATTCATTCCCATTGTTCTTACAAAACATACGGGAATGTTTTTGGAGTGTTATTAAAAGCTCTCAACCAACCAAAGAGGAGGAGCTCAATTGGAGAAGCTAAAATAAGATTGGAGCGATTTTTACGGACGCCCATAACGGCTATTCTCCCTTGTTTCTCATTTTATTCTTAAGGTTGTTTTCGGTTGTTTGAACATGTATATATTGTTTATCATTGAATATATGGTTATGTGTATGAGCTGAACACTAATTATCTATGAGATTGATATAGTTTATTACTATACGTCATTCGTTTAATCTTTGTTTCATTGTCGATTGTTCTTACCTATTCAATTGTGTTTACCATTGTTCTTTATTTATATGATTATTCAGATAAATTGAGATATCGAGGTTTGACACTCGGGAGAAGTAACCCCAGTTTTGGACTAGGGTTTAAACATAACGTGACGATCTAATGATTTGGGAAGGCGTTAGAAAGTATGCAATCCGTGAGGTTAGGCCGAGACTCATGTGATCAAGTGTCGTATAGACGCTCGAGGGAGACTTCAATGTTGACGCGAAGTCACATATTTATTCACTTTACCCTCAGGAGAAGTAGTGAGTGAGTTTTTCATACCTAGATTATCGGATAGATTTGAACACCATTAATGTAAACTAGATTGGATTGAACAAGTATACATAAACAAAGTTAATCCATAGATAATTTATTCCCATATAATATATTTAGTATTATAGTTTAATTAATTATTAATTTAGTATTTTAATTATTAAAAACAAAAACTACATTTTTATCTCCTAAATAAAGTTCGATTATGATAATTGCGGTAATTAGCAACAATTTAATTCAATCCCTGTGGATACGACAACCCTACTCATTCACTATTCTATAAAACTTGTCCGTATACTTGCGGTGAAAGTAGGGACATAATTTACACGCTACCACTAACGTATCATCTATATAAATCTCCATAGTTGTTCCAATTATTTCTTGGAACATTTGATTCACAAGACGTTGGTACGTCGTCCTAGCATTTTTAGACTAAGAGGCATTACCTTGTAGCAAAATGTACCTCTAGGGGTGATGAAATCCGTTGCCTCCTCATCTAGATGGTTCATCCGTATCTAGTTGTATCCCGAATAGGCATCCATCATGGATAACCACTCATGCCTAGTAGTTGCATCTACTATTTGGTCAATTCTCGGTATTAGGTAGTAGTCCTTAGGGCACACCTGATTCAAGTCAATGAAGTCCACGCACATCCTCCATTTCTCCTTCATTTTCTTAACCAACACTGGGTTGTCTAACCACTTTAGGTAGACCACCTCCCCTATGTGCCCTATTTTGTATAGTCTTCGTACTTCAGACTCTATTGATTTTTTCTTTTCCGAGCTGAACATCCTCCTCTTTTGTTTCACTGGAGGGTGAGACCTCGAGATATTGAGTTGGTCAACCATTACTTTAGGGTTTATCCCCTTCATGTCTTCAAGTGCCCAAGAAAACAAATCCATATTCTTTTCTAACAACTGCATGAGTTTATCCTCTTTAGGTTAGCTCAACAATGTGCCAATCAACAGCTTTTTGGTTCCCTGATTGAAAGTTACTTCTTTAACCCATTCGGTAGGTTGGAGAACTCTGTGATGTTCCCTAAAATTGTTTATCTCTTGTGCTAAGCTGTTGGGCTGAGCTGCATTGATAGTCTGAGCTTTGCTAAGCCCCCGCTTCTAGGTTGCACTGTTAGTTTGAGATTTATTGGTCCTTTACTCCTGAGCTGGATCGTTGATCTAAGATCCGCTCTATTACTAAGCTAAGCTGTTGATCTTACCTGCAACGTGCCCTTGCTATAAAGCTGGACAGTTGGTCCGAGATTTGTTGGACCTCTGCTTTTGAGTTGAGCTATCGCTCAGAATCCCGATGGGCCTTTACTTCCGTTGTTGCTAAATAGTCCTTCTTCTCATCTTAGTCATTGTTAAACATTGCTTGGATGTAGTCTGCTCCCTAAAAATAGTGACCTTTTTGTCATCCTTCACGTAATTAACACATTGATGGAGCGTCGACGCTATAACTCCCATTGCATGGAGCCAGGGACATCCCACAATAACATTATATGGGGCCATTGAGTTCATTATGGTGAACTCCATGGCCCTAGCCAATCCATCCCTATGTTTGTTGGTTGCGATCGACAATATGATCTTTCCTACTAGAGAATTTTGGTCCCCATTAAATCCTACTATCAACATTTGGGTTGACTCAATGTCAGAATTGGGAACACCCATTTGGCTGAGCATTTTGAAGAAAATGATGTTAACCGAACTGCCTGCATCAACCAAAATCCTTTATATCTCAAAGCTGGAGATCTAGAGCGTCATGACTAACACATTATTGTGGGGGCGAGATACACCTTTGTTATCCCTGTTGTCGAACATATCGTGGGTCTGGTTCCACTCGTCAATGTCATTACTCTCTTCTTGTATGGCTTATGTTTGGCTTCATGGGCCTTCTTCTTTTACCCTTGGATATTGTCGAGGCTGTTACTCTATATATCTAAGGGTGTAGTGGCATGGAATGCACTTGAAGCCCTCTTGAGTGTTCTTTTGTCCGTGGAGAATGGGACACCCTTTCTTTGGTTCAGATCTACTATTCTGAACTGCGATTGTCTCATCTCATCGGTGAACTTCTTTTTATTTCTTTTCCCACAGATAACGCCAAATGATATTGCCAAAAATTAACCGATACGTGTTATAGAGCCTTACGTGCCGGAAACCTCAATGACCTGCAACTTGACCTGCAAAATCGGTTAATTCTATAGGAGGACACCGGTGTGGTATTGGCCAAAGAACCTTTGGTGTAAGAATAAGGTCAAATTACTCTTAAAAGATAATGAAACCTTTAATACATATTTAGTAAAATATTACAGGAGTGTTGTCTTTCGATACGTATCTTTCTTGTATATATTTGCATCGATCCCACTCGTCATCGTTCCGCCCATGATCCTCTCCACGTTCTTTTCTTAGCTACCGTGAATGTCGTTCGTGTATCCATTATGGGATGATGCGTTAATCACGTCCACACATCATGAGTAGGTTAGGTGAGGCAACAGCTACTGTTGACCTACCATCTTCGGGTTTGATATTCAGACCCCCATTGAGGGGCATCATTTGGCACTGGGTTGGGGCACCAGGGCTATCGGTCCATTTGTGATAAACAAATCGCAGATCCGTTTCTATCCAGTCGGGTTTTATCCACTAACCTGGCCTAATTTCTTGACATCAGTTTCACAATTCACACGTGAGAAATTTTCCCACATCAATACCTTAAATATATAATTCTATTTTGTTGTCGAGTCAAAATCTATACGATACGATCAAACAAGTTGCTATCATATTTGCCAACCGTTCTATGTCCTATGTCCTATTAATACGTAGGTAATGATAAAAGTGACTCAATTTTCTCCTTCTAAAAATGGATAATTTAATTTTCATTGCAAATCACATGACATTAAATATGGATAGTGATTGCTAATTATGATTAATTACAATAAGTTATTATCTATTATAGAACGGGTATAAGTGGCTTCAATATTTTTTTGCGTCTGTATTACTAGAATTTTTGACTAATTTAATTGATTAATTAAAGTAAGATACATTAATTAAAATAATCAGGTTAGTATTCCATTGCATTCCTCGTCGTTAGAAGATCGACTGAGTATATTTATATGCCAAAAATGATTAAATTTTGAATGAGCTTTTAATTCTCAAAGAAACCCACTTGAGATTAGATGAAAACTATAATGAATGAGCTATCTTACATTGCCTACGAAGGGAGAACTTGAGCACCTTGTCAAGATAGAAGTTAAGTTGCAAGTTGTAAGTTATCCTACATTAGTCGTGAAGGAAAAACATAAACTCGTATCAACTTATAAGTACGGAATAAAGGGAAGCCACTAAGCAATAAACATATCAATTCAAATTGGGTTGGGTCGGGTCAATTCAATCCATATTTGGATCGAATTAGGACTGGATCCAGGATAAGTTTGGGCTGGATCCAGATCAGGTCGAATCTCGACTTGCCAGCTTAATTGTTAATTTTGAATTAGCACCAATGAATAAACATGAAGGTTCACTAGTGACGGTTCGCGTTAGCATTCACGCGAACAGATAACTTTCCACAGTTGCATCGATTAAATGGTGTCTTTTGATCTTCTATATATAGGAGACTTTACATTCATTTTCAATTCGTCTCATTCACAATATTATCACTTCATTTCAACACCAAAGCATGAAACATTTAGAATTTTGTAGGAGTTCAAGCACAAGTCTAGTTCGTTAAAGTTTTTGGTTTCAAGTGCTGGTACCAAAAATATGAAGATTATTGTACCTTGAGAGACAGACGTTCATTCATCCATTAGCACCAATGTAAGGGCGCAAATCTACTTTAAGGGTATAGAGTCAAACTCTAACCTTAATCTATTTCAATTTTATTCATTGTTTGAATATCCAAGTCTTTATTTAAAGTTTAATACATTGTTTCTATTACGTAAATGTTCACGTCCCATCTCTGTTTTGTGTTATGTTTCTGTTACATAAACATTTACTTTTCTTCTTTGTTATGGTCTATGTTTCTGTTACATAAATGTTCACGTCACATTTCTAGTTCATGTACACTTTAAAATCTTTCACAAAATTTCCATATTCTTATTTTGCTACCCATACATAATTAGTTAATATTCTCGTTAATATTGTTTAGCTATTATTTGTTTTATTTCATGATTATTCAATTATTTATATTACATCTTAATTAATTACATAGAGCACCGAAGTCTCTTTTATTTGTATTTTTTGTCCGAAACCTCCAAGATTTGCTCCTCCTTTTTTTTTTTTTTTTTTTTTTTTTTTTTTTTTTATTTTTGAACGAAAGAACATAAATTGGAATTCAAAGAGCGGCAAAATTTTTGTTTTTTCACCTCTTAGAAAATTTAAACTAGAAAAGGAAAGAGATTTAATATTTGTTTCCCCTCTTTTATTTTTCATAGTTTTCTTCTTAAAAATGCCAAAAATTATGTTATTGCTTTTGCTTTTGTTTTCACTCCGGTTTTTTTTTTTCTTTTTTTGTTATTGCTATTGAGTTGTTTTGGCAACAAGTTTTTGTTCTGTAATATTTTTTTTTTTATCTATATTTACGTTCTTAAATATGAGAATGTGAACCGAAAAATAATACAAAAACTTATTAAATATTTTAATTGTACTTTCATTTCATTTTATTTTATTTTTTCCCCTTTTTGGTTAATTGTTTTTCTATTATTTTTTTATTATTATTTTCTAATTCTATTCTGTCTTTAGGAGAGAACAAAAATGAAAAAAAATCTAAGATGGAATTAAAAAAAATATTTTTTTGTTTCTTCTTGATTTTGAAAAATAGCTATGTTTCTGCGTTGGTTGATTTTTGTTTCACTTCATTTTTGTAACACATTATTTTTTGTTCAGCATTTTTCTTCTTTAGTGTTTTTTATTTATTTTTGCTTGTTTTTTCCTTACAAGAGTAACAGTAGAAACAGAGAAAAATAGTGGACAATTATGTAATTTTTCTCATTTTTTGTATAACGAAGCAGATGATTTTTTTATTTTTTTTTCCCATTATTTGTTTCAATTTACTTCTTCAACGTCATTAATTTATTTCGATTATTTTTTTTTTTAAAGAATCAAACAAACAACAAAATCAAATATAAAATCAAATATGCTACTTTCTAATAAAATTGACAAAATAGGATGCATATTTCATATATGTCTGAAAGAACTTGTTTTCACACATTTTTAAAATGCAAAGGGCACCTTAAATATATGCATACACATTCCATTTTGTGGTAATAGATCATGTTGTGTTTTTATGTTCATATTTTGAACTCTAGAGTTCGCACGATATCACTTAATTGCGTGTGAGAGTTGGACATTTTATTTCCAAAACTATGTGGGTATTAATTAACTTGATTTGACTACATTGATTTTTACTCTTGGTGAATTGTAAGCCGCCTTATCAAGATTTACATAATTTGACGGATGAAATGCCTAATGATGGATTTACATCCACAGCAAACATTTTTTATCTCAAAGTATAATTTTGATTATGATAAATTATTGTATTTTAACTGTGTTTTGAAAATCTCTTAATTATAGATATATAAGTTTATATTTTGTAACCTAATAATCACTCTCGCTTCATAATTTAATAATCACTCTAGTTTTATTGTCTAAAATTAACGTTTTAATTATATATATATATATATATATATATATTTTAATCTCTCGTATGAGAGTAAGACGATAGTAAAACAAAAACGGAAAGACAAAGCCTTTTCGGGCCTCTCTTACATTTTTCTTTGTCGTCTTTTGGCACATCATTTCAGTAAGTCAAAACTAACCCCCCTCCAAAGCTCCAAAGGTTGATATACGAGAGAGGTCAATAGCCTCTGATGGTGGAATTTGCATTTATTTGACGATTTCCAAAATGGATGGGAAGGTGAGCTGACTCGAACCGAAATTAATGGGCTGACTTAAATATATTCCGTCAAATGGAAATCAATTGTTTTTCGTAATTTTGACTTGGTACCAACCACAAAAATGGGATTCTTTCTGATCCTCAACCCTCACCACTTATGATATGGAACTCCCGTCGTTTCCGATTAACATTATATCGAATAACCAACCTTTGAGAACAATTCTCGTCCCAAAAAGTTAGGAGAGTCGAAAATAATGAAATTCAATAATGTATAAAAATGTGTTTACTTAGTATTTTTCCTATGATGCAATCTCAAATTTCAAATATTCATGATGCCAAAAATTGACCAGTTCATAATGGTCTCTTGGAATTTGGATCACAAATTGAATGGTTAAACATGATCGCTTGAAATTTAGAATATAATTTTTTTAAAATTTTAATTCCTATAAAAATTAAACTATGGGTAGGTTTTCCAGCGTAACACCTCCTGCATAAAAATCAATAGGGTTTTTCTTAGTGTATTTTGATAGAGTGACAGAGTAGATAAAAAAAGTGAATGTAACTTGGTTGACCATCCCTTGTGACATTTTATAGGAGATGGAAGATTCATTTGATAATTATTTTATAAATCTTGGTTAATCCCAATAATGCTTAAGATTTTATGGGATATTCAAGTAATAGACTGTTACATTTAAATCATAATAGTCCATTCCACATACAAAAAGGCTATTGTAACCGCTCTAGATTGTGGGAGACGTCCCAAGCTATAAGTAGTACGATATTATCCTCAGTAGTCTCGAGGGCGGACTCCTAGCAATTGAGTTTATGCCTTTATTAAGATTTACCTTCTACTTTGTATTTTCACGTCTTCAATTCTCTTCAGGTACTAGGTAATGTCCTCGATTATCTGTTGAATTGGGTTTGGACCCATATGCTTGGTACATTGGAGTTTTCCAAATGTGAAAAAGAGCATTTACTTTGCACTTGACCTTATTCTTGCACGTGACAACTTTTGAGATGATTGCGAAAAACCCTTATCAAATTCCCCATATTCTCAATGTTTGAGATAGGAGAAGCTTGGGAATACTTTCTTGTAGGTGGACAAAGATTCATGGAAGCACGCTCAAGTATAACTTGATCGATCGTATTTTATCGAATTTAGTCCCCAAACAAATTTTTTTAAAAGATACATTGTTTGGAAATTCGAGCCAAAACATATTCCATTCATTAAATTCATTATATGATTGGACTGGATGTTTCTTCTCACTACATGGTGATGACAAATATCCCTTTCCAAGAAAATCTTCATATTTTCCCTCTGCATATTTTCAAGTTTTTGTGCATTCTATCACCAAAGCTTTTGAGTTTTTCGGCCATTGGCTTCCATTCTAGAGACTGTTTCTCTAAACTCTAGTACAATTTTTCACTTATAATGTTTCCATTCTTGTGTATTTTGTATTTACTTCATTTCTATCCCACTTTATTTTTAGTTTCGACTTGTCTTTTTTTTTTTTTTTTTTTCCTCCCTTTCTTTGTTATTTTTCTCTGTGGTTTCTATCTTTCTTTTCTTTTACTCTGCTCATTTTCTCGGGCAATGCCTTGAAAACATAGTTCTAACTTTGCACACAGTTGTTTTTTCCTTGACGCCTTCCAGTTCAGGAATCCTTCAAATCCAGTTGAGAGCAGGTGAAACTAATCATGAACATGGTGTCCCCAAGGACGGTCAAGAATGTACAAAGCCTAATAGGGAGAGTAGCAGCCTTGAACCGATTCATTTCTCGATCCTTCAATAAATGCCTGCCCTTCTTCAAGACTCTACATGGAAACAATAATTTGAAATAGACAAACTAATGAGAAGAGTCATTCTAGACACTTAATAAATACATCTTAGAACCTCTAATACTCACCACCACAAAGATCAAGGAGGAGATGATCATTTACCTAGATGCCCAGCTACTTACGTAAGCTCAGCCTTCATAATTGAATAAAATAGAGAACATAAGCCCGTGTATTACATCAATCATTTGCTAAATAGAGAAAAATACCGCTACTTATGAATAGATCTGATCGCATATGCATTAGTAATCTCCAACAAAAAAATATCGAACTACTTTAAAGCCCATCCGATGGTAGTTGATAAAATAATTTTTCATCATTATATCTTCATAGTTAAGTTTTAGTTTTGAGTGAACTTTAGTGATTTTATTGTTAGTTTTTGATAGTTTTTCTTTTTATTGTGTAGGTATTCAGAAAAATAGAAAATCAAGAAAGAATGGACACAAAGTAGCATATCGACGCTACAACGCAAATCAGATAGCATTACAATGAGATCACTTCTGTATTTTGGCACTGTAGTGGGATCCCTTCCCATTGTGTGGACCCTTTTGACAAAAAAACAACACCTATTAACTTTGAGGTGGCACTATAGGGAGACTAGCTTTGCTACAACGCGTGTTTGTGGATCTGACACATTTTGAAGCATTTTGGCAAAGGTTTTTCGGACAGAAAATAGTGGAGAAAGGTTAGGAATCGGAATTTAGGTATGGAAGAAGAGGGAGATTGTAGCTTTGGGGAGGCTAGCTTGAAGATCAGAGTCTTTCTTGAAGATTGAAGATTATTAGAGCTTCTACGACCCTATTTTTTCCATTTTCTCTTCTATTTTACTTTTTGTGCACGATAAACTTGAGATGTCTAATTGTTGATTAATGGTAAATTATGGGTTCATGTTTGGATTTAGTTACGGATATTTTGTTAGATGATATGAACATGCTTGGCCAGATCTTTTCTATCTAAGGGGATTTGAATAGCTTTGTATGAACTATGCTTTAATAATTTAAGATTTTGTTAATTGAATTTTGTCTTTCAATCATTTGTGTTTCTTTATGCTTGTTCGCTAATTTATGCAAAAGATAAATAGGATATCATAGATGTGTGGAATTAGGCACTCAACAGAGGTAATTTTGCACATTGAGATCGGAGAAACACAATCCTAAGTATATTAGTTCAAAAGGCTAGTATAGTTTGCGTAGCCATTTGATTGGCAAGATTTAATGATTGGATAATTAGTTGAATTGAATAGAGATATTGATTCAAGTAATTATACAAATTACCTGACTCGGCACTTGAAAGAGGGAGTGAGGTTATTAGAGAGACCCATGGTTAATGATTGAGCATTAATTTAATTAACATACTTCAATTGGATTAGCATAGTTTAGCAAAGTGATGTCAGACCCCCCCCCCCCCCCCCTAGATCCCTTAATCCATTAATTTAATTTTTGTTCAATCGATTCTTCCATTAGCTATTTATTCCCTTCGATGATTATTAATTTAGTTGTTAGTTTATTTTTCATCACTTAAATTTTAGTTACTTTGATAAAATTTGGCCATTCTAATTTTGGTATTTAGTTGATTTCTTTTTACCAATCGTTGAGGGAACGACACTCACTCATTCACTTTATCACTTGTTTGACCTCGTGTACTTGCGAGTACATATAGCGTATAAATATCGCAACACATTTTTTGGCACCGTTGTTGGGGATTGAATAATTTAGAAATTTCAGCTAATATTGCAGCCAAGTGACCTAATCTTAATTTATGCATTATTTTTGTTTTAATTTTGTTCGTTCTACTTTGTGGTTGGCAAGGTACATGTGAAGAGCCCGAAGCTTGGAACTAGTTTCTTCTGATCCAGAAGTTGAACGTACACTCAGGAGATTAAGGAGAGAAAGAAGAGACCAAGCTTAGGAAATGGTTGACGGTGGTAATAATCTACTACCGCAACAATCGCTGGTACCTCAACCACCACCACCACAACAACAATGGGTCTTCCTTGATTACTTTTAACCCATTGTGAATGATAATTACCCTGGGATTATAAGACAACCAATCCACGCCAATAATTTTGAGTTGAAGCCTGCCCTGAACAACTTGGTTCTGCAAAACAAATATAGCGGGCTTTTACATGAAGATCCTAATATCTATTTGGAGACTTTCTTGGAGATATACAACACCATGAAGATTAATGGAGTCATGGAGGATGTCATTCGACAAAGGTTATTCTCGTTTTCTCTTCGAGACCGAGCTGGAGGTTAGCTCCAATCTCTACTTGGGAGGAACTAGCCCAGATGTTCCTCAATAAGTTTTTTCCCCTTATCGAAGACTTCACAATGGGAGGTGAACTCGCACAATTTTGGCAAAAGGATTATGAGCCCCTTTTTTAGGCGTGGGAGCGGTATAAGGATTTATTAAGAATATGCCACCAACACGGGTATCAGGATTGGTTTTAAATCTAACTCTTCTACAACGGGTTGGATGGCCAAACTAGAATCATCGTGGATGTTGCATAAGGGGATTCTTTGCTATCTAAAACTTATGAGGAAGCTCAAGTATTAGTGGAGATGGCGGCCAATAATTTTTAATAGCCCATTGAGCGCAATATGGGATGAAAAGTAGTCGGTATTCAAGAGGTTGATCCTCTAGCTACCTCTAGCTACCTTGTCTGCCCAAGTTTTTAAGCTCACGGAACAAATTGCCACATTCACTACTAAGGATGCCTTATCAAATAGATAAATAGAGAATATGGCTAGTGCTTTCTAACAAGGAATGATAATGAATTCAAGAAATGTCAATTCGTCAACAATCAGGCTTACACCTTTAGGCCTACTAACAACATCCCAACTTCTTATCATCCTGAGATTCGGAACCATGAAAATTTTTCTGACGCAAAGATCCATAATGCCTTGCAAGCTCCTCACTGTTATCCTTCACATTAATAGGGTCTTCCTCCACAACAACTAAACTGTACTTCGCCACAACAACAGGTAGACATGAATAAATGACTATTGGAAGATGTCTTGATAGTAATCATGAGGAAAACTCGGGGTTACATAAAGGAATCTCAAAGTCAGCTCAATAAACATGAGGCTTGTGTTAACAACATTGAGACGCATTACACTAATATTAATGCAACCATAAAGTCCCTCAAGAAGCAAATCAGACAACTTGCTAACTCCATCAAGGGGCAATCTTTGGGAAAGTTCCCAAATGATATTGAAACCAACCCAAGGGATTGCATGGCAATCACCTTGAGAAGTAGGAAGGAAGTTGAAACAGTAAATCCACACAAAGATATGTCCAAGAAAGAAACTAGTTGTGAAAAAGAGACCACTATGGATGAGAAGCAAAATGAAGTTTGAAAGAAAACTCAAGATTCCGTCTCATTCTCAGAAACTCTCCCATGATCATTCCACTATTACCGTACCCACAATGGTTTAACAAGAAGTAGTTGGATAGCCAATTTTCTAAGTTTCTAGAACTTTTCAAGAGAATCCACATAAACATTTCTTTTACTGATACGTTAGAGCAAATGCCCAATTACGGGAAATATTTTAAGGACATCATGTCCATGAAGAAAAAGTTAGAGGAATACGAAACTGTCAAGCTCACGAAAAAATATAGTGTGATTCTTTAACGTAAACTATGGAAAAAATGAAGGATCTCGAAAGTTTTACTATCCCATGCACTATTGGGAGTTCTAATTCTAAGAAGGCATTGTGTGACCATAGAGCTAGTATCAACCTCATGCCTTTATCCTTTTTTTGGAAGTTAGGGCATCGAGAAATGAAGTGCGTTACTATTTCCTTTTAAATGGCGGATCATTCGCTTAATTATTTAAGAGGTGTTATAGAAGATATGTTGGTAACGGCTGATAAATTTATTTTTTTCGGTTGATTTTGTTGTGTCAGACATGGAAGAAGACCGAGAAATTCTCATTATTCTTAGGAGGCCTTTCATTGCAACTAAAAGGGCTATGATTGATGTGCAAAGTAGGAATCTAACACAAAAGGTCAATGAAGAGGAAATTAATTTCAACATCTTCAAGATCATGAGGTTACAAAAAGAAAGTACAACTTGTAATCGGGTGAAAGTGGTACACTCTTGTGTTAAAGAGTTCATTTGAAAGATTGTGCATCACGATCCTTTGGAGTATAGTCTTAATAATTCCTTATCTATTACGGATTTCGGTGAGGAGAGATATATCAAGGAAGATAGTGTTGTGGATTGTGTCCTAGATCTCGAAGCTTTGCCTAGTAAAGTGGTTAATGTGGCTCAAGTGGATGTACTTGAGGGGCATAAGGGTTCACCCAATTTTTAAATTCACCTCAAGGTGGGTTTGTTTTTAAATAATTACCTGAGCACCTTTGGAATGATTTTTTTTGGGGAGAACTCTACCAATCCGGTGTTCATTTCATCATCATTGAGTCAAGAAGAAAAAGATAAGTTACTCATTATCTTGAAGAAGCATAAATCCGATTTTGCTTGGTCTATTTTTGACATTAAGGGATAAGCCTAACCATTTGTATGCACAAGATTATTATGGAAGACTCCTACATGCCCTCAATTTAGCATCAATGAAGGCTTAACCGAGCAATGAAAGAAGTTGTTCGAGCTAAAGTTCAGAAGCTATTGAATGTTGGGATCATTCATGAAATTTCAGACAGTGCGTGGGTGAGCCCCGTGCAAGTGGTAGCCAATAAAAGAGGGATGATGGTGGTTAAAAATGAAAACAATGAGCTAATCCCCTCTAGATTGTCATATGGTGGCGTGTATGCATAGATTATTGGAAGTTAAACAAAGCCACAATGAAGGATCATTTTCTTGTTCCTTTCATTAAACAAATGTTAGACCGGTTAGCCTGTTATGACTACTGCTATTTCCTTGATGGGTACTCTAGCTATAATCAAATAGCCATTGTACTGGAGGATCAAGAAAATACCACTTTCACTTACCCATATAGTACTTTTGTTTTTCGAAGAATGCCCTTTGGTCTTTGTAATCCTCTTGCCACATTTCAAAGGTGTATGATGGCAATTTTCTTTGATATGGTTGAGAACACAATGGAAGTTTTCATGGATGATATCTCTTTATTTGGGTCTTCTTTTGATCACTTCCTCCATAACTTGTCACTTGTGTTGGAGATGTGGGAAGATAAGAATTTAGTTTTGAATTGGGAAAAATGTCAATTCATGGTGAGGGAAATAATTATTTTGGGTCATCGGGTGTTATCTAAAGGAATAGTATTGGATCGAGCTGTGATAGCTATGATTGAGAAGTTGTCTCCACTGGTGAATGTCAAAGGGATCAGAGTTTTCTAGGCCATGCTAGCTTCTACCGAAGATTCATATAGGATTTTTGGAAGATTGTGAAGCCATTGTGTAATTTACTTGAGAAAGACGCTCCATTCAAATTTGGTGATTCACGTTTGAAGGCTTTCAATGTGATGAATGAAAAAATAATTTGAGCTCCAATTATGGTTGCACCCGATTCAAATGAGTCGTTTGAGATTATATGTGATGCAAGTAACCATGCAGTTGGAGCAGTTTTAGGCCAACGAAAGGAGAAGATTTTTTGGGCCATCTATTATGTAAGTAAACTCTTAATGATACACAAGAGAACTACACCACTACAAGAAAAAAAGATGTTGGCGGTGGTCATGCCTATGACAAGTTTCGGTTGTATGTCATTGGATTTAAGGTGATTATCTATGTGGACCATCCAACTATCTGTTACTTGTTTATGAAAAAATGATGCCAAGACTCACTTAATTTAGTGGATTCCATTACTTCAAGAGTTTGATGTGGAGATTCA
This sequence comes from Eucommia ulmoides, assembly GCA_016647705.1. Classification (NCBI taxonomy): domain Eukaryota; kingdom Viridiplantae; phylum Streptophyta; class Magnoliopsida; order Garryales; family Eucommiaceae; genus Eucommia; species Eucommia ulmoides. The sequence goes on from CM028330.1 coordinate 40,928,445, forward strand.
TGATAAAAATGGTAGTGGGAATGTTGTTGCAGATCAACTTTCAAGACTTGAGCTTGAAGATATGGGTCGTGACTCATGCATTACGGAAGTTTTCTAGATAACCAGCTTTTTAATGTTGAGGTAAAACTTCTATGGTTCACGGATATTGTCAATTATCATGCTTTCAATGTATTACCCCCATACTTGTGTAGCCTTTAAAAGAATAAATTTTTGTATGATGTGAAGAATTATCTATGGGAAGATCCCAATTTGTTCAAAAAGTTCTCCGATCAAGTCATTTGGAAATGTGTTTCTAAAGAAAAGATCCAGAATATCCTCCATCATTATCATTCATAACCTTATGGAGAAGACATTTTGGTGTAACTAGAACAGCCGCAAAAGTACTTCAATTGGATCTTTGTTGGCGAACTCTTTTTCAAGATTCTTATGGTTTTGTGAAGACTTGTGATTGGTGCCAAAGGGTTGCTAAAATTTTTACGCAGCATGAGTTGCCTTTAACGAATATTGTCAAGCTAGAACTCTTTGATGTATGGGGAATATATTTCGTAGGACCATTCCCTTCTTCATTTGGTCAAGAGTATGTTTTTTTGGCAGTTGATTACGTGTCAAAATCGATAGAATCTATTGCCACACCAACCAATGATGTAAAGGTGGTGTTGAAGTTTCTTCAAAATCACTTTTTCACAAGGTTCAAGACTCATCGGGTACCATTAGCATTGAAGGAACTCATTTTTTTAACAAGATTTTCAATACCCTACTGAACAAGTATGGAGTTAGGTAAAAGGTAGCCTAGCCTACCATCCTCGAACTAACGGAAAGCTGAAGTCTCTAATTGGGAGATTAAACAAATCCTTGAGAAGACAATTTATATAAACAGGAAAGATTGGGCAATAAAACTTGATGATTTTTTGTGGGCTTACTATATGCCTTTCAAAACACCAATTGGAAAGTATCCATATCTATTGATGTTTGGGAAGGCGGGCCACTTACCATTGAAGTTGGAGCAACATGCTTTTTGGGCAATTAAGAAGACTTCAACTTCAAGGCTTTTAGGGAACAAAGACTTCTACAATTCAATGAGTTAAAAGAATTCTGATAAGAGGAATATGAAAATGCACGGATCTACAAGTAGTGGATTGAGAAATGGTATGAAAAACACATATTGAGGATAGAGATCATTCTGGGGCAACAAATGCTGCTTTTCAACTCCTAATTGAAACTTTTCCCAGGAAAGTTGAAATCGAGATGGTCCGGACCATTCAAGGTGAAGCAAATGTTTCTATTTGGTGTTGTGGAGCTAGAATATCATAATGAAAATCCTTTCCTAGTGAATGGTCAAAGGTACAAACATTACTATGCTGGAGAAGACCACTTCGTGGAGCACATCTTGCTCGTCGACCCAAACTGAGGCCAATAGCTGAGTCTAACTAGGGACGTTAAATTTAGTGCTTCTTGGGAGGAAACCCAAGAAATACTTTTTTATTCCGTTGTTTCTTTTCTAAAAAAATATCCCAAAGGAAATGATGAATGGAAAAGTATACCATATCAAGAAAAGCGTCGATGTAGAATGTGGTGTAATCAAACATACATTAAAGCATAATCTACAACAACTTAGGAGCAATCAAGAGCACGTCAGTAGGGAAAGAGTAGTGCCTGTACATCTCCTGGACTTGAGCACCTATCAAATGACTCACCATGATCGTAGCATCCTCCCACTCAGGTACTCACGCAGGTGCCCAGGCTAGTGGAGGAGCTGCCACAACTTCTAGAGTGGGATGGTGCCAAACATCTTCCAGTTCCACGCCTTCTCCATCAATTCACATGACTAACATATTTTTGGCCTCAACAGCAATAGCAGCTAGAGGTCGAATCTATAAGCCTCGTCGGGGAACCCTGCGAGCGTATTTCAACCCTCGACAAAGGGCACCCTGGACGACAACCCAACCTCGTCGTCACCTCTGCTTCCTGAAAAATGGAGCCACAACCTAAATTCTTTTCCCATTATAAAATGCACAAACTAGATGCCACACAATGCTTAGAAATAAATATGATATCCGAAGAAGTGCAACAGAGAGTTGACAAACATTTTCCCTTAAAACGGGTTTCAGCATAACTCCTTCTCAACCGTCAATTGGGGTGCTGAATCGACTAGATGTCTAATTAGTCATGTGGAACTTATGATACGGGAAAACTCGATAAGAATCTAAAAGGGTGCCACGTGTCCTCAAGTACACGACCAAACCTAGAACTCTAGTATTGGCCAGCTTGATCGGGCCCCATCTCCAAGACCGAGCCCAAGTCATACTATCACAGATGAGAGAATCACGATGCTCCCATTCCAAAGGCAGTTTGAGTCTCTCCCTTCAAAAAGAAGGTACCATTACTCACTCTCGATAATGGCTCCTCGATCTCCTCCTAGAATCAAAGCTATATTAGTGGTAAGGGAACCGAGATTCACTCAATCACCATAATGGTGCGTAGAGAATCATAAGAGACTTCCCAAATAAGTCTCTTCCCTTCCTATATAAAGGTAAAAAACTATAACGGTCTAAGGTATGTAAAATCAATCTTACGCAATACACAAGCTATTACACTTATTACCTTATCATATTTTCCCAAAAACCTTAATTGATTCTCACATCAAAGGTACAACGCCGACAGGCCCTCTCATAGTATAATATTTTGTAGGAACCAGATGATAGGTGTAATTTACCTATTTATTTCCAAATCGAACTTGTTAGTTTTAGAGTATGTTTATTACGTTTTAATATGTTTTTATTCTTTTCAGTATAAATTAGGTGTGTGAGGTGAAAAAGGATCTAAATGGTTCATAAACGATTAAATCGGATAAAGAACGGTGGGAAAACAAGCATGGAGGCAATATTCCAAAAAACAACCCACCGCTGCGGCGTCCAAACCACCGCCGAATATGCAGAGAGGCTCCTAAAACTGCTAGAAGCCCACTATCGAGGCGATAAAATTACAGATAAGTCCCTATGTGTCACACCCCACCCCGGACACCTGTCACTTATGGGGCCGGCGTGACGTCGACACAACATTACCCAGGCGACAAACCAACTAGAAAATGTCGTTATGCGTTCATAATTATACAACTAATCAAAATACCAGTCATAAACGTCTTTACAAGCCAGGGACACATCCATCCCCAAAATATTTCCTTCTAGAACAGCAGAAGTAAATAAAAACAAACTATGAATCTTTCCTAGGTTCGTCTCATGCGGCATTTACCGAAAACTTCCACTCCTCGCTATACCATCTACGGACTCTACCCTGTGCCAGTAGGGGGCCGGCTCCTAGCCATTTCACCTGTGAGTGTACTGCCTTCTCAATAAAAGCATTCTCATTTAATAACAATAGTATCTTCTAGATAACGCAATATTTACGCAAGGATTCAGCATAGGCATCATATATGCAGTAAAAACGAAGTAATATATATACATATATTCTATCTTTATAACCATGCAGTATAAATAGCATACTAATCGCTAGAAATAATAATAAATTACCCCAAAATAAACAAAACATCACACCCCAAACCACAACACACACTGGCTAGCCATGGTGATCGTTTTAACCTCACGATCGGGAGTTTGCAACAGTACCGTACCATCCATAGGATATGCCTTCCTATGAACACCCATCACTCCGCCGAAGCGGATCATTACTGCGCAGTACAAACGTCTAACATCACTCTGCCGAAGCAGATAAACATCACTCCGCCGAAGCGGATCACATCACACAATAATATCATCAATCATCACGTAATGGTTTAAAACATCTAATTTAAGTTCAATCATTTTTCATTATGTATGCACATATACAAACAATTTGGCGAGAAGACAATACACTCACCTCGTTTCTAGCGTTATAAAAAACCTCGCTGTCCCAAGCTCACCGAAGTGTTGGCATTTGCGAACCTAGCAATGATGGGGTCTAAGTTAATATTTCATGTAAAAATTACCTAGGCAGGTAAGGCAGGCCCTAAGTTCCGCATTTTCTATTTCCCATATTTTATCCCTGTGATTTGTTATCATACCAATAATTATGTTCTGTTATTTATTACATCGGATATCTTATAATTGGAACGACCCTAAATTTAATATTCCGGTTACGAAGATTTTTATTTTTATTTATTTATTTACTTTTATTTTTATTACATCGGATATCATATAATTGGAAAACGATATCCATCCTGGATCGTTCACGGGTCGCGAAGGAATTTGAGTTCGAATTTGAATCATTTTCTTTGTGTTGGGGTTAATTGTGCAATTTCCCCTTCTTTTTTTTTTTTTTTTTTTTTTTTTTTTTTTCCGGACAGACAACCGCCTCTCTCTCTCTACGGTGGCCGGTCGCCGGTGGCCTCCCTTCCAATGCCAACACTCCCGTCGCCCCCCGTACCACCCACAACCTCCCTCAGTCACCCTCCTCCGGTCGTCTCAGCCGCCCCACCGCACACCCAGCTGCCACCGTACACCCACCCACACGTTACGATACACACACACACACACGCACATCCTCTCATGCATGCCGTCAGGCTTGCATGCCATCGCCGACCGCACGCTACGGGACCCACGATCCTTGCCGACGGAGACCCACACACATACGACGGCACACCGCGGCCGGAAAACGGAAACCAAGCACACCGTCGGAAACTTACCGACCTAGCCCGTTATGCCCATGCATGCGTACGTTCTACAATTAAATGAGGAAAAACATATAAATACTCACCTTCTCGATGATCGTTGATGGTCGAACGGTGATCCGTAACTCCGCTCACCGGCGACGCTACAACGTGGACTCCCTCTCCGTCGACGGGCCACTCTACCGGCCGGACCAAACCCTCTCTCTTCCTGGAATTGTTTGTGATGCTCACACGGTCACGTGGCCAGAGAAACGCTGGTTCAAGAAAAACCGACGACCTCCCTACCTCCGCTCCGGTTCTCTCTCTCTCTCTAAAATTCCCGAAGTTTCTTTCTCCGATTTTCCTTCCTTCTTCGCATGTAAGAGGGTTTTAATGCATGAAATTAGTGGGTGTAAGAATTCTGAGCTCGCCACGTCGACCCTCGAACTCCTCTCCTTGGCCGGTGGTTTGCCGTCGGGCTGTCGCGTAGGTTCGGCGGTTGTATATAAAAAAAAACTCAAATTACACTTTCCTCCCCTTATCTTCTTTAGGATTTCTATTTTGATAAGTTTAAGTTTTAAAAGTTCCAAAATTATGATTCTGCCCCTAATATTTTTATTCCCGATTTCCAATTGCCAAAATGAAATCTTAAATTTAAATTTTTTTGCATTTCCCAAATTCCCACTTTGACCCTCAACTTTTGATTTGAGTTTTTTAATAAAATTTTTACCTTAAAATCTTCTAATGTTTTGTAATGCGACTATTTATGACGTACGTCTGGTAACTTGGGTTTTACACTATGCCCACCACTTCCTCCACTGCTGTGGCAAAGACTCTACCGACATGCCCACCGCCACGGCGGTCACTCTACATATAGATTTGGATATTTATTAGGATATTTTGTTCCCTATTTCTCTTCCTATCCTATCCTCAGGACATTAGAGACCCCTTAGGGCTTAGGATATTTTAGAGAGAGTTTTGGGGAATGCACATCAATTTCGAAGAAGAAGAAGAACACGTTGCGAAGAAAGAGAAGTGATCTCGAAGTATTTTTACCGGCAAATCTTCAGACTACGGCTAAGTTTCTTTTGTTTCTTCTTTATTTTATTAACTTTGGTAGGTTGTTGAGCATGTTTATCTCATTATTCATTGTATAAACGGTTATGGCGATGAGCTAAACAGATTTTGTCTAGGGATTAATAATATATATAAAAATGTTGTTTGTTTGAGTTTGTATTTTGTTAATGGTTGTTCTTTCCTATTTTGATTGTGTTTACCATTATTCTATGATATTATTCTTGTTTAGATAATTAGAGAATACGGGGTTTGACACTCGGGAGAGGTAACCCCGAATTTGGACTAAGGTAAACACAACGCGTCTATCCAATAACTCAGGAGGGAGTCGGAAAGTGTGCAATCAATGACATTGGGGCGAGACTCATATGACTTAGTGTAGTTAAGACATTGAGAGAGACTTCTTTGTTGACGTGAAGTCGTATATTCACTCGTCTTACACTCGAGAGAGGTGGCGAGTGAATTTACGAACTGAGATTGTCGGATAAGTCAAACGCTGTTAATGTAAACTAAAACGAGACCAAACACATTGTTGTAAATAAAGTTAATACCTAGGCAATATTTTCCCTAAACATCTCAGTATAATATTAGTATAATTAGATTAATTAATTATAAACTTAATTTTTACCGCCTAGATAAAATTTGGTTATGATAATCGTGGTACTCGATAATAATCTCAACTATTCCCTATGGACACGATACCTTTACTCTCCCCATCTATACTAAAACTTGACATGTACATTTGTAGTGAAAGTGACGTGCATAAATATGTGCCACCAAGTTTTTGGCACCGCTGCCTGCCAAGGATTGTGTTTTAAATTATTATTGATATTGGTGAGTGAATGACCCGATTTTACTTTAGGCATTTCTTTTGTTTATAATTTTTGTTTTGTAGTTTTGTTTTTATTTATCTTGTAGGGTACTTGGAGATGTTAGATCGATAAGTATTGATGCAATTCTTTCAACGAGATTCCGAGCTATTTCATAGTGCTTGGGATTGTTACAAGGAATTGCTATTCCGGTTTTCGAACCATCGTTTCCTAAAGGAGTGTCAATTACTGAACTTCCTCGATGGGTTACTAGACGCAACCAGAATGTGGGTTAAAAGAGAGAATGGTACCACCTCTTTCGACCAACTAACCGTGGACGAAACCTATTGGTTGCTGGAAGACATGGAGGCCTTTGATTATCAGAGTTTCAATACTACGGCACCATGGATTGACATTCCAGATCAAGATAAGGAGTTTTACCCTACCTTAGAAGACGTGTTCGTTACAATTATGGGGAAAACTTAGATATTCTTGAGGGAGACGTATGATCGACTCAACGAGCACGAGGATCATCTTGATTATATCAAGATAGTCTGCGCCGACATCGATACAACCTTAATGTCTTTACTGAATCAAAATGGTCAGCTCATCTGTGAGATTGAGGTCGAGTCAGACGCAGTACCCTGGGAGATACACAAGCCACATTCATCGATAGCCACTTTGCAGAACCAGAAATGAGGGGAGGAACTTGGGAGAATTCATTGATGAAGTTGAAAAAGATAGAACCCAAATGCGGAGCAACGATGAAAATTCACATATTAATCATTGTGAATTTTCACCATTTGAATTCCAGCTCGTGATGCCGCAGTCGATCCGAGACGATCACATCTACGAGGATCCAATGTGGCTCACTTGTCATTTGTCGTCGTTAGTAACATCCTTTCATGATTACCAAGTAAAGGAGCCAGTAAGGTGTGATGTTGAAAGTTTGATCCATTCAGAGCAATATCTCGCCAGTCTTGAGGGCATATTAAACTAAGACCTGTACGTGGTGTTATTTGATATGTACTATGGGCGGAAACCGCTCTTTGATGAGCACTTCGGTGTGTCAGGCTGACGACCATAAACCAAGCACTTCTTGGGAGGCAACCCAAGGAAAAAAATAAGTTAGATCCATCTCCGTTGACTTGATTCGGAGGGTCGTTTTGGGCATTGCCTGTGATAAGTTGGTGGTGATATGTAGTATGTTTTAGTTGTAGTTAAGTTTTATTGTTTTTATCGTGTGCATGTTTGTTTAGGGTAGTTATTGTTATATGTTGAGTTTTGATGTCATCTGGGCCATTACCCGATGATGAGTCTGTCCCCTGATTATTTATTGAGGTCAAGCATAAAGCTCATTCATGTGTGTTCTGTGTTCTTAACGTATCATTTCAGTAACAGTTATTGTAGATCCTAAATGCACGAGCACGTAAACTCAATATAGCACTATCTAATTGATTTGAAAACAATTATCCGTCACTCAAATTCATGACAATAGGGATCCTAGAACTTGATTTGGGGAAAATTCGAGGTAAAATCCTAGATGAAGTAGTTCAGGAGATTAGATTTAGGCAGTCATTTTGTCTCTTGAGCCTTTTAAGCTTACCTTGATATATGATTATCCCTCGTTACCCTATCGAAGCCTAATAGCCGTTTCAATTCTAAACACTTAACTAATACCATAGCCGATTGAACTTTTTTACAAACCTATATCTCTAAACCAAAGGCACAATATTAGTGAATCAAGTTAGCATTCGTTATGCTACTTGAAGTGAGCGATTGGGTTTTGGGCGAACTATTAATTGGTTCGATATTCAAGTACTCGCTTGTCGTTTTTTGTTCATATTTCACACACCCCTTAAATTGTACAAATATAATAAGTTTGGGGGTAGTTTATTTGAGGGGGGAAAAAAAACTATGTAAATATAGTTTTATTCCAGTTTAATTTGACAAGTGAGTACGATGTTCTTAACGTATGTTCAGGGTTGTTTCCAATTTAATTGTAGGGTTTCGAGCATGAGTGTACCAAGCAATACGCCTTGGGTAACGTTAAGTTAATAACGTTAACCCGTTTTCTCTTCCAATTTACCCTTGGCCATTTTCCAAAATCGAACCAAGTCCTAATGATCTTTTTGGACTTCCGAGCCTACATTAGTGGAGAATAGAACCCGGGTCAGGCGTATGGATTCCCTATACCTTAATGGTTTAAGTCATGAAATTTATTGAGGGATAATCCCATCTAATCAACAGATAGTTGTATATTTGAGTTTTAAAATACACACTCTGAAAGGATCTAGAATGGTGCTTACTATTATTGAATGTTGAAATTCTAGAACACTACATAGTGTGATTTATGCTTGAACTCGATCAGATTGGGGGCTAACGAGGGAAAAATCATTTGGCCGATAGATGATAATCAAAACTTGCACATTATTGTTTTTTGTATTTTTTGTTTCGTAATTAGTTGTTATTTTTTCTCGTATTATGTGGGTGTTTTGCTCGAGGACTAGCCAAATTCCACCAGACCCAAAGATAATGAGATAACCCTAACATTCCACCATTCTCGGATCTCAGGAGTGACGTGTCCAGTGATCCATTTGTAGGCATCATCAATTTCCATGCCTTTAACATGTACATTTTTCTTGACTTTTCCATGCCTTGGCTTGATCATTAGTCATTGCTAATGAATGGGAATATGAGTACAATGAATCTGCAAAGTTGTTCGAGAACTAAGATTCCCTCAAGTTTGAGTTCGTGCCCAACTCAAGGCCCTGAAGAAGATTAAGTTTGCTAGAGAAGTAGCCGCAAATGATGCTGATAATGAAAAGAAGCAGGCCGTTGAGGTAATGAAGACCAAATATGATGCTCTTCATCATATTGATCAAGCTTGGTCCTGATGTGACAAGGTCTCAGAGGACCTCAAGATGGAGCATTCTCAGATGCTTAGGATGAAGGCCAGAGAAGTGGAAGAATGGAAGTCTAGCCTGGGTTACCAAGAAATTGAGGAGGAACTTCAGGGCTCATATGTTAGTATAGGATCCCAGGATACCAAAATGGGTGTTGAAAAAGTACCCCAAGGTATACTTCTCGGGGATTTATTGCTTCGAGATTGATTCCTCAAAACCTGTACCCCTCAACACTAATGAACAACTAACAGCCATCAAGGAGGAAATGGGAGAGTCTTCCATTCAAAGACACAATTTAATAGATCATCGATCATCTCATCATAACTGATTACAAACAGCAACCCGAGAATGCCCCTACCAAGGCTTTCCACCAGGATTCTTCTGTTGCCCCCGAGCCCCAAACTTATATTTGTGTTATTCTGTATTTTTTAACTCTGTAATTGCCCAAGCGGGCACAATGTAATGCATTTGGGCCTTCTAACTTAATGAACATTCATTGTGTTCATTCTTGTGCTTGTTAACGTGCCCCCGAATAGAATTGCATAGTGATAATTTTTATGCCTTTAATTCTAAGTAATTGAACATTGACCAAACAGGATGTTAAAATCATATTGTATCTTTCCCAAGAACAACCATATTTGCCACATGTATACCCAAACAAAATTCAAAGTACAAGTATTGGTCTTTTTAAAACTCCAGGACTGACGAATGCCCAACACTTGTGAAAATTTTTCAATTTTCTCACCTTGTCTTTTCTATCGGTTCATTTCTCAAAACATTAGAATTTTTCTCGGTTTTGTATGAGCTCAATATTTGAAGATCCTAAACACTAAATCTGTAGTTTTTAGCAAAAATTCTAATTGTAGAATGTCGGGCAAAATTTTCAGTGCATAAAACTTGTAGAGACTATAGTAAGTGTAAAAATTATAATCAATATTTTTGTAGTCGTGATGGATGACCTCCTTCTCCCATCCCCATGGTAGGGTTGTCCCGTTTATCAGGTCTCACCCGAGCACAAGATTTGCTCCACAAGGGTTTTTTATGTCATCCTCTTATCTCCCACCTTTATTAATGTTTAGCATCAATTAATGGAGTTTGTACTGGTGTCTCGGTTAATCACCCCAACTTGCTTGGTTAGGACTGGGTAGGGTTGATTGGGCAATACCCAATCCTCATACGTAGAGTATTGTAGATTTCACATTTAGTCGAATATTAAAATTTGTAGACATAATGGCTTTATCCATTTTAGGGGTTGAGTGCAATACTTCAAATTATTTTCAAATGGAATCTCATTGATAACAGTTCTTAAAATATTCAGCATTCCTAGGATTATGTAGTGGTGATCTTTCCATGTCTTCTAGCTCATCTATCTCGTATTGCACAATTTTAGTGACGTTATAAAGTCCCTCCAAATTAGGTCTGATATTTTTCTTTGTTCGGTCTTTTGTAAAAATTGTTACTTTTAGAAGGACTAAGTGAAAGGATCAGACTAAGTGAAATGATCGAATATTAAAATTACCAGATCTTTGCAGTGGAATATGAAAATTTAAATCTAATTTAATAATTTCTTTAGGTGAATCAACTGTATTAGCATTAAAACAAGCATACAAGCAGGTAATATTAAAATTATTTATATATGACTCGTTCGATGCTTCGGCTGCAAAATTGGTAGCTCTTGAGGCATGATCTAAGAAGGCACTTCTGAGAGCATCCAAACTTGAATGGTAACAACTACAGAAGGTCGATTGTCTTAGAAGTAATAGAAATATTTCACCTCTAACAATATCCACAAACCAAGTCTTGGAGAAAAAAGTGTTCTTGGGACTTTTAAGAGTGAATAGAATCCCAAAGCTCTAAGATAACTCTAATTTGAATCCAGGTGCTAGAACAATTTAAATTAGAAATGCAAATAGGAAAAATTGATCTCATAAACAAAGCATTGATAATGCAAGTGAAAGAGAGAGAGAGAGAAGGGGGGGGGGGGGGGCGCAATAACAATGGCTTGGCAAAATCTATCTGGATTGGGCAAAATCAATCTAGGTTGGGTGTCACCGTCGACACATTTTTCTTCTCTCATTTTTCAATGGTACGTTCCTGAGATCTATGAGCACTACCATTCTAGTATATTTTGTGGAGGCTTTGAGCGATCGAGAGAGCATACCCAGCTACGTTCGAGGAAACTTTACCTTTGTATCTTTTCTTTTCGCAATGCGTACTTACGTGTCGACTCAAATTGGCAGAGTCAACACGTTCTTACTGGTAAATCAACCATTTTCTTATCTTCAAGGTTTAATTCCTATCTTCTTTCTCTTCTTTTAATTTTGATTTCATTTGTCTTTTTTCTTTTAGTTTTGGGCTTTCAAGTATCTTCTAGCTTGATGACCTTTTTCTTCAGTAGATGATAACTTCCTTAATGGTTCTAACTGGCATCGTTCGGCTATAGAGGAGGGCACATCCTTTTGAGATCACGTGGTCACCCGAATGCAGCTAGAGTTCTTGACTCATGGTAACATCATCTGGAAACCTTACTGTTGAGATCCCGGCTGGAGTAGTATGGCTTAGGAGCAGCCCCTTTCTTTTCAGTTCATATCCTTTAGGGGTTTGTCTACATGAGAGACCTACTTGCACGAGAGAGATTCGGCTCAAATCGTCAGGGAGCTACGCATTCCTTATTGATAAACTGCTGTTCGATCTGGTCTTGTCCTGAATTTTGCAGTTTGTCCTTTTGATATGGAAACTCCAGTAGATGTTTTCGTTACTCTAGTAATTTAAGACAATGTTTATCCATGGTGGCTCGCTAGAGTGTCAATCTGTCCACAAATAGATATCGCGTCTTTGGTCGGTGGCACTCTTTTCGGTCATCAAGTGCTGATGTTGTGGGTAAGTCGTAGTGTTGCAATCATGGTGCTAGTGGCTGAGCTGGAGACTATCAGAACGGAGAGAAATGCTCTCAGGACAGAGTGTAATTACTTTCATAGTGAGTCCATGTCAGAGGGTGTCCGAGCTGGTTTGGAGAGGAAGTGGGATGACTTACAATAAGAGGCTGATCGTCTCTGTGTAAAGTTAATTTTTTTTAGGCTCCTGATTCCTAAGTAGAGATTCGTACTGTGACTTTAGGGATGACATAGTTTGCTGCTGATTTGGAGGCTACAATTCTGCTTGAGACGTCGACCCTACAGACCGGTAGATCAAGTGAATCTACTGACCTTGTGCCACATCCCGCCCCATATTGTCGACATTTGATGCTACTTTTATTTCCTTTTTGTTATTTCTTTGTACATTGCAAAGACATTATGTATGTATTTATATTTTTTGTACATTTACCTTCTAAAAGTAGATGATGTATTACACTTGTTTATATTTGGTGGCATACATATATATATACACACACGTCTGTATCATTTTCACTTGTTTTCTCATTATCCTATATTCCTATATATCCTATGTACTACTCTTTTTCATGTTAAAAAAAATATTTTTTTTCTTTTTTCCTTTGAAGTAAATTGTTGTTAAGATAAAATAGCAAAATAAAAAATAAAACAGGCACGTGTATAGATGTTTTTCTTTACTTTTCTTTCTTTTCTTTTTTTTTTTCCCTTTTTTTTTTTTTTTGGAAAAAAATAGTTTAAACATATCAACATGAAATTTGCTTAAACTTTATTTTGAAAATATAATGGAAATTGTTTCAAAACTAAATATCATATGAACCTAAATTTACTGATTTGTGAAAAGAAATAAAATTAGAATAAAGAGTGGTTTCTTGGGAAAATGTTTTTAGAAATGACTAAGAATTTTGATTAGCTAAGACGTGAAAATATTTTTGTTATTGCTAGGTTTTTGGCCCATTTGGATCGGGACATGTAAAAATTTACTTTTCATGGTGGGATTTAATATGTCAGGTTGCTTTGGGCGTTGTCTTTCTACTCAGGAGAAAGGCAAGGCGGTGACCTCTACTTTGGTGAAGATGATTCAGACATAGGGTTCAACGATTTCTACCCCAAGAGTGGAGGAATCAAATAGGGCCACAACACGACCTAGGTGGGCAGGATTAGCCTAGACTAGAGATCAAGTTAATTAAATGTATTTTTTTTCATACTTTGTGTACTAGCTTTTAAATATGAGTGGCTGATGATATCTTTTGGTGCATTTTCTAAGGAACCATTTTCGAGCGTTCGGTGCCATATCCGACTTTTGGGGCAGTACCAATTCTTCCTCTCAGATTCTCATTTCATCAGCCTGGCCGTTTGCCTTTATCAGGGTGACCGGAGTTATTTACTTTGAAGGTGAAGCCTCCAAAGTAAACTTGGCCATATTATAGAGTTGCGACATTTTGCCATTGGAGGCAATTCTACTCCAAAATCTGATGGGCTTCTGACTATCAGTGACTTCCAATTTTCTACTCCAGTTGCCTTCAGAATCAAAATAGAAATCAGTTCGAATGCCGAAGACATGCAGGGAACCATAGAGGGTTGTAGGTAATCACAATAACAATCTGAAGAAAAGATCAATTATCAGAACTTGATTGAATTGAGCCAAACAACCTCTTCAAACTAATAACTACGGATATTTGATCTAAATTACTATTGAAATCATATTTATCATAATCTGGATTAACCCGATGTAAAAATCGCGATAATAACTGCGATGATTGAATTTTTAAATATGATTACCTGAGTATACTATAGTCAAAATAATCTTACATAAAAGTGAAAAAAGAAATATACATACCACGTATATGTATAATGCCTAAAACAATATAAATATTCTCAAGAAAGTAGAGGAAAATGAAGAGAAGAAGCCTTGTTAATTAAGTAAACCATTTACTCAAACCTCTAACAAAGCTCATCAAAAATCATTCAAGCCTGGACTCAGAGAGCCAGCGATCTCTATCCTATGATAGATTTTATTCCACGACATCTTCAGTTCAACAATGGTATAGCCCTCCATTATTTCTGGCCAAACCATTTTATTTTGTAACAAAAGTTGTACATAACCTTCTCATAGGGCAATCTCAATCCTGGGCCCAAATTTTACTTATAGCAAAAGCAGGAGCAAAGGACTTGAAAGCCTCCCAGAAGCACCGATCAGCTATTTGTATCACAGAAAATATGGAAGCACCCAAGGGAAATGGCTGGTAGCAAAATATACCGAATGAAAAAAAAAAAAAAAAAATCCTATATTTTTTTTTTTTGGGCATCTCCAAGTAGATCTTGCATTCCCTAGGAAAGCATTCTTGGTAGAAATCATACATCATTACGTTTAGGCTTATATAACTAAAAATGAAAGAAAAATAAAAAAAATCATTCATCATGCAATGTCATTGTGTAGATCCTACATTTATTAAACATATATTTTGCAAAGTCACGGTACATATACCAATATTTAAATATTACACAAGCACCATGCAACACATTTCACTTAGGCATGCATAACTTTCACGCACATGAGGAAAATTAGTCATCCTATTTCACAAGATCCTGTGGTATCTTGTATTTCCTTTTGCATCCATAGGTCATCATCAACATAACACTTGCACCCATGTACCTTATATGGAAGATCTAGTTGGTTAACAAACAATCCTTGGACATGTAACTCGGTTAATTACCTCACCAGTCACCATACCATTGTCCACCACTCATAGTGGTTTCAACTAACTCAGAAGTTAGACAATGAGTCGAGCTCACATAAATTGTGTCTCCATAGTAAACTTTACCTATTCCTGCAAAGCGTCAGGGTATAGCACAATGTTATTAGAAAAGTGACCTTACCAGTATCAAATAGAATCCTCCTGAGTGATGAAATTTGAGTTCTAGTTAAGTGCTTCAAGCACTAGGCCTCCAATAGAAAAACTTAGAACAACGTCATTCAAAGACTTCGACAGACCAACAATCAGGACAACAATCGATCTTACCATTAGGATGGAGTAGATTGTTGCCAATAAAGGTAATTATATTTACCAACGCCAGGAATGACTCTTAAAATTATCTTGTTGTTCGAAACTACATTACGACCTAACCCTTGGTAACGTGCCAAGGTACGTAGGAAAACTATTAAGGTTCAGTCATCCAATTGTAGAAATCCCAGCCCGCAAGTTGGGGCATATTCTACATCAACGTTCTTTGCTACACGTTAAGAAGTGTTCGATTTGATTCATTGTGGAACTTATCCATTCAAGGCCCCAATTAAAGACTGGGGCACATTTTACCGTAGTTAGGATTTCCCAACAGAAATCCGTGTTTGTTTCCATTTCTGGTCTTACACTGAGACACCTTGATAAGAAATCGCAAAAGCAAACTATGTTTCGACATGATTCTTGACTTAAAAAATCAAGATACGTAGGCAACCCTTGTGGTTGCAGTCTCATTTTGACACTAAAATAATTACACACTTGATTCGGGATACGTGGGAAACCTAGGTGGGTTTCTCCATATTTTCCCGAACACCCTTGGATTTATTCCTTCACCCCAGCCTAGTGTTGTGGCACATCATATCAGGTTTCACAGTCAAGATTCCTTGATTAGATTCACTCTAGCTTGGGCTGGGGCAAATTTAACATTGTGATTCATTTGCCCTAAAAAGTATATACCATCGAGCCCTAGTCTTGGACTTGGGCATATTTTATAATGAGTAACCTCCCCCATAATCGATAGTAGACACTGAATTTTGTTTTGCTCGTTTAGTTTAAATTGAGATTTAAAGGGAATGAATTTCTACCTTATATTGTGTTTCATACCAAAAAAAAAAAAAAAAAAAAAAAAAAAAAGACATCAAATCAGCAATTCGATTAAACTTTGGTATAGACAAAAGTTTCGGATCAATTTCAAAATTTATAAATGTTAATGATGAATAAAATTACAATATTCAAAGTAGATTGTCTATGAATATCACTTGTAATATATTTAATTCAGTTTCTATCTTTTAATTTAAGGAAATTTCACTAATTACCATTACATCACGTTTTGACACCTTAAACTTTCGTTTTCACCGGTTTTGTCAAATTGACGGCAAAAAATATTGGTTTAATTTCTTATTTAAAGTGTTAATTTCCAAAACCAAGGTATGGAAGCATTTATTAGGCAAATAGGTTCCCAAGACACCAAGATTACAAGGAGCACACCCTCTTAAGCTTAGAAAAAGTATAGGATTCTTCCGCCGGTATGCCATTAGCAAAGTTGGCATTAAATTAAAGCATTTAATGAGTATCTTATTTAAAGATCTCATCCATAAGGATAATATCATTTGCTAGGGATTCCATGCTAACTACACGAGTAGAATTAGCATGCCATTATTAAAGATCATTGATGACATCAAATGAAGCATTAAACGTAGCATTAAATAGAATTTAATAAGAAAGATTTGGCTAGATCTTGATCATCATGACAAAATCTTCATGATTACCTAATGAGACTACGTAAACCTTGATCATTGTTTATACTTTTTAGCCATAAATAGCATTAAATAGCCAATTAAAATAGACTCCCTACGCCTGCCCACTCCCCAATGTGCAGACATGCCTTTGCTTATAAAAGGTAGCATGTTTTCATTTGGAACCTAGTTTTTCCAAAATACTTATTGTTGGCCCAATGATTTACCCATGAGAGGGGGGGGAGGGGGGGGGGGGGAGGGGGGGAATTGGGTAGTTATAAAAATTAAAGTATATTTTAATATTTCAACACTTAAATATTTAAATAATTAATTTAATCTTAAATTAATTATTATCTTCATATAACCACGGATAAGTGTATAAATCTAGATGCACACCCAAACAATAAGAAATAAAGAAAGTAAACAATGCAACATATAAGGATATAGCCTGATTTACCAAGCTACTCTTGGTTAATCCAGTCATTCGAGCCCCATGGAGATTCACGCCCACTAAACCACATCATCCCTTTAACGGGTAAGAACAAAACATTTACACAATAATTATTTTCACAGGATTAGAATCAACCTTTACAATTTCCTTTTCAAAGGTTAAGGAAGAACCTTACCTTTTTTTTTTTTCAGGCTAAAGACTAACCTAATTATATGATAGGAGAATTCACCACCTAATTCTTTTTCCAGGCACATGAATAACCTTATCTTCTTTGAGGCTCAAGACTAACCTAATCCTTTCACTGGGTAAGGATCAACCTAATTATTTTATACCTTAGGCTAAGAATCAAGCCTCACCAAAAATACTCTAAGTATCATTTTCCCATGTAAGGATGAAACATTTACAAATCAGTCCAAATTTAATTCTAATTAAGAAGAATCAAGCCTAAATCTTTTTTATAGAAAAGAGTAATCTAACATTTTTATACAATAGGTAAAGATTAAACCTCAATCTCTTTACTAGAAGAGATCAAAACCCAAAGCCACCCCTAACTAGATACTCCCAACAGTATCTAATCCACTTAAGCTCACCAAATACAAAATCAATGAGTTTCTTCCCACTCGAAACTTCTATCAGCTCAAACAATTACACTCAATTAATGTCTCGAATTTACTAGTGATAGAATTTTACGTGAGGAAAGAAAAGTCTGATTATAAAAATAATGTAGGTAGCACAAAATTGAGCACTTAATTAGATTATCACACAAATCGTTTTAAAAGAATTTTTTATGCTTTTAAAGTTCAAAAAATGATTTCAAAAGATCTTTTATCCAAGAAAGAAGTAATAATATGTAATCACAATAAAGAACAAAAGCTTGGAATGATCTCACCAGAAAAACATCGAAAGATTGAAAACGAATCGCAAGATAACTTAGATCGGTGATGCCAAATCAATTAGCGCTTTAATTCAAGAACTTCAACCACATAATGATCTCACAATGATCGCTCAATAAAATATTGGAATGATAACTCTTAGAAAGCTCAAGAACAATTAGTTCTTGATAGAAGTGAGATATTGATATGTGAAATCTGCAGGTCTATTTCAGAGAATTTGAAACAGACCCTATAACGACTAGTTTTAACATGTTATGACAATTTAAATACACATATAGACCACATATATCAATACCATTTAATCCTGGTCAATTTTACTTAAATATGACTTTTAAATCATTCAATTTAATCCAAATTATTTCTCATTATCAAATCGAAATGATAAGAAGTATTAAATAGACTAAATTGAGAAACAATTAAAATAAGTGTACCATATCTATACGGATATCCAAATAAGAGTATCATATCTATAGTAGATTCAAATCCCCAAAAAATCTCCTTATGATCTGCCAAAAATGACTACTTAACGACTAGTTTTGATCAAATCCTGAAATTCCTCGAAATTTGAAACATCATGGTCGGTTGACTGGCCTCTTCCAATTGGTCGACTGAACGATATAGGTTGCTAATCAAGCCTTTCTCAAACATTGGTTGATTGACCGATCCCCCATGGGTTAGTTGACCGATCGATACATGATGCATTTCTAGGCCTAATTTCGGCCCTAGTCGGTTGACCAATCATTGATGGTTGATTAACCGACCGATACAGAGAGTTCACTATCGGCCATCGGTTGACCAATCTCCCTTGATTCGGTTGACCGATCAATTCAGAGACTTACGTTTTCCAGCCTACGCTCATCAATTGACCGATCTCCTTATGGTTGGTTGATCACTCACCATTAGAACGCCCTTTCACAATATATTTCAAATCCAAAACTTTGACATTTTAAATCTTTTAACCGATTTCTTTTCTTGGTTAATTAATATTGACATTATTAATCAATTTTAAGCACTAATCTTACTTAGGTCAATATGCCTTCTTCAATTTCATATTGGACAAAATATTTAAACTTAATTAGGACCTTAATACAAACACACATAAATATAGCTCATTTAATTTGTGTTATGTTGATCCTAATCGGGATATATTAAGACTACAAAAGGATTTATCTTGTTTTCAACTAGATTATTCAGAATCTTCAATCTCTTAATGTTCATCTCTACATCCTTAATAATTACTTTAATGATATTATCGTCTTTGTATCCTTCGTAATTACTTCATGATATTATCTAAAACTCTTAAATTGAAATACTCAACAAATTTATTAGTTCCACAAAAAAAGTCAACCTTAATTATCTATCAAAATCTCGGGATCAATAATCTCCCTCTTTTTGATGATGAAAATTAACTTTGATGTTTTATTTAAAATAATAATGTAACCACGCTCCCCCTAAATTCGAGGACGGGTTGTTTAACTCGTTAAAGCACAATCATGAAGAATAATTCAAAAACACATCAGATATTTAATGAAGCACAAAATATGATCAAAGATATTCAATAAAGTAACATGATCATAACAAAAATATTCTCCCCCCATATCAGTGCAATGCTTAGGCAAACAAATCCTAAACATTAACTAACTCGTTCATGCTCAAACATGGTTTCCCCTTTATATCTTCCATTTTTTTCAATCAATTCAATTCATTAAAGATATTCAATAAATATCAACATATTCTTCCCCTTTGTCATCTCAAAAAGTGGGGAAGGGGAACCAAAAACATCACTCTTACCTTGCAATCTCCCCCTATATAATTGTAAACAAGAAAAATTCATGCATAGGAGAATAAATTTAAGGCAATCATAACATTTTAACCATGTAGCATGAAATCATATAATTTTAATTATTCAACATTCCTTATTCATGATATTGATTAATATCTTTCTTGTAGATAGAATCAAGAAACGTGTAATCTTTAATGTACTAGGATAGGAAGCATATTTCAATAATAATTTATGAATTTGTGAATCATAAATCTAATTCATGCTTTTATCACGGTTATAATCAATACTTAGAATTCAACATATGAATGCATTACATAATTAATTTATGATTTAAATAATCGCAATATTTCTAAATCACCTAACATGTTTTAAAATAGGTCTTAGAAACAATTACCAACTTAGCTATTTGGCAAGTTGGGAATCTCCCTCTTTAAAAAATTTAATAAATTTAACCTGCCATGGGTTAGGAGTATATCTTCTATCTTTCGGGACAACTTTGCTTTTCACCTCGTTTATACCAAAAATTGATTTGGGTGCACGATTCTTCTTGGCCTGTTTCCGTATCCTCTCCGCCTTTGATTATTGCTATTAATTTTAAGATTTTGGTGGACAATTAAATATTAATATTTTTTGTGGAACTAACGAGTTTATTGAGTGTTTCAGTGTAAAAATTCCATTGATGATTTCATCATGAAGAAATAATTGGTGATGGTTAAGGATACAAGAGACAAGCATTAAGAGATTGAAGACTTTGTAGAATTTAGGAGAAAACAGCTCAGGTTAATTTTAACTCTTAATATATCCCGATTAGTATCACACATGACACAAAAATAAATTTATGTTTATGTGTTTTTTATTAGGATCTGAATTAGTTAAACATATTTGCTCCTATGTGAAATTGAACAAGAAATATTGATTTAAAAAATATTAGTAATTATAATTGATTTAAAGTGTCAATTAAGTTAACTGAGAAAAGAAATCGGTTAAAGGGGCAACAATGTTGAAGATAGGAGTTAAAATTAATTAAGAAAGAAGTGTTTCAGCAGAATCGGTCAATCGACCAATAAGATTCGGTAAACCGATGAAGAAATAGCTAGGAATACTGCAGTCTCTGGATCGATCAGTCAACTAACCGAAGAGAGATCGATCGACCTAGGCTGAAATCTGAACTCTCTGAATCGATTGGTCAATCGACCAATAAGGGTTTAGGATCTTAATTAGTTAAACATATTTGCTCCTATGTGAAATTGAAGAAGAAATATTGATTTAAAAAATATTAGTAATTAAAATTGATTTAAAGTGTCAATTAAGTTAACCGAGAAAAGAAATCGATTAAAGGGGCCAAAATGTTGAAGATCGGAGTTAAAATTAATTAAGCAATAAGTGTTCCAGCATAATCAATCAATCGACCAATAAGGTTCGGTCAACCGATGAAAAAATAGCTAGGAATGCTGCAGTCTCCAGATCGATCAGTCAACTAACCGAAGAGAGATCGGTCGACCTAGGCTAAAATCTGAACTCTCTGAATCGATCGGTCAATAGATCATGAGGGATCGATCGACCTAAGGCCAATACTTGAACTCTTTCAATCGATCGGTCGACAGATCTAAGATAATCGATCAACCGACTATAGCTGAAAATTAGCCTAAGGAGAATCTTGAATTGATCGGTCGAAAGAACATAGAGTTTCAATTGACCGACTGGAGAGAACTTTTTCTCTTGGGCTACAACCTAAATTAATCGATCGACTTATGATTTTGATCGGTCAACTAATGGTTCAGTTTCAAGTTTGGAGAATTTCGTGGATTTGATCAAAACATAGCCATTACTAGCCGTTTTATGGTTAAGATTTGAGTGATGTCTTAGGGATTTGATGTTGTTTGAAATATGGGATTTATATTTTGATATCCTTACAGATATGGTTCATATAATTTGATTATTTCTCAAATTGGTTCGTTTAATTCTTTCTATCTTATCTTATTGAGATTGAGAAATATTTGAGGGACTAAATTTAATATTTTAAAATTAATAATTGAGTGAATTGAACTAAGGTTGAGTCATATCGATATAAAGGGTCTATAAGAGAAATTAAATGTCATGACAAGTGGAAACTAGTTGTTTGAGGGTTTGTTTTAAATCCGTATAAGTAGACCTGCGTTTTTCACTTTTGAGTGATCCCAATCAATCAATTTTCAAGAGTTATTCAGTTCCTGAGCTTTATGAGAGTGATTATTCTAATTTCATACTAAGATTATTGTGAGATTTTTCTTGAGAATTATTTTTGGAAAATTTGTTGTTGCTGTCACCAATCTAGAGATTTACAGTGATTCATTTACATTCATTTCGGTGGTACCCTGGTGAGACCATTTCAAGTCTTTGTTCTTAATTGATATTTAACATTAATATTTGTTACTTGGAATTTTGATCTTTGAAATCATTTTTCTAAACTTTAAATTGCTTGAAAAATATTTTGAAACGATTTCCTGTGATCCTTTAGCCTAAGGTTTAAAAATAATTAGGTTGTGATTCTTCCTGTGATAGAATTAGGTTAATCTTGAGCCTGGGAAAAAGATAGAGGTTTTTCCTTAGCTTGTGAAAAGAAAATTGTAAAGGTTAATTCTGAGTCTGTGAAAAGAATCACTTTGTAAGGGTTTAGTTCCTACATGATTAAAGGGATCATAGTGATTAGTGAGTGTGACTCTCCATGGGGCTCGAATGACTGGATTAGCTAAGAGTAACTTGGTGAACCAGTTTAAATTTTGGTGTATTATAATTTTTACTTTATTTATTTTTCGTTGTTTGGGTGTGCACCTAGTTTAATAACACATATCCACTGCTATAAAGATAATTAGTATTAGAGTTGGTTTAGCTCGATACACTAAGCTAACAAAGATCACATGGTGCACACAATAGGCACACTAGCTGAGGGGTAGTTTAGACACCAACCACCATTGTTTGCAGGTGAAAATTATGCATTCTGGAAGGAAATAATGATTGCTTTCCTTTAGGCCACGAATTATGAAGTATGGCTAACAATTGAGGATGGTCCGTTTGTCCCCATGAAAAACGAAGTTGCCAAGAAGAAAGAATAACTAACTACTTCTGACAAGCAAGAGCTTTCTATAAACTCTCAAGCTATCAATATTTTGTTTTGCTCTTTAAATGATAATGAATACTCGAGAGTGGGACAAGTATCAGGTTGTGGATTGGCGAAGAAAATGTGGGACAAGTTGCAGGTTACACACGAAGGAACAAGTCAAGTAAAACAGTAAAAAATCAACTCCCTAATCTGTCAATTTGAATTGTTTAGAATGTTATAAATAGAATCAATTGAAGAGATGTACACTCGATTCAACAACATCTGCAACCATTTGAGTAAACTCGGAAAGACATACTCCAGGAGGACAAAGTTCAAAAGATCCTGAGATCTTTAACTAAAATATGGGAGCCGAAGGTGACTGTGATTGAGGAAGCTAAAGATTTTGCAAAATAAGAAATTGATGACCTTATCAAAAACCTAATGACGTATGAAACGGAAATTCGAGGATGTGAGGATGACACCGGGAATAGAAAAAAGAAGTCATTAGCACTAAAAGCTCAGAAAACTGAAGAAGGGGATGACAGTGACGATGTGAGTCTTGACAGTGAGCAAAAAAAAGATATGGCGCTTCTCACAAAGAATTTTAGAATAATGACTTGACGTACATTCCGTGGAAGAAGAAATTTCAATATGAACAACGTGGAATGCTACAACTGTCACAAGACTGGTCATTTTTAAACCAACTATCCCGAATTGAAAGGATAATGAAAAATAAAGAAGAAGAAGCAAGAAAAGAAGAGTAAGAAGAAGTCCATGAAAGCTACCTGGGATGATACCAAATTGAATAGTTCAGAAAAATCAGGAAGTGAAGAATTATCTATGTTTGCGCTAATAGCCACCGGTGATAAGGTAACTAAATGTTCAAGTACATGTCCTTTAGATTTTGATGAATTCTTTGATGTATATCAAGAACTTATGCATAATTATAAAACTAGTGCTCTAAAATAAATGCTCTTCAAAGTACAATTAACACATTAAACAAGCAAGTAATGAACTATGAATCTGAAAACATTGAATTGAAATCCATAATATCAGATTTACATTCAATCGTTCTCAAATTCACCGACAGTGAGAATAACTTGATAATGCTTTTGGGAATTTCACGAGGTATTTTTGATAAAGCCGGTATTGGATTTCAGAAAAATCTTTGGCAAAAATATTTTCATAAATTCTTTTATGAATCCAGAGGCCTTGTTAGATGTTTTAAATGTAATGTTGTAGGATATACTATTTGTAGATGTTTTGCTAAAATATCTAACTGCAGACAAGTTTGGGTTCCAAAAAGAACTAAAATTATCCCAACTAACAAGATCGGACAAACTTAAACTGGGTACCACTTAGGAGCTATTTGAAGTGCTCCTTGTAGGTTATTCTAAAAGAATAAATAGGCAAAGACAACTAGTTATGGGACAGTGGTTGTTCTCGGCACATGACGAGAGATAAAACGAAATTCACATCCTTGACACCTAAAGATGGAGGTCATGTGACATTTGGAGACAACGCGAAGGGTAAAATTATCGGTATAGGTAATATATGTAGTGGTACTACTGTTATTGAAGATGTGTTACTAGTTGATGGTCTTAAACATAACTTGCCTAGTATAACTCAACTATGTGACAAGGGTTATAATGTCATATTTGATCATGAAAGTTGCATTATTAAGAATCGACATTATAGTAGTATCCTGTTAGTTACATCACGTTTTGAGAATGTTTATACTTGTTCGTTTGATGATTTTACTTCTTAAAATGTATCCTGTTTGAATACTTTATCTTAGAATAGTTGGTTATGGTATAGGAGACTTGGGTATGCTAGTATAAAATTGATTTCTAATTTATCTAAGAAGAGTCTCGTACGTGACTTACCTGATTTGAAATTTGTGAATGATAAAGTATGTGATGCATGTTAGTTAGGCAAGCAGTCTAGATTATCATTTAAGAAAAAGATGCATATGTCCACGTCTAGATGTCTTGAAATGTTGCATCTTGATTTATTGGGTCCCAATTTTATTTCTAGTCTTAGAGGTAAATTTTAGGAAAATTATCTCAAAAGTCTCATCCTACAAAAACACTACTTTATAGAATCTTGTAACAATGATTTTTTTACACATGAGATGGTCCTTAAAACGTTATTTTTGGAATTTTGGGACCTCTAAAAAAGTTTCCCTAAATTTTAATAGTTAATGATTATTCTAGATTTAACTAGGTGTTCATTCTTGCTAGGAAGAGCAAAGTTGCTTCTGTATTCTCTAAAATTTGTAAACGTGTTCAAAATGAGAAGCAATGCTCTATTATTAACATTCGTAGTGATAGAGAAAGAGAATTTAAAAATGATGATATGATTAGTTATTGTGATGAGCATGGTTATTCTCACAACTTCTTTGTGCCAAGATCACCACAACAAAACGGTGTTATCGAAAGGAAGAACAAAACGCTTCAAGAGATGACCAGAATGATGTTTAATGAAAACCTTTTACCAACCTACTTCTGGGCCGAAATAGTAAGTACAGTTTGCCACGTGCTGAATTGGGTATCGATTTGTAGAGGATTTAATAAAACCTCATATGAAATTTGGAATGGTAAGACTTCTAACAAATCCTACTTTAAAGTATTTGGGTGTAAATGTTATATTTTGAATGATAAGGATAATCTAAGTAAATTTTATTATAAATCTGATTATGGTATTGTTCTTGGATATACTACTAACAGTAAGACTTATAGAGTTTATAATAAACATACATTAGTAGTTGAGGAGTCTATGCATGTTGTTTTTGAGGAAGCTAATCCATTTTGTCAAGAAAGGTTTTGGATGATAATGATGCAGATATTCCAAATAACCAAAACCAAGGTGAAAATATAACAAAGGAACCTCAAAAAGAGGAGATTAAGGGAGATGATTCGACGTTACCACGAGCTACAAAGAAAGTAACTGAACACGCGGTAAAAGAAATCATTAGAAATTTCAAAAGAAGTGTAGGTACTCGTTCCTCTCTTAGAGACATTATTAATCTTTTTTTTTTTTATATTAAATTGAGCCTAAGAATGTGAATGAGACGTTAACTGATGAATCTTAGATTTCTGCAATGCAAGATGAGTTAGTTCAATTTGAGCGAAACAAAGTATGGTCTCTAGTTCCTAGGCCGAATTTTCATCCAGTTATTGGCACAAAATGAGTTTTTCAAAATAAAAAGAATGAATCTGGTATAGTAATTAGAAATAAAACAAGATTAGTAGCACAGGGCTATAATCTAGAGAAAGGAATTGATTATGATGAAACTTACGTTTTTATGGCTAGATTAGAAACTATTAGAATGCTATTCGCGTTTTCATGCTCATTAGATTTTAAATTATATAAAATGGATGTTAAGAGTGCATTTTTGAATGGCTTCCTAACGGAAGAAGTTTATGGGGAATAACCCTCAGGTTTTGAAAGTGACAAATTTTTCGATCACGTGTTTAAACTTCATATGGCTTTGTATGGGCTCAAACAAGCTCCTAGAGCTTGGTTTGAGAGACTTAGTTGATATTTGATCAAAAATAGTTTTCAAATTGGTCTTTGTGATATAACGCTATTTGTTAAGAAAACTGATTCTGATATCCTATTGGTACAAGTTTATACTGATGAAATTATTTTTGGATGTACTAATGAGAATCTTTGGTAAGATTTTGCAAAGATAATACAGGTTGAATTTGAAATGAGCATGATAGGAGAGATGAATTTGTTTTTTAGGTTACAAATTAAGCAAACAAAAGAAGGGATATTCATAAATCAAGCTAAATACACCAAGGATCTGCTGAAGAAATATAGCTTGGATGGTGCTAAAGAGTACAAAACTCCCATGGAAACAACTACAAATATAGACAAAGACGATACAGGCAAAAACGTAAATGAAAAATTGTATCGAGATTTGATTGGTAACTTGTTGTATTTAACTGCTAGTAGACCTAACATTATGTATAGTGTTTGCTTATGTGCTAGATTTCAGTCTTGTCCGAAAGAATCGTACTTGACTACAGTTAAGCGATTTTTTTGATATTTAAATAGGACAACTAACCTAGGATTATGGTATCCTAGGGGGAGTGATTTTAAGTTGATAAGTTACTTCGACACTGATTTTTCTAATTGCGAAGTCGAGCGTAAAAGCATAAGTAGGTCATGTCATTTGCTAGGACATGCCTTGGTTTCTTGGTCAAGCAAGAAACATAATTCAATTGCCTTATCCACCACTAAGGATGAGTATACGGTAGCTGGTAACTGTTGCGCTCAAATTTTATATATTAAACAATAGTTAAATGATTTTAGGATATGTATGGAGGAAGTCCCGATCTATTGTGATAATAAAAGTGCTATTTGTCTAAGTAAGAATCTTATACACCACTCACGAACTAAGCACATAGAGATTAGACATCATTTTATTCATGATCACAATCAGAAAATGGGATGTTGTTATTGAATATATTGATACCTCTGACAAGCTTACTGATATTTTTACTAAACCTTTAGTGGAAGATCAGTTTGTGAAAATCATTCGTGGTTTAGGTATGGCTAGGTATAATGATGTTTGCCTAGCATAGTGGTGATATGTGGTTCCCCTTCCCCACTTTTTGAGATGAAAAATGAGGAAACCATAGTTGTGCTTAAAAGAAGATTAGTTAATGTTTAGGTTTGTTCACCTAAGCAATGCACTAATGTAGGGGGAGTTTGTGCTTTGTTTAATATCATATGTATTTTTAAAATTGTTGTTCATGATTATGCTTTATCTAGTTAAAAAACTCGTCTTGAGATTTAAGGGGAGTGTGGTTACATTTTAGTTAATTGTCATCATAAAAAATGAGGAGATTGTTAATCTTAAGATTTTGATGGACAATTAAATGTTGATGTTTTTGGTGGAACTAACGAGTTTATTGAGTCTTTCAGTATAAAAGTTCCATTGATGATTTTATCATGAAGAAATGATTAAAGATGGTTAAGGATGCAAGAGATTGCCAAGGAGACAAGAATTAAGAGATTGAAAACTTTAAAGAATTTAGCAAGAAATAACTCAGGTTAATTTTAGCTCATAATGTATCCCGATTATGATCACATACGACACAAAAATGAATTTATGTTTATGTATTTCTTATTAGGATTTTAAATAGTTAAATATATTTGCTCATATGCAAAATTGAAGAAGAAATGTTGATTTAAGAAAAAGATTAGTAATTAAAATTGATTTAAAGTGTCAATTAAGTTAATCGAGAAAAGAAATCGGTTAAAGGGGAAAAAACATTGAAGATCGGAGTTAAAATTAATTAAGCAAGAAGTGTTCCAGCAAATCGATCAACCGATGAGAAGTGGCTGGGAATGGTGCAATCTCTGGATTGATCGGTCAATTGACTGAAGAGAGATCGGTCGACCTAGGCCAAAATTTGAACTCTCTGAATCGATCGATCGACAGATCATGAGGGATCAATCGACCTAAGGCCAATACTTGAACTCTCTAAGTCAATCGGTCAACAGACCTAAGATAATCGGTTGACTGACCATAGCTGAAAATTGGCCTGATCTTGAATCAATCGGTCGATAGACCATAGAGTTTTGATCAATCAACTAGCAAGAACGTTTTGGCTTGGGCTACAACCTGAATCGATCGATCGACTTATGATTTTGCTCGGTCAACCGATGGTTTGATTTTAGGTTTAGAGAATTTCGTGGAGGTGATCAAAAAGTTATTGTTACTAGCCGGGTTATGGTTAAGATTTGAGAGATATCTTAGGGATGTAATGTTATTTGAAATATGTGATTGATATTTTGATATCCCTATAGATATGGTTCATATAATTTGATTATTTTTCAAATTGGTACGTTTAATTATTTATATCTTATCTTATTGAGATTGAGAAATATTTGATGGATTAAATTAAATATTTTAAAATTTATAATTGAGTGAATTGAACCAGGATTAAGTCATATTGATATAAATGGTCTATAAGAGCAATTAAGTGTCATGACAAATGGAAATTAACCGTTAGAGGGTTTGTTTTAAATCCATATAAGTAGACCTACGTGTTTTACTTATGAGTGATCCCAATAAATCAATTTTCAAGAGTTATTCAGTTCCTAAGCTTTCTGAGAGTGATTATTCTGAATTCGTACTAAGATTATTGTGAGATTATTCTTGAGAAATGTTTTTAGGAAATTTGTTGCTGCTATCACTGATCTAGAGTTTAATGCGATTCATTTACATTCATTTTAGTAGTATCCTGGTGAGATAATTCTAAGTCTTTATTCTTAATTGATATTTGACATTATTATTTGTTACTTGGAATTTTGATCTTTGAAATCATTTTTTTGAACATTAAATTGCTTGAAAAATATTTTGAAACGATTCCTGTCAAAATCTGATTATGTGCTAAATTGTGTGCTACCCACTTTCGTTAAAATTAGATTTTGAAATTCTCACTTTCTATCACTAGTATCGGGATATTAATTAAGTTTAAATTAATTTGGGGTAGTAGAAGGTCCGAGACGGGAAGATTATCAATTTTGTAATTGGTGAGTTGTATGCAGATTAGATATTATTGGGAATATCTAATCAGGGGTAACTTTGGGTTTCAATCTCTTCTGGTAGAGAGATTATGGTTTGATCTTTACCTAGTGTATAAAAAGATTAGGTTACTCTTTTCCTGTGAAAAGAGGTAGGTGTAATTCTTCTTGACTATAATAAATTTGAGTGAATTTTAACGGTTCAATCCTTATCGAGTAAAAGGATACTTAGAGTGATTTGGTAAGATTTAATTCTTTAGCCTAAGGTATTAAAAGAGTTAGGTTGTGACTCTTCCTGTAATAGAATTAGGTTAATCTTAAGCCTGAGAAAAACATAGAGGTTTTTCCTTAACCTGTGAAAAGGAAATTGTAAAGGTTAATTCTAAACCTGTGAAAAGAATCACTTTGTAAGGGTTTGATTCCTACTTGATTAAAGATATCATAGTAATTAGTGGGTGCGTCTCTCTATGGGGCTCAAAAGACTGGATTAGCTAAGAGTAGCTTAGTGAACCAGTATAAATTTTTGTGTGCTGCAATTTTTATTTCATTTATTTTCAGTTGTTTGGGTGTGCACCTTGTTTGATAACACATATTCATTGCTATAAAGATAATAATTAATTTAGAATAAAATTAAGGAACACGCACCATTTAGTCCCAAAATACAAAAGAAATTACCAATTACTCCTATCACCTTTTTTTGGCACCAATAACTTCTTTTGTCTTTTTTATTTTTACTAAACTACCCCTCATATGGATGTTGAATGTAACATTCAATAACTTTGGGTGTTGAATGTAATATCAATTGTTTATTTTTATGTTTTTGACTGATGTTTTATTTTTCTGACCAATATACCTCTCATGTGGATGTTGAATGTAACATCAATTGTGTTATTTTTTTATTTTTTTTATTTTATAATATTATATATTTTTTTTATCAAAATACCCTTCATGTGGATGTTGAATGTAACATTCAACACTTGTGGGTATTGAATGTAACATCATTTTTTTTTATTTTTTTTTATTATTATTAATTTTTTTAATGATACTATCTTTTTCTGACCAAAATGCCCCTCATGTAAATGTTGAATGTAACATTCAAAACCTATGGGTGTTGAATGTAACATCAATTGTGTTTTTTTTTTATTTTTATTTTTTACTAAAATATAATTCATGTGGATGTTGAATGTAACATCCATTGTTCTCTTATTTTTGTATGCAGAGTAAAATCCATATGATATTACATTGAACACCTGTGGATGTTACATTTAACACCTATAAATATTGAATATAACATCAATTGTTACGTCACATTTGGTAACGATTTTATCCTAAAATCAAGATTTTTTTTTTTTTTTTTTAATTTTAATTTTTTGTTTTGGGAACATATAGAAAGTGACAAAAAGTCATAAAGTTTGGGGTGAAAACTGTAATTTATGGGGGCAGCGGTGGCGGCAGTGGCGACGGCGATCGGTGGCGACTGACGGTGGTGGTGCACCAGTTTGACGACCTTTCTTATCGATGTGAAGCTCACGTGAGGGCATTTCGGTAAACTCCTTCCTCGCCATTTTTGAAAACGGGACTAATTGGTGCAAGAAAAAAATATTGATGAGAGTAATCGGTGTAAAGAAAAGTTGATGGGAGTAGGCTGTAAATAGTTTCTTTTTTTGGGAGTAATTGGTAATTTTCCCTAAAATTAATTATTTGAATTTTTAAATGTTATTTATTTGATCATTTTTATTACTACCCAATTCACCCTCCTCTTGGGTAGCTCACTAGGCCAATAATTTCCATTTGATTCATTGATGATTCCCTTTTGCACGTATCACTTGTGGCTTTCTCGTGATATCCCATATTTGTTTTGGTACATCTTTTTATTTGCATATGTCCCTTGTGGCTTCTGTGCAACTTAACATCTTGGTTTTGGTAAATCTTTTTGCTTTGCACGCGTCACTTGTTGATCCTTCATGACATCTTGTCTTGGCTTTGATATAACCTCTTTGTTTTTTTCTTCGAGTCCACTCCTAACGTTATGTAACTCTACACAAGAAATTTTAATAGCTTTCTTTGGTATCCATATTATTTTGGATCCATTCTTGTTATACATAAACTTAGGATTCCTAAACAGACATGATAATTTAAAATACCCAACCCTATTGCAATAATAACGTATTAATTTCGGATGATTATCTTAGAAAGCGTGAGATGTAAAGCATGAATCATTTCTAATAATAGCAACATTACAATCATTGGCTTGTAATGAAGGATGAGATAATGAAATATATTTACTTCCATAGATTGTTTTAAAACATGAAGAAACATTTTCAGAAACTCTCAAAACAGACTTAAGGTCAGAATTTTCAAAAAAAATCTTATGTAAATTGATTTTTTATTCAAGATCTGACCTTTGTCTAGAAATCATATCAAAATTATTTTTTAAAACTCTATTTTCATTTTCAAGAAAATCCACTTTAGAGAGCAAAATTATTAATTTCAAAAATGACGTTCAAAAACCCTTTTGTACCACAATAATCATCCAAATGCACCTTAGATTTTTGAACACTTTTTCCTCCATTTTCAAGAGAATCAACTTTTCTTTTTCAACTCAAGTTATCTTTAGCAAAAAATAGTGTGAAAGAAAGTAATTTTTCCATGACAATATGGACATTTTCATTATCATCTCCATCACTACCACTAATAACACAAGAATCATACATCACATTATCATATAGAGATCTATCACCATCAAAATAGGATACACAAAAAACATCATCCAAGATGTGTGCACGTGACTAGTTTAGCAAGGATGTTAAGCCTAAAGAGCTAAGACCAACTCTGATGCCAATTGTTGGCCCAGTGATCTACTCAAGAAAGGGGTGGATTGGGTAGTTATAAAAATGAAAGTAAACTCTTGTCTTTTAACACTTAAATATTAAAACAATTAATTTATTCCAAAATTAATTATTATCTTTATATAACATCGGATAAGTATATAAATCTAGGTGCACACCCAAGTAACAAGAAATAAAGAAAATCAACAATGCAAAATCCAAGGATATATCTTGGTTCCCCAAGTTACTCTTGGCTAATCTAATCCTTCGAACCCGATGGAAATTCGCACCCACTAAACCATTTCATTCCTTTAACAGGTTGGAACCAAACCTTTACACAATGATTCTTTTCACATGCTCTGAATCAACCTTTACAATTTCCTTTTCATAGGCTAAGGAAGAATCTTATCTTTTTTTCAGGCTAAAGACTAATCTAATTCTATTACAGGAGGAATCACCACATAATCCTTTTTCCAGGCATAGGAATAACCTTATCTTGTTTTCAGACTCAAGACTAACCTAATCCTTTCGTACCTTAGGCTAAGCATTAAACCTCACTGAAAGCACTCCAAGTATCATTTTCTCAGGTAAGGATAGAACATTTACAAATCACTCCAAATTTAATTCTAATCAAGAAGAATCAATCTTAACTCTTTTTAACGGAAAAGAGTAACCTAATTTTTTTGTACAACAGGTAAAGATTAAACCTAAATCTCTGTACTTGAAGAGATCGAAACCCAAAGATACACCGGACTATATACTCGCAATAGTATCTAATCCGCACAAACTCACCAAACACAAAAATCAATGAGTTTCTTCCCTATTGGAGTTTCTACCACCTCAAATCAATTAAACTCAATTAATGTCTCGAATTTACTAGTCATAGAATTTTACGTGAGGAAATAAAAATATGATTACAAAAATAATGCGGGAAGCAAAAAATTGAGCACGTAATCTGATTATCACACAAATCGTTTTAAAAGAATTTTTATGGTTTTAGAGTTCAAAAAACAATTTCACAACATTTTATATCCAAGAGTAGTAATAATATATAATCACAATAAATAACAAAATCTTAGAATGATCTCATCAAGAAAACATCAAAAGATTGAAAAGGAATCGCAAGACAACATAGATCGGTGACACCAAATCACTTAGTGCTTTAACTCAAGAACTTAAACCATATAATGATCGGTTAACAAAATATCAGAATGATAACTCTTCAAAATCTTAGGAACAATTAGTTGTTGATGGAAGTGAGATATTGATATATGAAATCCGTAGATCTATTTAAGCTAATTTGAAACAGACCCTAAAAACGGCTCGTTTCAACATGCTTCGACAATTAAATGCACATATGGGCCCCATATATCAATACCATTTAATCGTGGTCAATTCCACTTAAATATGACTTTTAAATCATTCATTTTAGTCCCCAAATTATTTCTCTTTCTCAAATCGAAAGGATAGGAAGTATTAAATTGACTAAATTGAGAAACACTTAAAATAAGTGTACCATATCTATAGGGATACCTAAATAAGAGTATCATATCTGTAGTAGATTCAAATCCCCAAAATATCTCCTCAAGATCTGCCAACCACGGCTACTCAATGGCTAATTTTGATTAAATCCTGAATTTTTTTGAAATTTTAAACAACACGGTAAGTTGACCGGCCTATGCCTATCGGTCGACCGATCGATACAGGATGCTAGACAAGCCTCTATAAAATATTGATCGGTTAACCTATCACCCATGGTTCGGTTAACCGATTGAGAGAGGATGCATTTACAAGCCTAATTTCGGCTCTCGTCAGTTGACCGATCATCGATGGTCGGTTGACCAATTGATATAGAGAGTTCACTATCGGCCATTGGTTGACTGATTGATAGGTGTGATATACCTATATATTTCTAAATCGATTTTGTTAGTTTTAGAGTATTTTTTATAGTATTTTATTATGTTTTAATTAGTTTTTATTCTTTTCATATAAATCAGGTGTGTGGTGTGAAAAGGTATGAAAATAGATCATAAATGATCAGATCAAACCAAGAACGGTTGAAGAACAGTGGAAAAACAAGCACCGAGGCAAGATTCTAAAAAGAGGCCGACCGCCGCGGTGGTGAAAATGCAGAGAGGACCAATTTTTGCGGGACATCCACCGCTGCAGCAGAGAGATCCACCGCCGCGGTGGTGAAACTACAGGATGGTCCCTGAATCCACCGCTTTCTTCACCGCCTAGACGATCACTTAACCGACATACTCTACCGCCGTGGCAGTGAATCGCACCGCCACTGTTGTCACCTCTACACAGATTAGTTCACTACCGTGGCGGTCACCTCTGCACAAATTAGATATTTTTTTGAGATATTTTCTCTATTTAATCCCTTATCCTCTCCATCCAATAAAGCCCCCTTAGGGATTTGTATAGAATAGAGAGAGAGTATAGGGAGTGCTCAAACATATCCAAAGGAGAAGATTACCATACGGAGAAGGAGAAGCGATCGGTGAACAATTTTTGTGGCTAATCTTTGGATATTGGCTAAGTTCATCAGTTTTTCCTTTTATTTCTTAACTTTAATAATTGTTTGAGCATGTTTAGCTCGGTTTTCAATGTATAAATGGTTATGACCACGAGTTAAACGTGGATTATCTATGGGATTAATATTATTTATAAAAACGCAGTTTTGTTTGAGTTTTTGTTTCTTTAATGATTGTTCTTCGCTATTTTTATTGTGTTTGCCATATTGTTAGTTTATTATGCTTAGATAGATATATCGAGAATTTGGGGTTTGATACTCAGAAGAGGTAACCCTAGATTCGGACTAGGGTGAACACAATACGACGATCCAATAACCTGGAAGGGAGTTAGATTCTGGGCAATCGATGACGTTAGGGCAAGACTCACGTGACCTAGGGTCATTAAGATATTGATGGGGACTTCTTCGTTGACATGAAGTAACATATTCCCTCGTCTTACACTCAGGAGAAGTGACAAGGGAGTTTACAAACTGAGATTGTCGATATGGTAAACACAACGCAACGATCCAATAACCCGGGAGGGAGTTAGATTGTGTGCAATCAATGACGTTGGGACGAGACTCACGTAACCTAGGGTCGTTAAGACATTAAGGAGGACTTCTTCGTTAACATGAAGTCGCATATTCCCTCATATTACACTCAGGAGAGGTGGTGGGGGAGTTTACGAACTGAGATTGTCGAATTGGTCGAACACCATTATTTTAAACTAAATGAAATCAAATGCATTTAAGCAAATAAAGTTAATCTCTAGATAATCCATCCCCTAGCTATCTCGTATTAGTATAATTAGTATAGATTAAATTAGGTTATATTAGTATTAGTATTAATTAATTTAAAATCATTATTTTTAGCCTAGATAAAGTTAGGTCATGACAACTACGGTACTCGATAATAACGACAACTAATCCCTGTGGATACTATACCCGATCTTAAAGATCACATTATACTAAAACTTTGACCTCGTATACTTGCGAGTAGTTAATACACGAGCGTGTAACAAACGCTCGTCGTACACCGATCTCCCTTTGTCTGACTGACCGATTGATTTAGAGATTTATCTTTTCCAACCTACACCCATTGGTTGACCGATCCCCTTGTGGTATGTTGACTGATCACTGCTAGAACACCCTTTCACAATATACTTCAACTCGAAAACTTTGACATTTTAAATCCTTTAACTGATTTCTTTTCTTTGTTAACTAATATTGACATTATTAATCAATTTTAAATATTAATCTTGCTTTGGTCAATATGCCTTCTTCAATTTCATATTGGAGCAAATATTTAAACTTAATTTGGACCTTAATTCAAACACACATAAATATTGCTCATTTAATTTGTGTCGTGTGTGATTCTAATTGGGATACATTAAGAGTAAAAAAGGATTTGAGTTGTTTTCACTTAGATTCTTCAAAATCTTCAGTTTCTTAATGTCAATCGCTACATTCTTCATAATTACTTCATGATATTATCATCTCTGCATCATTCATAATTACTTCATAATATTATCTGGAACTCTTAAATTGAAATACTCAACAAATTCATTAGTTTCACCAAAAACATCAAAACTTAATTATCCATCAAAATCTCGGGATCAACACATCTCTCTTTACGCTCGAATTTCTCCCTCAAGTCTATTGATCTCTTATGCTTTCTACCTTATAAAAAGACATAATTTATTGTGAAAAAAAAAAAAAAAAAAAAAACTCCTAAAAGGTGTTCTTAACACTCTTCTAACAAGAATTCAAGAAGTTATCTAAGAACAACCAAGGAAAAAGGAACAAGAGATTATGGAATGAGAAAAAGGACAACCACTTAATGAAAATCACTTAGGGTAAGTTTTTCTTCAACTCCTTTTGGAATTTTGTTTGTTTAGTATCATTTGTTTTTTTGTACATATTGTTCTTTGGTTGTTCTTAGCATCTTAGGTCTTATACATAGTATATATATATTGTTTTTGTATCAAGAACAATAAGAACATTATGGTATATGCATAGCATCTTTGGCCTTTGTTAATAACACAAGAAACTGAACCCAACAAACTTAAAATAAGACACTGACTGTGTACTAATAAATACTAACAACTAACATTTACTTTCTTTTTGTTATACGCCTTTCCGTGCTAGCCTAGATCACACGTCTTAGGCTTTAGACTGACACCTTTATATATATAAGCCTAGATCGTGGATTGGCCTTATGTCTTAGATCATAGATTTGCACCCTTTATATATTATGTTGATCCTAAGATTTTGATGAACAATTAAGTGTTGATGTTTTGGTGGAACTAATATTTTAATTGAGTGTTTCAGTGATTTAAAGTTCTAGTGATGAAGATGCAAATTAAATGGATGCTAAACAATGATGTTGAAAATACTGAAGAATTAAGAGTTTAAAGAAATTAGGGTAAACAACCTACGTAAATTTCAACTCTTAATATCCCAATTAGAAACACACACATTGCACAAAAGGTTTTTATCATTTATGTGTCTTTTGATTAAGTGAAACTATTTGCTCTTACGTGATTTGAAAAGAAATAATTTTAAATGACTAAAATAGAATAGAAGAATATTAGTGGAGCTAATTTAGAAGATAAAATAGTTTAAGGGGCGACAACGTAAAAAGAATAAGTTAAAAAACGAGTTCAGAGCAGAGATCCAGAAGATGGCAGTCTACTTATGAGTTAACCGGACAAAGAAGCTGAAAGATCCTGTATCTCTAAGTCGATCGACAGGTCGACCAACCAAGGAAGCTAAACTCTCTGAAACTACAAGTCGACTAATAGGTCAATCGATGAAAGCAAGACGAACTCTCTGAATCAAGCAGTTGACCAACAGGTTGATCGATGAACTTCATTGGCTATAACTTGAATTTGGCCATCGACTGGGCAGTCGACCTGAGGCACTATTTCAGGATTTTGCTCTATCCGAGATTATATCCAAAAGTAGCCATTTTTTGTTGGGATTTGAGAGAGATTTCAGGAATATATTCTTATATTTAAGATATGGTTCATTTATTAGATAAATCCTATTGATTTGGTACATTAAATATTAATATTTCTCAATTTGGTACTTGAAATAGTTTCTATTCTATCTAATTAAGTTTGACAAATACTTGGAGGGTTTAATTGAGAGATTTGATAGTTGTTATTAAGTGAATTGAACCAAAATGAAGTCATTATGTTATAATGGGTCTATATGAGCTATTAATTGTCATGACACATGTAAAGTAGCCGTTAGAAGGCTGATTTCATACTCCTTTAAATAGAACTGCGAATTTCATATATCATTAAGCAGTAAACAAGAGAGAAATCATATCATATCATTTGTGATCTTTTATAAGAGTTATCCTTTTGAAATATTGTGAGATTTTCTGAGAGACGATCTTGGAGATTAACTACTGTTAATCTTTGCTAATACTGATTTTGAAGTTACATTGTTTTATCTAATTATTCTGTGGATTCTGGGTGAGATCTTTCCAATTAATTTTTATTGTGCATTACTTGTTTATTATTGGAAATTGATCTTAGAAATCATTTCTGATTTTTGAAGGAAATATTTTTACAAACAATTTCTTGAATCTGATTATATTCTTAAATTTGCTACCCATATCTTGTTAAAATCAGATTTTTCTATCTGACATTTTTCTATCACTAAACTTGGGATATTAATTGAGTTATTATTTCTTTGGGGTGGTAGAAGCTCCGAGTGAGATTTTCCTACTTATCATTTTGTATTGGTGAGTAGTATGACAGACTAAATACTGGTGGAGGTATTTAATCAAGGGTAGTTGGGTTTCAGTCTCTTCTTGTAAAATGATTGAGGTAGTGATTCTTCTTGGATAGAATTACGTTGTGAGTGATTTTGTAAAGGTTCTATCCTTACTTGGGAAAAGGATAGTTGGAGTGTTTTGTGAGATTTTGATTCTTGAGCCTAAGGTATAAAAAGAATTAGGTTAGTCTTTAACCTGTAAAAATATAGGTTTTTCTTGAGCCTATAAAAAGTAGAGGTTATTCCTTAACTTGGGAAAAAGATTTTGTAAAGGTTGATTCTGAGCTTGTAAAAGAATCGGTGTGAGAGTTTGGTTCCTACCTTTAAAGGGATCTTGAATAATAGTGGGTGCGAATCTCTGTGGGGCTCGGAGGTCTAGACTAGTCATGAGTAGCTTGGTGAACCAGGATATATTTTAGTGTGCTGCATTATTAATTTGTTTATTTTTGTTGTTCGTGTGCACCTAGTTGATTAATTAATTCCGCTGTGATATAAAGATAATAATTAATTTAGGAATAAAATTAATTATTTGATTTATTGAAATTTTATTCTGATAATTTTTAATTACCTAATTCACCCCCCTCTTGGGTATTCCACTAGGCCAACAATTGGCATCAGAGCTGGTTTGAGCTTGTTAGGCTTAACATCCTAGCTAAACTGGTCACGTGCATACACCATGGATGAAGTATTTTGTGTATCCTCTTTTGGTAGTAGTAAATGCATATATGATAATGTGGTTTATGATTCTTATGATTTTAGTGGTAGTGATGAAATGATGATAATGAAAATGTCCATATTGTTATGGAAAAATTACTTTCTTTCTTACCACTTTTTGCTAAAGATAACTTGAGTTTAAAAAGAAAAATCGCTTCTTTTGAAAATGGCGAAAAAAGTGTTTAAAAATCTAAAGTGCATTTGGATGATTTTTGAGATACAAAAGAGTTTTCGGATGTTGTTTTTGAAATTAATAATTTTCTCTCTAAAATGGATTTTCTTGAAAATGAAAATAGAGTTTTAAAAAATAATCTTGATATGATTTGTAAGCAAAGGTCAGATTTGTTTCAAAAATCGATTTACTTAAGAAAAAATTTGAAAAATCAAAATCTGACCTCAAGTCAGTTTCAAGAGATTTTGAAAATGATTTTTCTAGACAAAGTGGATATGCTTCATCTTCTCATCTTTCATCACATGCCAGTGATAGTTATGCTTCTATTGTTAGAAATGATTTATATTTTACATCTCATGCTTTCTATGATAAATCTAATTTAAGATGTTTTTATTGTAATAGAGTTGGGCATTTTAAAGTATCATGTCCATTTCGAAAGCCTAAGATTATATCTAACAAAGACGAATCCAAAATGAAATGGATACAGAAGAAAATTGTTGAAATGTCTTGGGCAGAATTACAAAATGTCAGAAGTGGACTTGAAGGAACAGTTAAGGAGTTTATATCAAAGCCAAAACAAAAAGTTATAAAAGATCCACAAGTGACGTGTGTAAAGCGAAAAGATGCAACAAAGACAAAGTGTAAAATTGCAAAAAATTCATAAGAGAAATGTGCAAAAAGAAAAGTTGTATAAAATCTAAGATGAGATGTCACCAGGAAGCCACAAGTAATATGTGCAAAGGGAATCATCAATGAATCAAATTGCAAAAATAAAAAGTTGAGAGGATACAGACAGGCCAAGAGGAATTATGCACCCAAAGCAATCATGAGTACAAATGAGGTAAAGAGTAAAGTTGCCCCAAATGATAGAAAAGGTATTCTTAACTCTCCACATTTTAAATTTATGAAATTTGTTAAAGAGGGAGAGTCCCAACTTGCCAAATAGGTAAGTTGGTAATTGTTTCTAAGACCTATATTAAATGATGCGTTTACTTGTTGTCTTAGAAACATTATATAGTGATTATGAAAATCACATTTACTAAAAGTGTAATGACATGTTTTTTATAATGTGCTTATATGCTTACATGTTATTGAGATTTAGAAATTGAATTGAGCTAAGTTTTTTTTTTTTTATTAATCTTGATTTATTAAAATGCATGATATTTAATTAAGGTGAATTAAATGATAAAGAATTATTTATTTGATTTGAATTGTTTAGGATCATGATTGTATGCGTACATGGATATATTTATATAAATTAAGTATTTAGCTATATACATGGTAATAGGTTATTCTTATATGTCTCATATCCTCTGATTTTTAAATAATTATTATTGTGTAAGAGATTGAGCATGTTAGGAGATAACATCTTTAATATGCATGTTATTGATTGTGATATGATTCATGTTCTTGAGCGTTAATGATTATGTGTTAATGAGAAGTATATTACTTGAGAAGACTCGATCCGAATTGATTAGTTTATAGGATTAAGATTGCTTGGAATTGATTAGTGATCATACATGTTGATAAGAATAAATGATAAATATATGTTCACTTGATTTCTACTAATGATCTTCTTCCAAGTATGTTAAAAAGAGTTTCAAGTTTTAAGATTACTCAAGGGGAAACAAATATTCATACCGAAACTCAAAATTGAGTCAAGAATAAGAACAAGGTTGATTTAAGGAGATAATCGATTAGAGTTGAATCTTCATTCAACTAAGTAGTAAAATAATATCATTCTTGCATTGTTATGAGGAAAATTTAAGGATCATGATTTGATTATATAACTATGCTATATGAGATTCTCTAAAAGTCATGTTTAAAATATGCGAAATATCTTGTATCAATTCATGACTCGTTTATCATTGAATTATTTGTCAATTTGCATAATCTCCAAATATATATAGCATGATTTATTCGTTAATGATTATTGTTAAAAAAAAATGGAGCTGAATTTTTATGAAATAAGATGCGTTATATTAAGAGCTTCATAAACTATCATTGAAAGATGTTTCAT
Source organism: Eucommia ulmoides (assembly GCA_016647705.1). Lineage (NCBI taxonomy): Eukaryota > Viridiplantae > Streptophyta > Magnoliopsida > Garryales > Eucommiaceae > Eucommia > Eucommia ulmoides. Next base: position 40,970,034 of record CM028330.1, read on the forward strand.
GTCTTAGTGTTTCAAAGATTATATTTATTTTTTCTCCTTAAAATGAATTAATTTGTTTACACATATATAGTAGGAGATTGCATGATTAAGAATGATGTTTTTGGTGTAGATTTTGATGTATTGAGTAGACTTGATATTTATCTATAGAAATGATCCACATCGTGTTGATGTTTTGTGCTTAAAAAGTAATTTATTCAAATGAGTTTTAAATTTTTAAAGTTGATCTAATATGCTTCTATTATATGAATGCCTAGAGTGAATTATCTATATGTTCCCTCCCTCCGCCCCTCAATTTTGTTTTTGAAGATGACAAAGGGGGAGAAATTAGTGATGTTTTATTTAAGGGGGAGTATTTTCAAAATAGTGCTTTAATGGAGTATTTTTAATTTGTGCAAAGGGGGAGAAGTTAGTGATGTTTTATTAAGGAGGAGAATTTTTAAAATTGTGCTTTAATTGAGTATTTTTAATTTGTGCATTATTGAAATCTTCATTATGATGCTTTAACGATTTAAAGAACCCATCCTTAGATTCAGGGAGAGTGTGGTTATATTTTTATTTTAAAGAAAACATCAAAGTTAATTGTCATCATAAAAAATGGGGGGATTGTTGATCCTAAGATTTTGATGAACAATTAAGTATTGATGTTTTAGTAGAACTAATATTTTAATTGAGTATTTCACTGATTTAAAGTTCCAGTGACGAAGATATAAATTAAATGGATGTTAAACGATGATGTTGAAGATATTGACGAATTAAGAGTTTGTAGAAATTAGGAAAAATAACCTAGGCAAATTTCAACTCTTAATATCCCAATTAGGAACACACACATTGCACAAAGGGTTTTTATCATTTATTTGTGTTTTGATTAAGTGAAATTATTTGCTTCTATGTGATTTGAAAAGAAATATGTTTAAATGACTAAAATGGAATAGAAGAATATTAGTGGAGCTAATTTAGAAGAGAAAATGGTTTAAAAGGCAATAACGTAAAAAGAATAAGTTAAAAAACGAGTTCAGAGTAGAGATCCAGAAGATGGTAGTTAACTGATGAGTCGACCAGGCAAAGAAGCTGAAAGATCCTGTATCTCTAAGTCGACCAACAGGTCGACCGACCAAGGAAGCTGAACTCTCTAAAACTACAAGTCGACCGATAGGTCGACTGGTGAAAGCAAGACGAACTCTCTGAATCAAGCAGTCGACCGATGAACTTCATTGGCTATAACCTGAATCTGGCAATAGACTGGGCAGTCGACCTGAGGCACTGTTTCAGGATTCCGTTCTATCCGAGATTATATCCAAAAGTAGCAATTTTTTGTTGGGATTTGAGAGAGATTTCAGGGATATATTCTTATATTTAAGATATGGTTCATATATAAATTAAATCATATTGATTTGGTACATTAAATATTAATGTTTCTCAATTTGGTACTTGAAATAGTTTCTATTCTATCTAATTGAGTTTGAGAAATACTTGGGGGGTTTAATTGAGATATTTGAAAGTTGTTATTAAGTGAATTGAACCAAAATAAAACCATTATATTATAAGGGGTCTATAAGTGCTATTAATTGTCATGACACATGTAAACTATCTTTAGAAGGCTGATTTCATACTCCTTTAGATAAACTTGCAAATTTCATATATCATTAAGAAGTAAACAAGAGAGAAATCATATCATGTCAATTGTGAGATTTTATAAGAGTTATCCTTTTGAAATATTGTGAGCTTTTCTAAGAGACGATCTTAAAGATCAACTGCTTTTAATCTTTGCTACTACCGGATCTGAAGTTACATTGTTTTTTCTAATTATTTTGTGGATTCCGGGTGAGATATTTCTAATTAATTTTTATTGTGCATGACTTGTTTATTATTGGAAATTGACTTAGAAATTGTTTCTGATTTTTGAAGAAAATATTTTTACAAACAATTTCTTGAATCTTATTACGTGCTCAAATTTGCTACCCATATCTTGTTAAAATCAGATTTTTCTATCTCACGTTTTTCTATCACTAGACTTGGAATATTAATTGAATTATTATTTATTTGGGGTAGTAGAAGCTCCGAGTGAGATTTTCCTACTTATCATTTTGTATTGGTGAGTAGTATGACAGGTTAAATACTGTTGGGGCTATTTAATCAAGGCTAGTTGAGTTTCAATATTTTTCTGTAAAGAGATTGAGGTAGGGATTATTCCTGGAGAGAATTACGTTGTGAGTGATTTTGTAAAGGTTCTATCCTTACTTGGGAAAAGGATAGTTGGAGTATTTTGTGAGGTTTCGATTCTTGAGCCTAAGGTATAAAAAGAATTAGGTTGATTCTGAGCCTATAAAAGAATCGGTGTAAGGGTTTAGTTCCTACCTTTAAAGGGATCTTGAGTATTAGTGGGTGCGAATCTCCGTAGGGCTCGGAAGACTAGACTAGTCATGAGTAGCTTGGTGAATCAGGATATATCTTGGTGTGCTGAATTATTAATTTGTTTAATTTTGTTGTTTGTGTGCACCTAGTTGATTAATTAATTCCGCTGTAATATCAAGATAATAATTAATTTAGGAATAAAATTAATTATTTGATTTATTGAAGTTTTATTCAGATAATTTTTAATTACCCAATTCACCCCCCTCTTGGGTATTCCATTGGACCAACATATTACTATGTCTAGACCCTTATGGCTAAAACGTGGAATAAAGGAAGGTCCTCTATTCCTTGGAGAATAAGTATGTGCCTTCTTCTAAAATATTTTCTCCTTCTTAGTTATGAGTAGGGCTGACACTTGTATTCTATATTTTCTTCTTTTTTTGGACTAACAAAAGTAAACCTTAACATTAAATTTGCCTAAGTAAGTAATTTCAGTCGGAGTGTTCTTAACAAAATCAAATGTAAAAATCACTTACAATTTGTGTCATGTCTTTTTCTTATTTTTCCTAAATAAACAAAAAATAAATAAAAAATAAGAAAAATAAATAAGAAATTTTCACATAAGAGTTTTTCAACATGAAAAATACTTGGTGTTTTACTTTGAAAAAATAAACCTTTGTTTTTCTAAATTATTTTCATGAATAAATGTTTATATACTTTTTCTTAATTAAAACATTCACTTCTTGTTAAAGTAAATAAACTAGTTTTGTTAAGTCAAGTTTACAAATCAAATCTCTATCAGGGCTAAACTTGTCGATTTCTCCATAATTGATAAGCAGCCTAAAAGGGGGATATTTTTTATTTATTTTCAATTTTTTTTATCTCTTGCTTTCTTTCCATAAATAAATGTTTCTTGTTTTCTTACCCAAAAATAAAATCAAAAATGGGAATTAGTATGTTAACCAAAATGGGAATTCATTTAAACTTACCTACTGTTTTCTTTCAACGGGTGTCTTGAGGTGCCTAACACCATTACTGAGCATAATCGACCCTCTAATTTTAAAGAAATCTCTGGTAAAGACTAATTGTTTTTGAGTCAAAACTCGGGTCATTTCTAAAACAAAAATGATTTTCAAAATCCCAACGACCTAGTAGACCATTTAACTCAATGCTTAGTAGCAAATCCATTTTTTAAATAAAACTTTGTCCAAAGAACATTTCTAGAATGTACACTTAGTAAAGCGCCCAAAAACTGATTTTTCTTAAATGAACGGATTTTGAGGATTTTTTAAGGGAGGAAACCAAATTACATTTTCTTCGTTTCTCGCTTTCTCTCTTGTCCAAATTTTGCGGTACATCAGTACCACTTGTGTTAGATGAGTTGAATGAGTCGTTAACATCCTGTCTGGCCGCAACCACTACTTCTTTAGAAGTTGTGCCTCGTTGTAGATGTGGCTTCTTTCTCACTTGGCCAGGTTGTCGATAACGGTTTGGTGCTTGAATGAGACGATAGTAGCACAATTATCTTCGTAGCTTTTTCCACTCACAAGACAAATGAGTTATCCTCCGAATTAGGCTATGCTTCTTCAGAAGATTTCTATGCTGGCATGGGATGGACCACTCATCAGCCAATTTCGATCGAGATCTACCTCAATTATGTGGAATCGTTGTTGATTCTACTGGTTGGGTTTAGGGGTTGTGTTCTTTATATTCTACTTTGTGGTCTATGCCAGATCGGAAGGAACAAGGACATTTTCATTATTAATGATGCAACTATAGCACGCTATACTTTTCACTTTGAGGATTTTTCCCAGGAGGCTGAGGCTTACAATCAATGGCAGCGGCGCTGCTTGACATATGTCAGTGTATCTTTTTCCATTCATCTCTCTTTCGATCTATGGTATTTGACCTAGATAAATTTTCAGATTCAATTAGCAGTTTTGAGATCTGAAAGCTTGCTTTTTGCTAAGGTCAACCTTATTCTGTCTCTGGCTATTGTGGGTCCTTCGTCTTCATCTGTGTCAGATCCCCTAGGTGCTTCACATTGTCCTTCATCGTTCATGACTAAGGAGTTAGCTTGGATTAGGGCCTGCGTGGAGACTCTGGATTATGTGAAGGATCTGAGTATGTCAATTGTCCCATAATCGACTCGAACTCTCCTCAGTAGAATTGCACCTAGTGTCACTAGTTGCACTGATCTTTTTTGAGCTTGATAGGCCGATCCAGAGACTAAAGCACATGTAGGAAATTAGGCCTACATACTATCTATTTGATTTCTTTGCTCTAACAGAAATTGTTAGTAGATAGAATAGTAGCATGTATACGGTTAGATGTATAAGCATGTTGCATTAATTTGACTTTGAACCCATGGTAAGTTCTGAACCCCTTTGTATCGAAGCACATGAAAATCTAAATATGTACGTGTGATGGTGATGATGTTATGCACCTATAATTTCTACTATAATGCTATGCTAAGCCTTATGGGATTCCTATGATGTTGTCTCCCAGCGCTTCATGAGATGGTATTTTCCTGTTGTGTGATTTCTATGATGTTGTCTTCTAAGCCTTATCGAACGTTCATTTGATGGTGCTTGCGTTACGTGTCCTTTGCTTTGAGCCATCTTAATGGTATTTTCACGTTGTCTCGAATAAGAAAAGTTGATTAGGCTCTTTTACTTCTTCTTTGTCACAACTTGGAAACTCGTTCCATAATCGCGATTGTCCTTTGAAGAATCGAACCATGGCTTTTGGTCATATCAGGGGTAGAGAGTCTGCCATAGAGTGAATCAGTTCCAGAATAATTCATTTTGTTGGTCTTTGTAAGGAGATTGGAGTTTTTAATTTTCTTTACAAAGTAACTTATTTTAAATTAAATAAAATATTTTTCAATATTTTAAAGAACATAATTTTTAGTTTTATGTTTATTAAGAAAAATATTTTTGGCTCTTATAATGAAGAAAAAAACTTTAAATTGAAAAATAATCTTTTTATGAAAAGAAAACATCAAACATTTTTTGGTTAATTTTTTTTCTCTTAAATGAAGGAAAACATTTTAAGGAAAATAATTTTTTTATGAAAAAGACTACTATTAAAGTTTGTTTGTTTTTTGTTTTTTTTTTAAAATAAGGAAACTTAATGTTTCCTATATTTAAAAAATAAAAAAATCTTACTATGTTTATGTGTGTTAAGTAAATGCAAAGTACACATTTTTTTAAAACCAAAATAACCTTAACTTAAACAACTTGGGGAATAGTTTTCCTTAAGCCATTTCAAGTTTCTCTCAAATTTGGGAAGTCTAGAAATGGGATATGGAAAATTCTCCCTTTAAAGTTCTTAGTTTAGGCAAAGTTTTTTTTTTTTTTTTTTAAGTATAATATATATATATATATATATATGTGTGTGTGTGTGTGTGTGTGTGTGTAAAAAAATAACAGAAATTTAAAGTGTGGTAAGGAGCCGAATAGGAAATGTAATTGATATAAATTTAAATGTAGAATACGAATGACTAAAAAGAAAATGTGTAGTGGTATGGCGAGTCGTAATAGAGACATAGGAAAAGAAATTTTAGGAGTTTTCGAAGGAGGGGGATCACAATATAAAGAAAGTTAGCGGTGGAATAAGGAGGTCTAAGAAGTCGTTCATGATAAGAAAATAGCTGATAAAGAATTAAAAAAAAAAAGTTGAAGTAGGGAGAGTTGGGAGAAGTAGAAACATGTAAAAACAGAGGCAGGAAAAGTAATTAAAGAATCAAAGTTTCGGGCATATGATAATTTGTATCAAAAGTTAGATACAAAAGTTGAAGAAAGGGACATACTTAAACTCAGCAAGTGAAGTGAACGAAAGACTAGATATATAAGAAGTGTCATGTGAATTAAAGATGATGATGAGAAGGTCCTGGTGAAGGATGAAGAGATTAGGAAATGATGGAGAAGTTATTTTTATAGTCTATTTAATGAGAACAATACTGGAGAATCTAATTTAAAGTTGCCTCGTTTACCTTCAGATAACATTTATAGGTTTCATAAAAGAATCAGGGCTTCGAAAGTTGGAATAACACTTAGAAATATTAAGATAATAGGGTCAGAAGAGAACCCAATAGCGGTGTGGAAAGGTCTGGGAGATCTTGGGATAAAGTGGTTGACTAGACTTTTTAAGGACATTTTGAGGACTAAAAGAATGCCTGATGACCGGAGGAAGAGTATCTTATTGCCCATTTATAAAAATAAAGTTGATGTTCAAAGTTACGCAAACTACCGGGGTATAAAACTTACGAGTCATGCTATGAAACTTTGTAAGTGTGGTAGAATATAGAATAAGACATAAAACGAGTATAGAATAAAACCAATATTGATTAATGTGCAACCAATCAACTACTGAAGCAATCTATTTACTTAGGAGATTAATGAAAAATATATAGAGAAAAAGAAAGATTTACATATGGTATTTGTGGAACTAAACAAGGCTTATGATCAGGTACCAAGAGAAGTTTTGTGGTGGATGCTAGAAAAAAATAAGTATCCAACGTATATATTGAGGTAATTAAGGATATGTATAAAGATAAAGTCACTAGTGCTCGAACAAGAGGAGACGATACTTGTGTATTTCCTATTAATATAGGCTTCTATCAAGTATAATCTTTAAGTCATTACATCTTCATTCTAGCGATAGATGAGCTAACAAAACATATTCAAGATGGAGTACCTTGGAGTATGTTATTTGTGGATGACATAGTACTAATTTATGAAAATAGAATATATCTTAATATTAATTTAGAAAAATGGAGAGAAGCCTTAGAGTCTAAAGTCCTGAACATTAGCAAAAATAAGATGGGATACATGCATTGCAATTTTAATAATATCCGAATAGATGATGTTGAGGTCAAATTTAGAGATGAGAAGGTTCCAAAGATGGATCATTTTAGATATTTAGGTTCAATGATTAATAGTAATAGCGAAATTAAGGAATAAATTACTCATAGAGTCAAGGTATGATAGTAGAAGTGAAAAGGTATAGTTGGGGTGATATGCGATCGTAGGATACTATAGAATCTCGAAGGGAAATTCTACGAAACTACAATAATATTGGCGCTTCTGTATGGTTCATAATGTTGGGTAATAAAAACAAAGCATGTCTAGAACATTGGTGTAATAGAAATGATGATGTTGCAGTAGATGAGTGGGAAGACGAGAAATGATGAAATTAAGAATGAAACTATTAGAGATAATTTAGGAATAACACCTATCCATGAGAAGATGAGAAAATATCGTTTACAATGGTTTATACATGTGTATAAAAGACCCAATCAAGCACCAGGAAAAAATATGATTTAGTTCAAGTACGGGGGCCTACTAGAGGGAGAGGTAGGCCTAAGATAAGTTGGGATGAAACTATTAGAATTAATTTGATGACATTGAACTTGACTGAGGGGATGATCATTGATCATTCATTATAGTGTAAATGAATTCATGTAGCCGACCCTACTTAAGTGGGACAAAAGTTTAGTTGTTGTTGTTGTTTGTAGGGGGGTATGGAAGACTTATATTGCTATAGAGAAAGTCCTTTATCCTTTTTTTTCTTCTTTCTTTGTTCTTGATTTCTTTTGTAGAGATGTTTTTTTTAATAAAATCTATGTACCTCAAACTAATTTTTGAGAGAGTATTTTAGAGAGAGAAAGAGAGTCTTGGCAAGTAATGCAATTGCATGAGCACAAATGAGCATGTATAAGCAACTGAAAGGGGTGTAGTTAACCATCTACTTATAGGCAGAGACAATAGTGCACTCACCAGAGCGTGCACCCTGGTGAGTGCACAAGGTCTCCAGAGGTTGTGGTAGTTATCCTCTGGTGGACAAATACCCCCTATTTTCGTATAATTGTGCATTTTAGCCCCCATAAATTGAAAATTTTGTGGTAGACTTTCAATTCCCAACTCCTTAAGTCTTTTCATTCATGGTAATAACTTGGGAGAATCTTAATATATTTAATGTAACTCTAATTTAGAATCCCAATGCTTCGTCTTATTCTTGGGTGGTGGATATGATGAGCAGTTAGTGCTGTGAGCTTTTTTTTTACTAATAAAATGCAATTTGTTTTTGTGTTTTTCAAGAAATTGGAATGCTATACATGAAATTAAACTATCCAATTTAAGATTGATATGTCCAATTTTGAAAAGTAACCTGCAATTGGTCGTCAATTTGATGAAACTGAAAAAGAAAATACAAGTTTAGGGCCAAATTGAAAAAATAGGTGTAATTGGCGAAATTTCTTAAAATTAAGCGGTGGAATCCAAAATTGACTATGTCAAAAGTGATATCTTATTAAAATATACTTTCAATTTAATCATTATAGTCACTAATTAACATTTAGAAATTTGAAATTTTAGCTTGAAACTTTATTTCTCACCTAATTGATCCAAATTGTCAAACTTTATTTTATTTTATTTTATTTTGTATTTTCTTAATTAAAACATTATAAAAATATTAGAGATGAGAATCTAAGGAGTGAATTCGTATCTTTAAACAAGGTTTAAAGTTTGTCTAAATTTTCACTTTTGACCCGATACTTTTTGTCACACACCATCCTGGGCGCCTATGCCCAAGACTAGGCGTGACCTCGATTTGATGTTACTCAACTATCTACAAATGTACAGTACTATCAATTGATATAAATATTCAAAATATTTATCAACTCAAAATTTAGAGATACACATGTCCCAAATATCTCATAACAAAACTACAAAAAGTTTCAACGACTCACTCCCACCAGTTATCCTAATAGCCTCCAAAATAAAACCCACTATATCATCTGACTCTAACTAGCACCAGTAGTGGATTCGTCTTTAGCTGAGGTACCTGAGATAAAATATTTTATCGGTGTAATGTATTCGTAATATAAAAATAATTTATGAATCAAGCACATTTGTCGAAATCTATTTTCCAAAACAGAATATAACTATAGTAATATTTTTCAAAATAGAATATATCTGGACTAAACAATATCAAAATTCACAGATATCATCAATGAATAACAACTAATATAAATCAACCAATCAAATCACTCGTATATAATAAAATAATAGAAATATATTTCTCTACTAGCTGCAGGATCGTTCCACCTCATGATCGGGTGTTATAACGGCACTGTAACGTGTATAATTATACAATCTAAGGTTTCTATCAGTGTCAAGGCCATTCAATATCTCCAATGGTAGGATCCAACACATGGTATAAACTACCATATCATGATGATAATCATCGTCATCAACAAGAACAACAACCACCACCACAACCTGCAAGACTTGCCCTCATGTCAGGTCATAACACAACATCTTACAAGACATGTTCTCTTGTTAGAACTAATAACATCTCGCAGGACATGCCCTCATGTCGGGACCACACTATGGCATAGTAGCCTAATAATAAAACCACATTTAACATTTAACCATTTATTTGATCCATTTAATGTTATATAATAATCCATTTTAATAAATCATTTCTTTTCACATTTTAGTATGAAAAATAAATTCGGTAATTTACATAGAAGATAGTACCATCCCCTAAAAAATTGCACTTCTAATAGGCTATTGTCGAAATACTGTCGTAGTCGATGTCGTCTATGAACCTTTCTGTATCCACTAGTCAAATTTGCAACCCTCTCCAAAACAAGTGAAATAAAAATTGCAGGAGAATTTCACACTTTCACAGATCATCTCTGTTGCCAAGCCAAGTTCATGGCCAGTTTTTTTATTAGAAATTATTCAAGAGACCTAAAGTAATTTTTTATTTTATTATTATTATTATTATTATTATTATTATTATTATTATTATTTTTTATGGTATGGACATGTGTCCTTGTCTATTCATCTTTATTTATTTATTTATTTATTATTATTTGTTTTCCTTGAAATAACAATGTCTCACACCCACATTTCTCTTTTTCCCACTTATGCAACAATTACATTTAACCCCAAAAGATTTTAAAATAAATTTTTTAAATATCATAATGATCCCTATAAATTTTGAAGTGAAAATTTAAATATAACAATTAACCCTATTGTTTCTCAAATGTTATAAAATCCAATTAGAAATATGCACATCCTTCCCCCTAATAGAAATTTCGTCTCGAAAATTATTTACCTTAAACGAACTAATGCTGATATTTATTCATCATTTTCTCTTCTCTTCCCCACATTATCTCATGATTGCGCCACAACACCTTAAGTAATGAAATCGTTTTTATTACCAATACTTGATCTTTGTGATCTAGAAGTTGTACTACATAGGAATCCAGACTTACTTTCCAAACCGAACTCACAACTTAACGACTTATCCTATGGTCCACTACTGATGAGACAACCTAACAAGACTATAGAACCTATAACCTAGGCTCTGATACGGAAAACTGTCATACCCCACCCCAGGCCCCAATGACCGAGACCAAACGTGACCTCGTCTTAATGTTACTCAACTAACCACAAATATACACTACTATCAATTGATATAAATTTTCAAAATATTTATCAACTCAAAATTTAGAGATACTTATGTCCAAAACATCTCATAACAAAACTACAAAAAGTTTCTACTGCTCACTCCCAACGGCTATCCTAATAGCCTCCAAAATAAACCCACCACATCCTTTGACTTTATGTAGTGCCAGTAGTGCACCCGTTTTTAGATGAGATACCAGAGATAAGATATTTTATTGGTGTACTCTTTTCATAACATAAATATAATTTATGGATCAAATACATATGTCATAATCCATTTTCCAAAACAGAATATAACTACAATAATATTTTTCAAAATAGAATATAACTACACTGAACAATATCGAAATTCATAGATATCATCATTGAATAACAACTGAATATAAATCAATCAATCAAATCATTCTTATATAATAAAATACCAAAAATATATTTTTCTATTTGCCATATGATCGTTTTACCTCACGATCGAGAGTTATAATGGTATCGTAACGTGTACAAATATGCAATCTTAGGTTGCCATCAGTGTTAGGATAATTCAATATCTCCAATGGTAGGAGCTAACACGTGGTATAAACCACCATATTATGATAATAAACATCATCGTCAACAACAACAACCACCATCACATGCAAGATTTGTCCTCCTATCATGTCACAACACAATGTCCTATAGGACATGCCCTCCTGTTTGGACTAAAAACATCCCGCAGGATATGCACTCATGTCCGCACCACACTATGGCGTAGTAGAATAACAATAAAACCACCTTTAACGTTAAACCATTTACATGATCCATTTAACGTTATAGAATAATCTATTTTAATAAATACTTTCTTTTAACATTTTAGTATAAAAATAAAATTTGAAAATTGACATAGAAAACATCACACTCGCCTAAAAATTGTGTTCCTAATAGGAAATCGTCAAAATAATGTCATAGTCAGCATCGCCTATGAAGTTAAACCCAAAAGTTAAAATTAACATTTAACCCTCAAAGTCTTTAAAACCAAACTTTTAAATATCATAATGATCCCTAGAAATTTTTAAGGTAAAATTTAAATATCACAATTGGCCCTATTGTTTCTCAAATGTTCTAAAATATAATTAGAAATATGCACACGCAAAAGTAGGTTCTTACACTATTATTAAATACAAAAAAGTGTAGGACATAATTCGGAGTCATAACGTCCATAGAAACATTTACCCTTGAGTTTTGTGCCAATCGAACTGGCTATATTGTTTTTAACTTCTTTAAGTGTTGAAATTCTATTTTTTGCAAACTCCTAAACTACTCATCCAAATTCAATTATGTTTGTTGCTATAATTCTTAATGGACAGGGCATTACTAACTCTCCCGTTTTGTGCCAATAGGACCCTGTTCAGTTTGTTTAGACAACCAAGTCATTTTGTACTTCCTTAAGTGTCAAAATATTACGTTTTCGCATTAATCCTAAACTACTTATTCAAAATCGCTTTTATTTCTTTCTACAAGTCTTAATGGCCGGAAAGATATTGACCCTCGAGTTTTAAACCAATCCATTTTTAACTTCTTTTAGAGTTCATCTACTTTTCCGCAAAAATTCTAAACATCTTATTAAATTCACTTCCATTTCTTCGTACAAGTATAATGGATACAGTGGCACTATCCCTCGTGTTTTGTGGCAATCGGACCCAGTTGCTCTAGTTTTGGACACCCTACAGGTTTTTAATTCTTGAAGTGTTCGACTTCTATTTTATGCATAACTCCTAAATCATATATCTATTTATTTTTTTCGTTTCTTGCTATAAGTCTTGATGGATGAGACGTTGAGTTTCAAACCAATTGGACCTTGTTGGTCAATTTGGGCACCCAATTCATTTTAAATATCTTTTGAATGTTCAAGTTCTGCTTATTCGCATAAATCCTATACCACTAAACCAAAATATCTTTCGTTTCTTTGTATCTTAATGGATAACCTGATGCTAACCATTGAGTTTGGTGCTAATCAAACACCGTTTTGCAATTTTGGACACCTAATCCATTTTTAATTCTTTAAGTCTAAATATTTCACTTATCATTTTTTATCCATTTTTTCTCTCTCCATATTTTAGCCATTTAAATAAATTTTAGTTTTCAGTTAATATCAACTATGTTGAATTCATCTACTTGATATCAATTATATATTAAATTCAAATTTGATATCTACCTATTTATGAAAGTAGAAACAAAATTTTGGGAACTAAAAACAAAATACTAAATGTGCTAGGCTAATTCTTTAAAGCTCGGAAATTAATATATTACTAGTTTTAGACCCACATATTGTTTGGTTTATTTAAATTCTATATTAGAATACATTTACTATTTCACTATTACACATGGAATATTTAGAGTGTTGTTTCTTTAAATATCATGTTTAATAATATTTTAAAACGATTAAAAAATAATGCATTGAAAATAATGAAAAATAAATGTTCTCACTCATTTGTTTTTTCACCTAAAAATAATAAGCAATAAAGAGCTAAATAAATTAAGTATTAAGTTCCATATGTTTGGAGAAGAAGTTTATTCATTTATAGAATTCTTAACTTTGCTTTTAAGGTTAACTTTGAAACAACATAATAGCTCTAAGTTTATGTTGTTTAGTAGTTAATATTATAAAAAAATTTAATAATGATTATCAATAAAAAAATCACAACAAAAGAGAAACCAAATATAATTGTTTTGGCCAATTTCATATACCATATTTATTAAAAAAAAAAAGAAAAGAAAAAAAAGGACATTTATATTAAATTAGAAGAAAATTATGAAACTACAATAATTGGTTAGAATGAATAAATTTATATAAATATGTTAGTGATATTATAATCCCATTAAAATTCCACTATCTCTAAAAACTAAAAAAGTATTACATGTTTCGAGCCTTCCTATTCAATCTAGACAAAAGTTTTCACTTTTAATATTAGATATATTATGTTAATTCTAAATCGAATAGGCGATTTCTAGAATAATAAATTATCGAACAAAATTATGGAACAAAAAAATCTTTAATCCTAACCTAATTAGTTCGGTTAATTAATTGATTAAATTTCTAATTTCCTATTCCTTGATATTAATCAAATAGGCTAATTATTTGAAGAATTTTCTAGCAGTCAAACCGTTCTAATATGAGGAAATAGAGCCGACAACTTTTTCACACTTGGGTGATGGATTTATTCAAGAGAAAATTACATTTTAAAACTATTGACTGTTTCTAAGTAGTTTTTCTAAATTTGTGTGTTTCATTTTCAACTCTCTATGTATTAACACGTTTTTAAATGATAATTCTATCGCAAAATCCGTCCAAACTAAAAGAATGAAGGGCAAAATAGTAATTTTATATTTTTTAATTTTTTTTAATAATTTTCTCTTTATTTTCTTCTCTCCTCTCTCTCTCTCTCTCTCTCTCTCCCTTCCTCACTCCCTCTCTCTCTTGCGCTAAACTCTCTCTCTGTCTCTCCCTGTCCCTTCCTTCCTCTCCCCTCCAAAGCTCCCCAATTATGGGGGTAACCACCCCCCCATAATATCGGGTGCCCCCCACAAATGAGGGTGTTTCACCCCTGCAAGGGGGGAGGGGGGGTAAAATACCCTATGTTACGAGGTTGAACACCCCCTGTGTTATAGGCTGCCTCACCCCCCATAGCAGGGGGTGAAACACCCCATGTGTTAATTCCATGGTGCCAAAAAAAAAAAAAAAAATTGGGTGCGAAATGACATATTATTTATATTTTAATAATTAATAAGGAATTATTTGGTGCTTCTATATTTTAATTTTTTCAACAAAAAATATTTTGGTAATAGTTTTTATTTATTTATTTATTGCTAAAAAAATATCGGGAATGTAATTATAACTATTTTAGTGGCGAATCTTATATTTAGTGTCAAAAAATATGTGCTACGAAATTTGTTATGTCATAGTCAATAGTTAGTGAGATTTAACATGAAAATTAAATTTATTCGTCCATACTATTCTTTTGTGAAAAACAAATATTTTTTATTAGATTTTGTGACTAATAGAATGTTTTCTTGTAATGCTACTGATGCGGTCAGAAATTCTCCGCTCTTCACCTTCCTTCTTTTACCTGCGAAACCGTTTAGTTCTTGGGGAGGGGGCATGCCATTCTGTTGTCAGCCAAAAAATCTCTGGCGTGAGAATAAGTTAATCTGGTAATGGAAAAAGATAATATACAGATTGAGTCTTAAGCAGTAAATGGTGATACCTTCATTTTATATAGGCTCGATAATTCTCTATCGTTTCATTGGAGAAGTCGTCCGTTATGTGATCTGCTCCTAACGGCTTAGAAGATAACCACAATATTTTTCCCTTATCGTGGAAGAGATCTTCTGTAACGTACCCTATTTATCATGGGCCGTTACAATCAACAGGTTACAACGTTCTTCATGTGTAAGGGAGATGATCACGATGAGCTGCCTATTCGTTTCTTGGACCAAGACCCCGTGAGCTTTGCTCTTCCCATTGATGGGCCTCCTTATGAGGCTTTTTTTGCTGGAGTGGTGAACTACTGTAGCCATTACTCAGATGGGCTCATTATTCTCGGCCCAAAAAACGTATCGGGCCTATTTGTTTCGGATGAGATTACTGACATGATCTGATCGATTAATGCTCCACGCCTATGTTAGTTGTAAGCGGGAGTTTTCCTATATCATTTTTTCGCCTGATTTTCATAAAGATTCAAGAGAAGAGAAAATGAAAGATCACTTCTATTTCGTGTAAGTTCTCATCTTCCCCAAATCCTTTGGTTGTGTTGCTTTTTCTTCGCATTCTCTGTTTCGATTGCTGCTTGTATTGTCCAAGGATATTGTTGAGTCAATCGAATAGTCTTTCCGAAGTTGGTTCATTGTTGATTCCCTTTATAGAGCAAAGGACGACGGTTGAGGCTGCTCAAGCCTCTAATCCCTCAGAAAGCTAGGGTGATCATGGGGAGAGAAAGATTCTACATGAATGTCTTGGACCATTTAGAAAACAATATGATATTCCTTTGTCTATGTCAATTAGGGTTCTATCTGAAAACGAACGTCCCTACGATGCCAAAGAGGATAAAATATACCTCTTTTTGTGGATATTTGAGTACGGACTCACTCTTCCCTTTACTCCCCTTCTTTGTAATCTTTTCCATCAATTAGAGATAACCCCTGCCCAATTATCCCCAAATGGATTTCATCACATCATGGCTGCCATTACCCTTGCATGAGCAAATGAAACGTCTCTCTCTGTAGATACAATTAGGAGTATAGGATACCTTAAATTCCTCACCAATCTTGGGAGATATTACTACTCTTTCCCCAAGATTTTTTTTTTCTTACTGACCTTCCAATTAAGGTGAGAGACTGGAAATAGTGGTACCTCTTCTTTTTGGGTGATTACCAGTTATCTCCTAAAAAAGAGGGGCATCCCTCAGTTATGCTGAGGCACTTCAATACCCGAAGTAATTTCTCTTGTTATTTCCTTAACAATTTGATTTTTTTGAAATTCTTGTTCAAATGGTTTTGATGCCTTTTCTGGGGTCTATGGTACATGTGAGAGAGCTTGCAAAAGTCTTAGCCTCACAGCCAAAACCGAAGGGGAATTGAGAAGTTGCTAGTTCCAGTAGAGCATTATTACAAAGTTTTGGTTCATCGACCATTCATCACACCAAAAATGGATCCATCTCAATTCAACGAACTGGCTAAGTTGAAAATTGGAAGAAAGATAAAAAGGCTCACAAAAATGTCTTCTATGTCTGTCGGGAAACCATCATCTTAGCCCGCCTCCGCTACCGTAAGATCGGAAGTTTTCCAAGCAATGGAGCCTTCCGTTGCATTAGAGGCCAAACAACCAGTTCAGCCTACTGTGCAACCTCTTATCGATCCTCAACCTGCTATTCTAGAGGTCACCAAATCTAAAGAAGACTCCCAGCCTTTGAGCATTTATAGGTGCAGGGTGATCTCAATAACCATCCCAACGATCATAGCACCAACACCAGCCCCAACAGAAGTCACTGAGCTAGTGCCTACTGTAAGGATGTCTGCCGACCATGCCATTGCAGAGCCTCCATCAGTCAATCGTCAACCTCCTCAAGCGTCAGCTTCCAGCCATGTGGTATTAAATGGCCGAGGTATGTCCAAGCGGTAAATGTGCATACTAATTTACGAAATTGGACCCCAGTCCTAGGCCGATTTTCAAATTTGGATAATGCTATCAAATTTCTGTATGATAGGTCCTCAGACAAGGGCTAAGAGAGGACTGAAGGCTGTAATAAAGCTGCGCTATTCAGGATAATAATTTGTGTAATTCTTCAGGTAATCTACGAATTTTTTAACTACTTTTCTACCTCTCCAAATTGTTTACTAATTCCTTACTACTCACCTTTTTGTTGTAGTGCATCCACATGTCTTCTGCCATGGTTAACTGTGTTGATCATACAAATAAGCTGGATGTCCAACCCATACATCGACTAATTGAGTTTAGGAAGTTGTAAGAGAAAAACAGCGCTTTGGAGGAGCAAAAGCTCAGCTTGGCGACAGACCTAGCACTGGAGAGGTATTCTCAAGAGAGGTTCAAGATGGAGCTTTGTTCTACTAATGAGTAAAGAGAAGCTCTGTAGAAAAACAACAATCTTTATTTCAAGTAGAGAGCTTAGCGTTGAGAAGGGATTGCTCGTCCTTAAGGGATCATGTCCACACTTTGACTGAGGACATTAGCTCAGTTCTCTTAATAATTGATCAATAGGGTACTGATCTCAAGGCCAAAAATGCCACCATCTGAGCCAAAAATGACACTCTCAAAGGAAAGGAGAATACCCTCCAGCAAATGTAGAATGAGAGAGATCGTTCGATGGCTGAGTTTGACTAAGAGAAGCTAAAGTTTTCTCATCAAGTACAAGAGGTGGGGAGGTTAATAGCCGAGCTTACACCAAAAACAAAAAGAGTTTGAGCAACAGATTAAAGATCTATGGGATGAATTCAAGAGTAGTTAAAAAAACCACCGGAAGGTGGGTTTTATTTTCTGTCAGTAGCTAGTATTAGAGGAATATCTTATTCTGGATCTCTCTTTCTTATAATATGTGCTAAAAGATGAGCCAGAGGACGAAAACACAGCTGGTGGAGAGGAAGAAAACGCTGAAAATGAGGAGATGGTGTCTGCATTAGTTGTCGAGGTTCCTACTCAGAACTCAACCCTAATTTTGGTTAATTAGCCTGCTGTGAGCTCAACCCATGTCCTAGCTCAATCTTTTCCAGTTGATATTGTAGCCACGTAGAGTTTTAACCATCCAGACATCAAATATCAAAGCGTCACTCTCTGAACTGTCCTCCTGACTTTTCAATTTTCTTTTTGACGTCTGTAATTAATTTTTGGTAATGATAACTTTGTATCACCATGACCTGTTTAGAATAGTAGTTGTCATTTTAATCTTTAAAACATACTATGATAATTGTTGTGCATTTTTTGTCAGCACACGTCATTCATGCATTTAATGTACGCTTTTTCGACGTTTTAGTTTCTTTTATCTCTTCAATTGTTTGCCTATTTAAATCAAAACCAAGCATTAATTATTCATTCACAAATCCCGATGCTTTTAATCTTGCATTCTTGATTTCTTTATCTTTCATTTTCAAGTATTTCGTGATCATGGTGTCTTCTTCATGGCCAACACCCTTCTCTTTTGAGTCAATCTAGTCTGAAAGGCAAAAGGAGATTAAACTGGGAGAACACTTCCATGCCTTAATGATGTTGGCCAAGATTGCCACGGAAGACCACCCTCGTCTTTGTGCCTTAGAGGAATCCATTGCTATTTTATTTACACTTTCGCACAATCTTTCATATCCATGAGCTTAGGGATGAATTGATAAAATCAGAAATGAGCAAACGTGACTTGACTACTAATTTCCATTTTCATAAGCTCTTTATTGACGCCCTAAAGAAGAAGCGGGACAAACACTTGATGAAAAATGAAGCGAAAAAGGCCAAAATTCGAGAATTGATCAACAAACTCAATAAATATGAGAAGTATGCCTTTTATTTGTCTAACTTGAATTCCAAATATCTGGATTCGCCTATTTCTCATGGGTTGGAATGAAGCCTTCCTCAGCCCTAGTATTAAGAAAAAAAGAACTTTTTTTTTTTTTTTTGGAAAGAACAGTCTTTTCTGTTCTTGAACTTTTTTATTTTATTTTATTTATTTTGTAGCCATGTACCCCCCTCTTTTCTTTTTTTGATAATATGAAAATATGGGCTTATTGATTTTGTTTGTGTATGTGTTGCCCTCCTGCCCTTCTTCTTTAAAACTTGGTTATAAATCTAAACTAGTTATGAATTAATATCTAGGCTTTAGGCAGTAAGTGAAATACTTAGTCGTAATAATCAGCATCATGACATGTAGGTAATCAGATGTACCATCATAAAATCAACATCATTCTCACGCA
This sequence comes from Eucommia ulmoides, assembly GCA_016647705.1. NCBI lineage: Eukaryota > Viridiplantae > Streptophyta > Magnoliopsida > Garryales > Eucommiaceae > Eucommia > Eucommia ulmoides. The sequence goes on from CM028330.1 coordinate 40,989,314, forward strand.
ATTATCCAGTCTTGAACTTGTAAGATTTTTGGATTTTGTAACTTAAATGAGATGGGTGCCTTTGTAAATTTACTTGAGTTTATTGTTAATCATTAATCCGACATTGACTTCCCTTAGTTTGTAAGCCTGGAAGTTGTAACTGGAAAACTGATTCTGCATCGTAAACAATGAGCAGTGTTGACCAAGGCTGGGCTGATCTATTCTGCTAATGCTGAGCGAGCTATCTTTCCCTCCAATATGTAAATAAGCCTAACCACCTTGATTGAGCTAGGCTGAGATGGTCAATTATATTGAGTAAACTGACATGCTCTGCTCATTTATGAATGAGTAAATAGATTAACTCTGCTCATGCTGAGCTGAGATACTTAGTTGTATTGAGTAAAGTGATGTGCTTTACTCATTTGTGAATGTGTAAACGGATCAACTATGCTTATGTTGAGTTGAGGTGCTTAATTTGAGCTGAGCTGAGATACTGAGTTGACATGCTCAGTTGTAGTGAGTAAACTGACCTGCTCTGCTCATTTGTGAATGAGTAAATAGATTATCTTGGCTCATGCAAAATTAAGGTGCTTAGTTTGGGCTGAGTTGAGATGCTTAATTTTGTGCTTAGTTGAGAAGCTCAGTTGTATTGAATTTAATGTCAGATGTTCGTGTTACACTTAGTTTCAATTCACTAAATATTGTGGGCATGACCAAAATCATGGTATTGCAATAATAAGCAACGCACATTTGATGGAGAGAAAATTTATTTGATTTATTTAAAGAATATAACTCAAAAAGAGAAAAAATAGTTTTGAAACATTCAAATAAAGACAAGAATAAAAAAATGATCAGAAAATTCACACGAAGTTGTTCCGTAGGTGAGAGAAGTTCCAGAGCGTAGACACCGCCACACCATTAAGATCTTCTAGCCAATAGGTTCGTGGTCTGTTCACCTTAATAACTAGGTAGGGGCCTTCCCATTTAGGGACTAGCTTTCCCAAGCGACGTTCTAGGAGATAAGACATTACTCTACGAAGTACTAGGTCTCCTACTGTGAAGTGTCGTCGACATAATGCATTGTGGAACATTCATGCCATTCTCGATTTGTAAGCTGCCATCCTCATCGACGCCCTGTCTCGTCTCTCTTCCAACTGGTTCATCTCTTGTCATATAGCTTCTTCGTTTTCCACTAGGTTGGTCGTGCTATCTCGTCTGGATGGCAATCCTATCTCTACTGGAACAACAACTTCAGTTCTGTAGGTTATGGATAAATGTATTTCCCCTGTGGTAGATGTCAGAATTGTTCGGTATGCCCAGAACACTCCTAGGAGCTCTTCTACCCATTTTCTTTTGGCATCATCCAGTCACTTCTTAAGTACCTCCTTGATGGAATAGTTTGTCACCTTGGCTTGTCCATTGCCTTATGGGTATGCCGGACTAGATGTGCGATATTGGATCTTCAGTTCATCATACATCCATCCAACTTTGCCGCCGGTGAAGGGAGTTCTGTTATCCGAAATGAGTACTACAGGAATACCCAAACAATATATGATATTCTTCCAAAGACAATTCTTGATTTCGTTCTCCCCCACAGTTGTAAATGCTTCAGCTTCAACCCACTTGGTGAAGTGATCAATCACTACTAGTAAACACTTCTTGTTTCCTGGTGCTGGAGTAAACGGTCCGAGCACGTCAATCCCCTATTGCGAAAATGGCCAAGGGCTGGTTACTGGCATTTGCTGTTGAGCTGGAACCTAAATATCATTGGATAACTACTAGCATTTGTCATAATTTTTTTATGTACTTTTTTGCATCAATGCGTATCGTTGGCTAGTAGTACCCCACTCTTAGTGCTTTGTGAACCCGGGTCCTCCATCCTTGATGATTTCTACAGGCTTATTCATCTATCTCTTGTAGGATGTACATGGAATTTTTTGGGCCTAGACAAAGCAGTAAAGGTTGGAGGAAAGAACATCTATATAGTTTGTCACTGGTCAGCACATACCTTGATAATTTGTATAGAACTTTCTTGGTGGAGTCTTTGTCTTCTGGTAGAATCACTTCTTGGAGATACTGAACTAGAGGAGTTCTCCAGTCTCCATCTTGATCCAGCTGACCAATGCATGCACAATGGTTAACTGGTGTTGTTATAATGGCTACCCGAGGAACTCCACCAGTTCAAACCACTGATTAGGTCCAAATGCAGAAACTAATACTGACAAATCATCTGCCTTCATTTTTTCAGCTCTAAGGACGTGCTAGCACGTAAATACGTTGCTAGTTTCACTGCAAGTGTACTAGTAAAGTTTTAGTATAGATTGGGAAGAGTAAGGGTTGACGTATCCATAGGGATTAGATTAGAATTGTTGTTAAGTACTGCGATTGTCATAACCTAATTTTATCTAGCCGACTTAAATTTATATTTTTGTTAATGAATACTATACTAACATAATTAAACTAATTATACTAATTAGTCTAATATACTAATATAGTGGTATGACATTTATGGGAAATTATTTCCTAGGGATTAACTTCGGCCACTTAAACGTGTTCGTTACAATCTAATTTATGTTAATGGTGTTCATCCTATTCGACAATCTCGGTATCGAAATCTCATTCACTACCTCTCCTGAGTGTAAAGTAAATGAATATGTAACTTCTTGTCAACAGAGAAGTCCCCCTCGAGCATCTATACGACACTTGGTCACGTGAGTCTCGCCCCAATGTCACGGATTGCAGACTTTCTAACCCCATCCTGGGTTATTAGATCGTCGCGTTATGTTTAAACCCCAGTCCAAATCCGAGGTTACTTCTCCCAAGTGTCAAACCCCATATTATCAGTATATCATAACAAACATATAAATGTGGAATAATGGTAAACACAATCAGATAAACATGAACAACCATTAACAAAATATAGATTTTATATAAATAACATTTCGTGAAGTACATCAAGCCCTAGACAATATATGTTTAACTACACATGACCGTAGCCCAAAATATAACTAAATACAAGCTAAACATATACAAACAGTCAACCAATCTAAGAGAGAAAGAGAGAAATGGGGAGACTATCCATTATCCGAAAGATCCGACGCTAAAATCGCTCCAAGAACGCTTCCTCCTTCTTCGCGTTAATGATCCTCTATTGGTCGAATGGCCTTGGAGCTCTCAAGACTCGAAAAAACGTCCACACTCTTTTGGGGAGAAGATGGACAATATTTATAGGATTCAAAATATCTCAAAATATCCTAAAATATTCTAAAAAAATTGGCACTTACCGTTGTAGTGGTGGGATCACCGTTGCAGCGGTGGATAGGTTGGTAGGATTCTTGCGGGTGACCACTGTAGTGGTGGAGCTCTCTGTATTTTGACCGCTTCAACGGTGGAGCTTTCAGAAACTCTCTTTATTTTAACCGCTACAGTGGTGGATGCAGGCTTTGAATTTGGCATTTTTGCTTTTTTCTCTACCGTTCTTCTCCCGTTTTCCTCATTTATGAACCGTTTTAGTCCCTTTTCGTCCCAAATACCTGATTTACAATAAATTAAATAAAAACGTATTAAAACATAATAAAACGTTGTAAAAATACTCGAAAACTATCAAAATTAATTTGGGAATAAATAGATAAATTACACCTATCAAATACCGCCAAACTTAGATTTTTGCTAGTTCTCGAGCAAAACACTCACACTAAAATAAAATAAAAGAAATAATGAAATAACTAACACAAACAATCTAAACATAACGATGTGCGACTTTTGAATCCAGCTAACAGCCAAAACATTTTTCCCTCAATAACCCTCAAACATATTGAGTTCGAGAGTAAAAGGCACCATGTAATGTTCTTGAATTTCAACATTCAATAATGGTAAATGCCATTCTAGATCCCTTCAACGTGTGTGTGCGAAACTCAATTATATAACTATCTAACAATTGGATTGGATTATCCACCAACAAAACTCATGACTTATACCATAAAGGATTAGGATATCCATATGCCTGATTAGGTTCTACTATCCACTAATATAGGCTTGGAAGTTCAAAACGATCAAAAGGACTTAGTTCGGTTGGAACATGGCCAAGAGTATATTGGGAATATAAAACAGGTTAACGTTGTTAACTCAACCATACCCAAGGCACAACGCTTGGCACAAAATTACTCTCGAACCCCCATACATAATTTGGAAACAACTCCGAACAGTCATTTAAGACTGATGTACTCACTTGTCAAAAGAAATGGAATTTAATTGTATTTACATATGTTTTTTTTAACAAGTACCATACCCCCAAACTTATTCGATTATTACAATTTCAAAGGTATGGTTAAAACAAAAGAAAAATGACAAGTGAGTACTCGAATACCGAACCAATCAAAAATTTGTCCTAAACTCAATCGCTCACTTCAAGTAGCATACACGAATGCTAACTTGATTCACTCAAATTGTGCCTTCGGTTAAGGGATATAGGTTTGGAAAAAGATCAATTGGCCAGGGTATTTATTATGTGTTCAGAATTAAAACGACATTATAGGCTTCGACAAGGTAACGAGGGATAAACATTTTACAAGGTAAGCTTCAAAGGCTCAAGAGAATCAAATGAATACCTAAATCACGTCTCCTGAACAACCTCGCCTAGAATTTCGCCTCAAGTTTCCCCCAATCAGGTTCTAGAATCCCTTAAATTGTCATGAATTTGGCTAATAGATAATTGACCTCAAATCAAAAGAATAGCTATATATTGAGTCTACGTGCTCGTGTAAATTAGGATCCACAATAACTTTTACCAAAATGACATTGTCAAGCACACAGAACACACATGAATGAGCATTACTGAAAGGTGTAATTTACCTATCTATTTCCAAACTGAACTTGTTAGTTTTTTAGTATATTTATTAAGTTTTGTTACATTTTTATTCTTTTTGTTATAAATCCGGTGTATAGGGTAAAAAGAGATGAACAAGGATCATAAACGATCAAATCGGATCAAGAATGGTAGACGAACGGTAGGAAAATAAACAAAAGGGAAAAATTCAATACCTGCAGCCCACCACCACGGCAGTCAAGATGTAGAGAAGGGCCTACCACTGCATCCACCACTGCAGCGAAGACACTGCCGATATACCCACTGCGATGGCGTTAAGCCAACCGCCGCGCCAGTCACTCTACGCAAATTTTAGATACTTTGAGCCCTATATCTTCTCATCTCCTCTCCATTTGGAAATGAGAGATCTCTAAGGGTTTATAATATTTTTGAGAGTATTTTGTGGAGTGCTCAACCAAATTCGAAGGAGAAGAACACGTTGTGAAGAAGGAGAAGTGGTCGTTTAAGAGTTTTAGCACCAAATCTTCCAATTACGGCTAAGTTTCTTTTGTTTCTTTCTTTAATTTCTTAACTTTGGTAGTTTGTTGAGCAGGTTTAGCTAATTTTTCATCGTATAAATGGTTATGGCCATGAGCTAAACGGATTTTGTCTAGGGATTAATAATGTTTATGAAAATGTTGTTTGTTTGAGTTGTGTTTCATTAATGATTGTTCTTTGTCATTCGATTGTGTTTACCGTTATTCTTTGATTACATGCTTGTTTAGATATATAGAAAATACGAAGTTTGACACTAGGGAGAGGTAAACCCAAATTCGGACTAGGGTAAACACAATGCGAAGGTCTAATAACTCGGGAGGGAGTTAGAAAGTGTGCAATCAATGGCATTGGGGCAAGACTCATGTGACATAGTGTCATTAAGATGTTGAGGGGGACTTTGTCGTTGACGCAAAGTCGTATATTCACTTATCTTACAATCGGGAGAGGTGGTAGTGAGTTTACGATACAGAGATTTTCGGATAGGATGAACACCGTTATTGTAAACTAAACGAAACCAAACACATTTAAGTAAATGAAGTTAATCCCTCGATAATTTTTTCCCCTAAACATCTCATATTTTTAATATAGTAGTAATTAGTTTAAGTATTTAATTAGTATTAGTATATTATTAATTATAAACCATTTTTTATCACCTAAATAAAGTTAGGTTATGATAATCGCGATACTCGACAGTAATCTCAATCAATCCTTGTGGATACGACAACCCCTATTCCTTCTCATCTATACTAAAACTTGACCCGTACACTTGAGGTGAAAGTGACGACGTAATTTTTACGCGCCACCAAGAGTTTGGATTATTGTTGATATTGTAAGTAAATGACTTGATTTTAATTTATAGGTTACTAGCTGCAACAAGAAATGGGGTTGAAAGAATAAACGATACTACCTCTTTTAACCAATTAACCGCAGACGAAGCCTATCGGTTGTTGGAAGACATGGTCGAGTTCAATTTTTAGTATTGGAATTATTCACCAAGTTATCGAAGCATGGGGGATAGTTTTACCGCTTTGGTGCCATGGATTGATACTGCAGACCAAAATTTGGAGTCTTCTCCTACCATGGAAGAAATATTCGTTGATTTTATTGGGGAGACTCAGGCGTTCTAGAGGGAGATCAATGACCAGATTAATTATCATGAAGATCGTCTTGATAACATTGAGACAATTTGTACTGAAATCGATGCGACTGTAACGTCTCTTTAGACACAATTTGGTTAGCTTATCTGCATGATTGAGGCCAAGTCAGACGAGGTGGCACTCGGAGATACACAAGCCATATCATGTGAAAGCCACCATGAGGAACAAAGGAGCTTGGGAGAGTTCAACTATGCCTACTCGTATGAAACGGGAACCCGAGCATGGATCGACGATTGTGATTCGTCACCATTGGAGATACAAATCGTGATGCCACCATCGATCTCAGACGATCATATCTATGAGGATCCAATGTGGCTCACTTGTCCTTCATAGCCAAAAGCAATGCTCTTTCATGCCCACCAAGCACACGAGCCAGTGGATAGTTTTGTTGAAAGTTTTAGACGATTAGATCCATATCTCGCCAGTCTCGAGGGCGTTTTAAATCAAGACCCACACAGAGTGTTGTATGACATTTACTATGGGCAGAAGCCACTCTTTAACGAGTACTTCTCTATGTCAGGCTGACGACTTGATTATTTATTGAGGTCAGGTGTAAAGCTCATTCATGTGTGTTTTGTGTGTTTGACGTATCGTTTTAGTAAAAGTTATTGTAGATCCTAAATATACGAGCATGTAAACTCAATGTAAAAATGTCTCATTGATTTGAAAACGATTATCCGTTAGCCAAGTTCATGATAATAGGGATTTTAGATCCTGATTTGGGAGAAATTCGAGGCCAAATCCTTGGCGAGTTAGTTCGGGAGATATGATTTAGGCATTTGTTTTTATCGCTTGAGCCTTTCAAGCTTACCTTGTTAAATGTTTATCCCCCGTTACCCCGTTAAAGCCTAAAAATCATTTCAATTATGAACACTTAACTAATACCATGGTTGATAAAACTTCTTTCTAAACTTGTATCGCTGAGCCGAAAGCACAATTTGAGTGAATCAAGTTAGTAGTTGCAAATCCTACTTGAAGTGAGCAGTTGGGTTTAGGGTGAACTTTTAATTAGATCGGTATTCGAGTACTCACTTGTCATTTTTCTTTCATTTAAAACCACACCCGTGAAATTCTAATAATCGAATAAGTTTGGGGGTATGGTAATTTAAAAAAAAATAAAAAATAAATAAAATCGTAGGTACATGTAGTACAATTTTCATTTCTTTTGACAAGTGAGTACGTCATTCTTAAATGTCTTATCAGAGTTATTTTGAATTAATTCGTGGGGGTTTGAGAGTGATTATGTCCTAAGTATGTGCCTCGAGTATCGTCATGTTAATGACGTTAACCTGTTTTCTATTTTTGATATACCCTTAGCCATTTTTCCAAAATCGAACCAAGTCGTAATGATATTTTTGGATTTCCGAGCCTAATTTAGTGAAGAATAGAACCCATGTTAGGCTTATGGATTCCCTATACCTTTTTGGTTTTAGTCATGTGCTTATTTGATGGATAATCCAATCCGATCGATGGATAGTTGTATATTTGAGTTTTAACACACACACTTTTGATAGAATCTAGAATAGTGGATACTATCATCGAATGTTCAAATTCTAGAACGCCACATGGTGTGTTTTATACTTGAACTTGATAGGATTGGGGGCCGATGAGGGAAAAACTTGTTTGGCCAGTAGATGATATTCAAAACTTGCACATTGTTGTTTTTAGTATTTTTCATTTTTAGTTTTTAATTTCATAATTAGTTGTTATATTTTCTTATATTGTGTGGGTGTTTTGCTCGAGGACTAGTAAAATTCCAAGTTTGGGGGTATTTGATACATGTAATTTACCTATTTATTTTCAAACCGAACTTGTTAGTTTTCAAATATGTTTATTACGTTTTTATTCTTTTTGTTATAAAGCAGGTGTGTGAGGTGAAAATGGGTGAAAGTAGCGACGTAATATTTACGCGCCATCAAGTTTTTGGCGCCGTTGTCAGGGATTGTGTTTTAGATTATTGTTCATAGTGTGAGTAAATGACTTGATTTGAATTTAGGTATTTTTTAGTGTTTATAATCTTTTTTCTTTGTAGCTTTTGTTTTATATTTCTTATGCAGTGTACTTGAAGATGCTAGATTAACAAGTGCTTTTACATTTCGTTCAACTAGATTTTGAGTTGTTTTATAGTGCTTCGGATCGTTACAAGGAATTGTTGTTCCGGTTTTTGAGCCATCGTTTCCTGAGGGAGTGTGAACTACAGAACTTCCTCGATGGGTTACTAGCTGTAACAAGAAATTGGGTTGAAAGAGGAAATGGTACCACCTCTTTCGACCAATTAACCGTAGACGAAGCCTATCGATTATTGGAAGACATGGTCATGTTCGATTTTTAGTATTGGAATTATTCACCAAGTTATCAAAGCTTGGGGGATAGTTTCACCATTTTGGAGCCATGGATTGACACCCTTTACCAAAATGTAGAGTCGATTGACACCCTTTACCAAAATGTAGAGTCTTCCCCTGTCCTGGAAGAAATATTCGCTAATTTTATTGGGGACTGTACGACGAGCATTTGTTACACGCTCGCGTTTTGACTACTTGCAAGTGTACGAGGTTAAAGTTTTAGTATGATGGATCTTTAAAGATCGAGTATTATATCTACAGGGATTGGTTATCGCTACTATCGAATATCATGTTTATCATGACCTAATTTTATCTGGGCGCTAAAAATTTAATTTAATTAAATACTAATACTAAAATACTAATTTAACTATACTAATACTACATTGAGATAGTTTTTAGAGAATAGATTGTCTAGGGATTAGTTTCATTTATGAATACGTGTTCAATCTCGTTTTAGTTTATGTTAACGACGTTCGACTTATCCGACAATCTCAGTTCGTAAACTCCCCCCGCCACCTCTCCCGAGTGTAAGACGAGGGAATATGCGACTTCGCACCAATAAAGAAATCCTCATCAACGTCTTAATGACCCTAGGTCGTATGAGTCTCGCCCCAACGTTATTGATTGCGCAAAATCCAACTCCCTCCTGGGTTATTGGATCATTGCATTGTGTTTATCTTATTGATAATATTAGTTCGTAAACTCCCCTGCCATCTCTCCCGAGTGTAAGATGAGGGAATATGCAACTTCGAGTCAATGAAGAAGTCCCCCTCAATGTCTTAACAATCGTAGGTCGCGTGAGTCTTTGTCCAATGTCATTGATTGTACACAATCCAACTTTCTCCCGGGTTATTGGATCGTGACGTTCGTTTACCCTAGTCCAAATTTGAGGTTTGTCAAACCTCGAATTCTCAATATATAAATCTAAGAACAATAATCAACAAACAAGAACAATAAACACAATCAAACATCGAAGAACAACCGCAAATGAAACACAAACTCAACTAAACAACGTATTCATAAATTTATTAATAATATCGTTTGACTTACGTTTATGGTGTTCAACCTATTTGACAATCAAAACTTGTACGATGAGGTTTTGTTACATGCTCGCGTATGGACTACTCGCAAATGTACAAGGTCAAAGTTTTAGTATATTGTGATCTTTTAAGATTGGGTATCGTGTCCACAGGGATTGGTTGTTATTATTATCAAGTACCGTGTTTATCATGACCTAACTTTATCTAGGCGAAAAAGAATGATTTTAATTAATTAATACTAATACTAATATAACCTAATTTAATCTGTACTGATTATACTAATATGAGATAGTTAGGGGATGGATTATCTAGGGATTAACTTTATTTACTTAAATGCATTTGTTTGCGTTTAGTTTACAATAATGGTGTTTGACCTATTCGACAATCTTAGTTCCTAAACTCCCCCGCCACCTCTCTCGAGTATAAGATGAGGGAATACATAACTTCGTGTCAACAAATAAGTCCCCATCAATTTCTTAACGACCCTAGGTTATGTGAGACTCGCTCTAACTTCATTGATTGCACACAATCCAACTCCCTCCCGGGTTATTGCATCGTCGTTTTGTGTTTACCATATTGACAATCTTAGTTTATAAACTCACCCGCCACCTCTCATGAGTGTAAGATGAGGGAATACGTGATTTCATGTCAATGAAGAAGTACCCTCAATGTCTTAACGACCCTAGGTGACGTGAGTCTTGCCCTAATATCATCGATTGCCCACAATCCAACTCTCTCCCGGGTTTTTGGATCGTCGCGTTGTGTTTACCCTAGTCCAAATCCGGGGTTACCTCTTCCAAGTATCAAACCCCGTATTGTTAATATATCTATCTAAGCATAATGAACAAACAATATGGCAACCACAATCAAAATAGCAAAGAACAGTCATTAAAAAAACATAACTCAAACAAAACTACATTTTCATAAATAATATTAATCCCATATATAATCCACAATTAACTCGTGGTCATAACCATTTATACAATTAAAATTGAGCTAAACATGCTCAAACAAATATATAAGTTAAGAAATAAAAGGAAAAACAGATGAACTTAGCCGATATCAGAAGATTAGCCGCTAAAACTGTCTACCGTTCGCTTCCTCTTCTCCACGTGGTAATCTTTTCCTTCGGATTTGTTTGATCACTCCTTATAATCTCTCTCTATTCTATACTAAGACATAAGGGCTATAATAGCTGGGGAAAGGAGAGGAGAGGGGTTTAAATAGCTAAAATCTATAAAAACATATCTAATCTGGTGCAGAGGTTACGGCCGTGGCGGTGGGATTCACCGCTGCAGTGGTGGGTATGTCAGTTTAATGTTTACCACAGTGGTGGAGAAGGCGGTAGAATTGGTGACCATCCTGTATTTCCACCGCCACGGCAGTGGACGTTCAGTGAGAATTGGCCCTCTCTACATTTTCATTGCCGCGGCGGAGGTCTGGATGTCGTAGCGGTGGACTTCTTTTCAGAATCTTTCCTCCTTGATTGTTTTTCCACCATTCTCCAACCATTTTTGGTCCGAATTGATCGTTTACACTCTGATTTCATACATTTTCACCCATACACCTGATTTATACAAAAAGAATAAAAACTAATTAAAACATAATAAAAATGCTACAAAAAATACTCTAAAATTAACAAAACTGATTTTGAAATATATAGGTAGATCACACCTATTAGGGACACTCAGGCGTTCTGGAGGAAGACAGATAATCGGATTAATGAGCTTGAAGATCGTCTTGATAACATTGAGACGATTTGCACTGAAATCAATGCGACCATAATGTCTTTTCAAATGCAAATCGGTCAGCTTATCTGCTTGATTGAGATCGAGTCAGATGCGGTGGCACTGGGAGATACACAATCCACATCATGTGAAAACCACCGTGAGGATCCGCAAATTAGCGGAAGGAGCTTGGGAGGATTCAACTATGCTTACTCACATAAAACGGGAACCCAAGCGTGGATCGACGATTGTGATTCGTCACCATTGGAGATCCAAATTGTGATGCCACCATCGATCTCAGATGATCATATCTACGAGGATTCGATGTGGCCCACTTGTCCTTCATCGCCCAAAGCAATGCTCTTTCATGCCCACCAAGCATATGAGCCGATCGAGAGTTTTGTTGAAAGTTTGAGCTGATCAGCCATATGTAGTGTTGTACGACAGTTACTATAGGCGGAAGCCGCTCTTTGACAAGCACTTCTCTGTGTTAGGTTGATGACCTTAAATCAAGTGCTTCTTGGGAGGCAACCCAAGGCAAAAATAAGTTAGATCCGCCACTGCTAACTTGATTCGGAGGGGAGATTCTATCACCTCCCAGGTATCTCCCATCGTCAGCATACTTTATTTCTATATGTTGAGATTGATGATTGGGTCGCTGAGGACACAGTCCATTTTTAAGTTTGACAATGATGTGTAGTATTTTAGTATGTTTAATCGTTGTTTTTATTGTGTGCATGTTTATTTAGGTTAGTTGTTATTGTGTGCTGAGTTTTGACTTCATCGGGGCCATTACCCGATGATGAGTCTCTCCTCCGATTGTTTATGAAGGTCAGACATAAAGCTCATTCATATGTGTTTTGTGTTCTTGACGTATTCGTTTTAGTAAAAGTTATTGTTGATCTTAAATGCACGAGCACGTAAACTCAATGTAAAACGATCTCATTGATTTGAAAACGATTATCCACTAGCCAAGTTCATGACAATAGGGATTTTAGAACCTGATTTGGGGGAAATTCGTCTTGAAATACTAATCGACGTAGTTCGGAAGATATGATTTAGGCATTCGTTTTTATCGCTTGAACGTTTGAAGCTTACCTTGTTAAATGTTTATCCCTCGTTACCCTGTCGAAGCCTAAAAACCATTTCAATTCTGAATACTTAACTAATACCATGGCCGATAAAACTTCTTTCTAAACCTGTATCACAGAGCCAAAAGAACAATTTGAGTGAATCAAGTTAGCAGTTGCAAATACTACTTCAAGTGGGTTGTTGGGTTTAGGGCAAACTTTTAATTGGTTCGGTATTCAAGTACTCATTTGCCGTTTTTCTTTCGTTTAAAACCACACCCGTGAAATTCTAATAATTGAATAAGTTTGGGGTGTGGTAATTTCAAAAAATAAAAAAACATAGGTAAATATAGTACAATTTCCATTTCTTTTGACAAGTGAGTATGTCGTTCTTAAATGTATGATCAAAGTTATTTTGAATTAATCTGTGAGAGTTCAAGAGTGATTATGTGCCAAGTATATGCCTCACGTATCGTCAAGTTAACGACGTTAACCTGTTTTCTATTTCCGATATACTCTTGGCCATTTTTACAAAATCGAACCAAGTCCTAATGATTTTTTTGGATTTCCAAGCCTACATTAGTGAAGAATAGAACCCATGTCAGGTTTATAGATTCCCTATACCTTTTTCGTTTTAGTCATGAGCTTATTTGATGGATAATCCAATCTGATCGATGGATAGTTGTATATTTGAGTTTTAACACACACACTTTTGATAGGGTCTAGAATAGTGCTTACTATCATCGACTGTTGAAATTCTAGAACACCACATGGTGTATTTTATGCTTGAACTTGATAGAATTGGGGGCCGATGAGGGAAAAAATCGTTTGGCCGGTAGATGATATTTAAAACTTGGACATTGTTATTTTTAGTGTTTTTCATTTTTGGTTTTTAATTTCATAATTAGTTGTTATTTTTTCATATATTGTGTAGATGTTTTGCTCGAGGACTAGCAAAATTCCAAGTTTTGGAGTATTTAATACGTGTAATTTACTTATTTATTTCCAAATTGAACTTGTTAGTTTTTGAGTATGTTTATTATATTTTAATATGTTTTTATTATTTTTGTAATAGACCAGGTGTATAGGGTGAAAATGGATGAAAAAAGATTATAAACGATTAAATCGAATCAAGAACGGTGGGAAAATAAGCAAAATGACAAAATTCAGTACCTGTAGCCCACCGCCACGACAGTGAAACCACTGCCGCGGCAGTCAAGATGCAGAAAAGGGCTTAAAGTCACTGAAAATCCACCTCCGCAGTGGTGAGATCTACCACCACGGCGGTGAAACAACAAAAAATTGTCTCTACTCCCACTGCCGCATGCACCGCTGTAGCGAAGACACTACCGACATGCCCACTGCCGCAATGATAATTCTACACAAATTTTAGATATTTTGAGACCTTTATCTTCTCCTCTCTTCTCATTCGGCAAGGAGATATCCCTTAGGGTTTATAATATTTTGAGAGTGTTTTGGGGAATGCTTAACCAAATCCGCAGGAGAAGAACAAACCCGTGTTATTACGTTGAAGGAGAAGCGATCGTTGAATGGTTTTTGTGTCAAATCTTCAGACTACAACTAAGTTTCTTTCATTTATTTCTTTCATTTCTAACTTTGGTAGTTGGTTGAGCATGTTTAGCTCATTTTTCATTGTATAAATGGTTATGACCATGAGCTAAACAAATTTTGTCTCGGGATTATTAATATTTATGAAAATGTTGTTTGTTTGAGTTGTGTTTCATTAATTGTTGTTCTTTATTATTCGATAGTGTTTATCATTATTCTTTGATTATATGCTGGTTTAGATATATAGAGAATACGGGATTTGAAACTCAGGAGAGATAACCCCGAATTCGGACTAGGGTAAACACAACGCGACGATATAATAACACGGGAGAGATTTAGAAAGTGTGCAATCAACGACGTTGGGGAAAGACTCATGTGACCTAGTGTCATTAAAACGTTGAAGGGGACTTATTCATTGACTTGAAGTTACATATTTACTCTTCTTACACTTGGAAGAGGTGGTATGTGAGTTTACGATACAGAGATTATCGGATAGGATAAACACCATTAGTTTAAACTAAACGAAACCAAACACATTTAAGTAAATGAAGTGAATCCCTAGATAATCTTTTCCGCTAAACATCTCATATTAGTAATATAGTATAACTAGTTTAAGTAGTTAATTAGTATTAGTATATTATTAATTATAAACCATTTTTTATCGCCTAACTAAAGATAGGTTATGATAATCGTGGTACTCGACAATAATCTCAACCAATCCCTATGGATACGACAACCCCTACTCCTTCCTATCTATACTAAAACTTGATCTGTACACTTACGTTGGAAGTGGCGATGTAATATTTTCATGCCACCATTTACCCTTGACCTCGGAAAACAATCAGGGGATAATATCATCTTCGAGTTGTGGCCTAGATGAACGCAAAACTCTGCACATGCAACAACAACTATAAACATAAACACATCCTACACTAAACAAACATGCATACACTAAAAACTAAGCAACATTTAAACATACTAACATATGGGTCTTGATTCAGTATGCCCTAAAGACTGGTGAGATTTGGCTCTGACTGGCCTAAGCTTTCAACTCGATTCTTTGCCAGCTCATATGCTTGGTTGTAATGAATAAATAGAGAAAATGGGCGGCGAAGGATAAGTGAGCAATATGGATTCTTGTAGATGTGATCATCTTGGATCGATGGTGGCATCACAATGTGGATCTCCAATGGTAAAGAATCACAATCGGCAATCCAATCTTGGGTTCTCATCTCCTTCAAATAATTATTGTTGAACTCAACCAAGCTCCTTCCGCTCGTATCCGGTTCCTAGTGGTGGCTTTCAATGCATGTGATATTTGTGTCTCTCAGTGCTACTACTTCTGACTTGGCCTCTATAAAGCAGATAAGCTGACCAATTTTGCATCTCAAGAGACGTTATGGTCGCATCTATTTTGGCACAGACTGTCTCAATATTGTCAAGACGATCCTCGAGCTCATTGATCCTATCATTCATTTCCCTCTAAAATGCCTGAGTCTCCCCCATAAATTTAGCGAACATGGTTTCCAATGCAGGGGGAGATTACATATGTTGGTTCGGGGTGTCAATCCATGGCTCCAAAGCGGTGAAACTATCCCCTAAGCTTTGGTAACTTGGTGAATAATTCCAATACTAAAAATCGAACTCAACCATGTCTTCCAACAACCAATAGGCTTCATCCGCAGTTAATTGGTCGAAAGAGGGGGTACCATTTCCTCTTTCTACCTAAGCTCTAGTTGCGGCTAGTAACCCATCGAGGAAGTTCAGTAGTTGACAGTCTTTCGAGAAACGATGATTCGGAAATCGGAAAAACAACTCCTTGTAACAATCCCAAGCACAATAAAACGGCTCAGAATCTTGTCGAAAGAAATCCAAAAGTACCTGTTGATCTAACATCTTCAAGTACCCTGTAGGAAAAACAAAAACAAAACTACAAACAAAAAATATAAACAAAAAAAAAATGCCTAAATTAAAATTGAGTTATTTACTCACAATATCAACAACAATCTAGAAACACAATCCACAGTAATGGCACCAAAAACTTGGTAGCGCGTGAATACATTGCTACTTTCGCCGCAAATGTACGGGTCAAGTTTTAGTATAGATTGGGAAGAGTAAGGGTTATTGTATCCATAGGGATTGGATTAGAATTGTCGTTAAGTACTACAATTTCCATAACCTAATTTTATCTAGGCGACTTAAATTTGTATTTTTGTTAATAAATACTATACTAATCTAGTTAAACAAATTATACTAATTAATCTAATATACTAATATAGGGTTATGACATTTAAGGGAAATTATTACCTAGGGATTAACTTTGTCCACTTAAACGTGTTCGTTTCAATCTAATTTATATTAACGGCGTTCATCTTATCCGAAAATATCGGTATCAAAATCTGATTCACTATCTCTCCCGAGTCTAAAGTGAATGAATGTGTGACTTCACATCAATGCTTAAGTTCCCCTCAAGCGTCTATAGGACACTTAGTCACATGATTCTCGCCCCAACGTCACAAATTACACACTTTCTGACTCCTTCCCTAGTTATTAGATCGTCGCGTTGTGTTTAAACCCTAGTCCAAATCCGAGATTACCTCTCCCGAGTGTCAAACCTTGTATTCTTAATATATCATAACAAGCATATAAACATGGAATAATGGTAAGCACAGTCGAATAAACATGAACAACCATTAACAAAACATTGATTTTATATAAGCAACGGTTTAGTGAAGTACATCAAGCCCTAGACAATATATGTTTATCTACACATAGTCGTAGCCCTAAATACAACTAAATACAAGCTAAACATATACAAACATTCAACCAATCGAAGAAAAAAAAAAGAAAAATGAGGAGACTAGCCATTATCTGAAGATCCGACGCTAAAACAGCTCCGAGAACACTTATTTCTTCTTCGCGTTGTTGATCTTCTATTGGTCGAATGGCCTTGGAGCTCTCAAGACTCCCAAAAATGTCCACACTTATTTGGGAAGAAGAGGGACAACATTTATAGGATTGAAAATATCTCAAAATATCCTAAAATATTATAAAAAAAAAATTGGCTCTAACCACTGCAGCAGTGTATAGATTGGTAGGATTTTGGCGGGTAACCGCTGCAGCGGTGGAGCTCTCTACAGTTTGACCACTATAGTGGTGGCCTGACCACTGCAGCAGTGGAGCTTTCAACAACTCTTTGTATTTTCACCGCTACAACGGTGGATGGAGGCTTTGAATTTAGTCTTTTTGCTATTTTTCTCCACCGTTCTTTCACCGCTTTCCTTGTTTATGGACCGTTTTAGTCCATTTTCGCCCCAAATACCTGATTTACAACAAAATAAATAAAAATATATTAAAACATAATAAAATATTATAAAAATACTCGAAAACTACCAAAATTAGTTTGGGAATAAGTAGATAGATTACATTTATCAGGACGGCTTCAAACTTTTTACCTTTTTTAACATAAAGGTGCAATCTTTCCTTATTTATGGTGAACACTCTATTGACCTGATTGACCACAAATTATGAGTCTAACTTGACCTCTAGATGCTGAGCTCCTAGATCTTTGGTAAGAGTCGACCCAATTATTACTGCCTCATATTCATCTTCTTTTAGGGAAGTTCGGAAGTCGAGCTACACTATTTTTTCAAGTTGATCTCTTTCGGGTGTTTATAGGACTATGCCTATACCACACCCCTTCATGTTTGAAGCACCATCAACCCACAGATTCCACGACGTTGCTGACTAATCATGGCATTCTCCAACTTTAGCTGAAGGAGTCAGTTGGGCAATGAAGTTCACCAAGGCTTGCCCCTTGATTGCAGTTCTAGGCTTGTACTTGACGAAAAATTCACTAAGTTCTATATTCCATTTCATGAGATGTCTAAAAGCCTATAATCTATGCATTACAGCTCAGAGAGGGTAGGAGGTCAGCACGTTGATCACGTGTGCCTGGAAGTATGGTCTGAGCTTTCGTGTTACAGTCACCAGAGCTAGGGCGAGCTTCTCCAGTTTGGTGTAGCGAGTTTCTACTGGGACCAATGATATGTTGATATAGTAGATCGACCTCTACTCTTCTACGTGATCTCTCACCAGCGTGGCACTTACTGCCACAAGCGTTACTGCCAAATAGAGATAGAGCTCTTCCCCTGGACTTACATTAGCTAGCATCTCAATGAAGCTCAAGTAATCTTTGATGGATTGGATCACTTGTTCACTGTTATCATCCCACTGAAAGGTTTTACTCCTATTTGAAATTTCGAAGAATGGAGCGCACCTATCTGTAAATTTAGAAATGAATTTGTTTAGCGTCGCTAATATTCCTATCGGTACTTAAACTTCTCTTATTGTTGTAGGGGATTTCATTTTTATAATTGCTTCTAGTTGACTTGAGTCTACCATGATGTCGGACTGGTATACCACAAAGCCTAGATTATTTCCAGATGAGACTCCAATAGCGCATTTCTCTTGATTTAGTTTCATGTTGAACTTCCAAAAGCTTATGCCAAATGGTTGAGGTGTTCCTCATTTCCAGAACTTTTAACCAACATGTTATCTATGTAGACCTCCATAGTTGCTCCAATCTGACCTTGGAAAATATAGTTCACCAACCGTTGATATGTTGCTCCTGCATTTCATAAACCAAATGGCATAAGTTTGTAACATTAAGTACCTCTTGGTATGATGAATGTCGTCTCTTCCTAATCTAGCTTATCCTTGTAGATTTGATTGTAGCCTGTATAAGCATCCATAATGGATAACCATTGGTACCCTACTGTTGTATCCACCATCTGGTCTATCCTTTGTATTGGGTAGCAATCTTCTGGGCATAATTTATTGATGTCAGTGAAATCCACGCACATTCTCCAAGTTCCATTTTTCCTCTTGAAGAGGACTGTATTGGCTAGCCACTTTGGGTACATCATTTCCATTATGTGACTAATTAAGAGCAGTCTCTCCACCTCAACTGCGATCACCTGTTCATTTTCACGGCTTAAAGCTCTCATCTTCTTCCTAATTGGAGGATAAGATCTGGAGATATCAAGATAGTGGACCACAACGTCAGGGTTAATACCCTTCATATCCTTTAGAGTCTCAACAAATATGTCCAGATTCTCTTTGTGCAGCCTGTTGATCTCTTCTATCTCAGTCTGTCTTAAGGATCCCCCTATCATTAGCTTCTGAGCTCCCTTATTAAACGTGATCTCCCTTACTTGCTCAGCAGATAGAATTATAATAGAGTGTTCCCGGAAATCATCAATTTCATGGGCCGAGCTTTTTGATAGAGTTTTTTTCTACTCCTACTTTAATTACTATAAGGTCTTATTCCTACCCTTTATAGCTATTGCAAAACATTGCCCTGAAGCAACTTGATCACCTAACATTACCACCACCGCACCATCATTTGCATACTTGACGCACTGGTAGTACATTAATGCTACAACTTTTATCACATGAAGCCATAGATGTCCATATATTGCATTATAAGGCGATAAAGAGTCCATCATCATGAACTCTGTAGCCTTTGTGTACCCTCATTCTTTTTTGTTTGTGGTGACAGTTAATGTGATCTTCCCTCGTGGTGAGCTGA
Organism: Eucommia ulmoides; assembly: GCA_016647705.1. Lineage (NCBI taxonomy): Eukaryota > Viridiplantae > Streptophyta > Magnoliopsida > Garryales > Eucommiaceae > Eucommia > Eucommia ulmoides. The sequence continues at coordinate 41,009,153 of CM028330.1, forward strand.
GGTCTCCATTGAATCCCACCGTGATAGTTCGGGTGGAGCTAACATCCAAACTAGGTACTCCTATCTAATTCAGCGTGTCCACAATCATGATGTTAGCAGAATTGCCATTATCAACCAAAATATGTCTTACCTGGAAATAAAAAATCTAGAGAGTGAAGACCAAGGCATCTTCATGGGGATGAATGATCCCCTTGCAATTTTCATCATAGAAAGTTATGACTGATCCCTGATTTATGGTTATAGTCATTACTTCTACATAGCAGCGTTCGAGTGCTGTTTCGTGGGCCTTCATTTTTTGTTTACGCTTAGACTACTCGGTTGCTGGGCTAACTGAGTTTATCATGAAGATTACTTCACGATTTTCCTCAAGATGATCATCTTTGCGCTCCTTATCACGATTTTCTTCTCGATGACCTTCATTTCTAGGCCGCTTTCTATCTCTTGAGCATTCTCGCAAATAATCATGTAACTAACCCATATCAATGAGTCACTTGAAATATTTCTTGAGCTCCAATTAATCATTCGTGTCTTGACCATGGTCCCTATAGAAATCATAGTACTTCGACATGTTCTTCCTGTTGGACTTGGTAGCCAGCCTAGGAGGCCATTGGACCACATCAGACGTGTAGATCTCATAAAGGATTCTAGAGATTGGTATTTGTAGACCAGGTAGATTTGGCTCCTGACATACTTCCGGTCTGTAACCTGAGCTCTTTGGCGGATCTTTATGTCGATCAGAACTGTTGGCCTTCGTCATACTTTGGTCCTTCTCACTTTGCCTGGGTCTATCTTTAGAAGATCCCCTACCTTTTCTAGCAAGCTTGACATCTTCCAGTTTCATGTAGGGCTTAACCTTTTCCATCAGCTCCGACATGCTCCTGGGGTTTTTCTTTGCGAGGGAGTCTTTGAACCTACCATGGCGTAATTGATAGGTAAAATTTATCTATCTATTTCCAAGCCCAATTTGGTAGTTTTCAAGTATTCTTGTAATATTTTAATTCGTTTTTATTTATTTTTGTTCAAAACAGGGGTTAAGAGCGAAAATGATCAAGAAGCGAGCTAATCGGTGGAAAAACGATGAAGAAAGCTTGCAGCTTCAACGCTGCAGCGGTAAACAAGAAAAAATAATTAAAATATTCTGCCTGTCCACCGATACAGCAGTGAAAGGGTAGAATGCCCACTAACTTCCCACCGCTGCAGTAGTGAGCCTATCAACATCCCACCATTGCAGTGGTGAAACCCCTTGTTGTAAAGTGCTTTAGGATTCTTTTTTTAGATATTTTTGTTCCCTTTTTGTTCCAATTTTGTTCCCACTTTTGGCATAACACATTTTTGGGGAGTTTTGGGAGCTAAAGATCAAGCCCCAAGAGGATAACATCAATTTGAAGAAGAGGAAACGATCTCGGAGCATTTTTTTGGCAAAAGTGGAACACTCCACTATTCAGATAACGACTATTCTCCTTTATTTCTCTCTTTGTTCATAAAATTTATAATTGTAAAATGACGTTATTCTCTTGTTTTAATGAATATTAGGTAATGATCTGGTTTAGCTAAACGTATTTTGTCTAGGGATTGATATAGTTTATGAAAATGTCGTTTGAGTAAATTGTATTTCGTTAATGGTTGTTCATTCATATTCGATTGTGTTTATCATTATTTTACCTCCATAGTATACTTCTTATGATATTATGGTTGATTTAAGAATACGGGGTTTGACAATCACGAGAGGTAACCCTGGATTCGTTTTAGGGTTTAAATAGAACACGACGATCTAATGATTCAGAAAAGTATTAGAAAGTGTGCAATCCATGAGGTTGGGGCAAGACTCATGTGATTAGTGTCGTCTAGACACTAGATGGGGGTATCGATGTGGACGCGAAGTCGCATATTCATTCACTTTACACTCGAGAGAGGTAGTGAGTGAGTTTTCGATAACTAAATTGTTGGATAGGTTGAATACCATTAATGTAAACTAGATTGGATCAATCACATATAGGTAAATGAAATTAAACCCTAAATAATCTATTCCCATATATAATATATTTATGTATTGTAATTTAATTAGTTATTAATTTAGTTTTGTTTACTATAAAACCAAAAACCTAAATTCAATCGCCTAAATAAAGTTCGGTTATGATAATCGCAGTACTTAGCAAGAATTTAATGCAATCCCTTTGGATACGACAACCCTTACTCTTCCCTATTCTATTAAACTATACCTGTACACTTGTGGTTAAAGTAGCGACGTAATATTCCGCTACCAAGTTTTTTGCTCCGTTGCCGGGGATTGGCTTTTAAATTGTTGTTGATATTGTGAGTAAATAACTTGTTTTTAATTTAGGCATTTACTTTGTTTATAATTGTTGTTTTTAGTTTGTTTTTCCTGCAGGGTACTTGAAGATGTTAGATCAACAAATACTGTTGTATTTCTTTCAACAGGATTCTGAGCCATTTTATTGTGCTTGGGATCGATACAAGGAGTTGCTAATCCGGTTCCCAAACCATCATTTCCCGAGGGAGTGTCAACTACTGAACTTCCTCGATGGGTTACTAGCCGCAACAAGAAATAGGGTTAAAGGAGGAAATGGTACCACCTCTTTTGACCAACTAACCATGGATGAAGTCTATTGGTTGCTGGAAGATATGGCGGAGTTTGATTATCAGAGTTGGAATTATTTAACAAGCTAGCAAAGCTGGGGGATAATTCTACTATTTCGACGCCATGGATTGACACCCTGGACCAAAATATGGAGTCTATCCCTACCCTGGACGATATGTTCACTGAATTTATGGGAGAAACTCAGGCTTTCTGGAGGGAAACAAATAATCGTCTCAACGAGTGTGAGGATTGTCTTGACAATATTGAGACGACCTGCACTGAAATTGATGCGACCGTAATGTGTCTTCACATGTAAATCGGTCAACTTATCTGCTACATTGAGGCCAAGTCAGAAGTGGTGGCACTGAGTGACACATATGCCACATTTAGTGAAAGCCACCACGAGGAACCGGATACAAACGGGAGGAACTTGGATTTGTATGTTGAAGATGATTCGAAAGAGGATGCGGCTCAAAAATTGTTCGTAGATGATAAATTAGAAGTTGATTTTGAGTACTCACCTCTGGAGATCCATGTTGTGATGCTACCGCTGATCTAAGACGATCACATCTATGAGGATCTGATGTGTCTCGCTTGTCCTCTCCCACTTACAACTCCATTCATTCAGGACAACCAAGCACATATATCGGAGTAGAGTCGAGTTGAAAGTACGGGCCAAATAATACCAAATCTCGCCAATCTTGAGGGCCTTCTCAACCAAGACCTGTATGTTGTGTTGTACGACATATACTATGGGCGGAAGTCGCTCTTTGATGAGTTCTGCTCCATATCAGGCCGAGGACAATAAACCAAGCACTTCTAGGGAGGCAACCCAAGGTTTCAAATAAATTAATCCATCATCGTCGACTTCATTCAGAGGTGAGATTGTCTCTTCTTCTAGGTACGTGTTCTAAAACCCCTTTGTCACTATAATGCATGCTATTTGTTGAGTTTAATGTTGGGACATTGTGGACATTGCCCGTTTTAAGTGTGGGGGTGATGTGTAGTATGTTAGTATGTTTTCTTTTGTTAGTTATATAGTTTAAGTTTAAAAGTTTTTATTGTTTAATTGTATGCATATTTGTTTAGTTTAGTATAAGTATTTTACGTTTGTAGTTGTTGTGTGCTGAGTTTTTTAGTTCATCTGGGCCATTTCCTGATGATGAGTATATCCCCTAGTTGTTTATCGAGGTCATGCATAATGCTCATTCATGTGTGTTCTGTGTGCTTGACATTTCGTTATGGTAAATGTTATTGTGGATCCTAACTTCCACGAGCACTTAAACTCAATGTACTAGCTATCTAATTGATTTGACGCCGATTATCTGTTAACCAAGTTCAGAACAGTAGGGATTCTAGAACCTGATTGGCGGAAACTTGAGGCAAACTCCTTGGCAAAGTAGTTCATGATACATGATTTAGGCATTCATTTTTTTTGCTGGAGCCTTTCAAGCTTACCTTTTTATATGTTTATCCCTCGTTACCCTGTCGAAGCCTAATAGTCATTTCAATTCTGAACACGTAACAAATACCCTAGCCAATTAAATTTTTTCCAAACCTTTATCGCTAAACCTAAGGCACAATTTGAGTGAAATCAAGTTAGCAATTGTTATGCTACTTAATAGGTGTAAATTACCTACGTATTTCCAATCCAAATTTGTTAGTTTTCGAGTACGTTTATAGTTATTTTTATATATTTTAATATGTTTTTATACTTTTTGTATAAATCAGGTGTATGGAGCAAAAATATAGGAAACTGGAGCGAAAACGATGAGATCGAACAGAAGGCGAGTCGAAGTTACGGTGGATAAACAAGCAAGGAGGCAAAAATATGAAGGAAGCCCTCCGCCTAGGTGTCCAGACCTCCGCCTAGGCGGTGAAGATGCTGAGAATGACAAAGGCTACTGACAGCCCACCACCTAGGTAGGAAATTCCTCTGCTTAGGTGGAAACCCCAGTAGAAACATTTTCAAGTCCACCGCCCACTTCTTCGCCTAGGCGGTTACCAAACCTGCAAAGACAGTACATGTGCTGTAACATCAAGGCTATCTTGGATTATTATGAAATCTGATTTTGGAAATACTTAAAACATGGAAGTCGTAGATCTTTTTCTTATATTTTCATAGGTTTTTGAATCACCTCAATCGGAGTTCGGATGAAGAAGTTACATAGTTAAAACAAAATTGTAAACCTGCATTAACTTCGCCAAGGCGAAGTTTTCTTTGCCTAGGCGAAATTCCGGCAGAAAGTTAACTGACTTAACTTGGCCTAGGCGAAGTTTTCTTCGTCTAGGCGAAAATACTGCAGCACAGCCTTGATATTTATGAGATATTTTGAGATCTTTTGGATATTTTTTTAATCTATTCTCTCCTCTTCTCTTCCCTCTCTTCAGCCCCTAAGGCTTTAGGCTATATTTTAAGGTTAGTTTGAGAGATTTTTGAGGGAGAGCTCTTAACCCGAGGTGGAACATGAAGAGGGAAACGATCGTTCGATGGTTTTAACGCCAATTCTTCAGATATAGGCTAAGTCACTCGTTTCTTCTCTTTGTTTTCTTCATTTTGGTAATTGTTGAGCATGTTTAGCTCATTTTACACTGTATAAATGGTTAGGGCCATGAGTTAAACATGGATTGTAATTGGGATTAACGTATTATTTATGAAAATATAGTTTTGGTTGAATTTGTGTTTCGTTTATAGTTGTTCCTTATAATTTCGATTGTGTTGCCGTGTTTTCTATGATTATATGCTAGTTTAGATATATTGATAATACGAGGTTTGACACTCGGTAGAGGTAACCCCGGATTTGGACTAGGGTTAACACAACACGACAATCTAACGTCCCGAGAGGGCGTTAGAAAGTGTGCAATCGATGACATTGGGTCGAGATTCACGTGACCTAAAGTCGTTAAGACGTTGAGGGGGACTTCGGCATTGACACGAAGTCACGTATTCCCCCGTCTTACACTCGAAAGAGGTGACGAGGGAGTTTACCAACCGAGATTCTCGGATACGCCGAACGCCGTTAATGTTAACTAAAACGAAATCAAACGCATTTAAAAAAATAAAGTTAATCCCTAGGCAATCTACTCCCCTAAACAATCTTAAATTAGTATTTATAGTACAGTTAACTTAATTAGTATTTTAGTTTAGTATTAGTAATTAATTAAAATCCATTTTTAGCGCCTAGATAAAGTGAGGTTATGAAAATCATGATACTCGATAGTAATCTCAACCAATCCCTACGGATACGATACCCGACCAAAAGGTCCACTATACTAAAACTTGATCCGTATGCTTGCGGTGAAAGTGGCAGCACTTATTTAGCTACCACCAAGTTTTTGGCGCTATTATCTTGGATTGGAAGAAGTGTTACTATTAATATTGTGAGTAAATAACTTGATTTTAATTTAGGCATTTTTGTATATAATTTTTGTTTGTAGTTTTGTTTTTGTTTCCGGCAGGATGCTTGAAGATGTTAGATCGACAGGTGCTCTTGCGGTTCGGTCATTGAAAATATTGCCAGTCTTGAGGGCATGTGTCAGGCCGAGGACATTAAACCAAGCACTTCTTAGGAGGACACCCAGGGTCACAAATAAGTTAGATACATCTCTGTCAATTTGAGTCGGAGGAAAGATCCTCTCGCCTCCCAAGTACGTGTTCTAAACCCCTGTCTTCAATATCATGCTATATACTGTCATTGGGATCACTGACGGCTTGTTTGGACACCATCTGTGTTGAGTTGGTGGTGATGTGTAGTATGTTTTACTATGTGTATATGTTTTTTAGCATGTTTTACTGGTTTTATACGTTTACATGCTTGTTTAGGATTAGTTTGTTTAGTTCAATTGTTGTTTTGTGCTGAGTTTCGATGTCATCTGGGCCTTTACCCAATGATGACTCTGTCCTTTGATTGTTTTGAGGTCGAGCGTAACGCTCATTCATGTGTGTTCTATGTGCTTAACGTATCGTTTAGTAAAAGTTATTGTAAACCCTAAATACATGAGCACGTAAACTCAATATAGCACTATCTTATTGATTTGAAACTGATTATTCGTTAATCAATTTCATGACAATAGGGATTCTAGAACCTGATTTGGGAGAAATTCGAGGCGAAATCCTAGGCGAGGTTGTTTAGGAGATATGATTTCGGCAGTCATTTCATCGCTTGAGCCTTTTGAAGCCTACCATATAATATCATTATCTCTCGTTACCCTATCGAAGCCTAATAGCCGTTTCAATTCTAAACGCTTAACAAATACCCTAGCCGATTGAACTTTTTCCAAACCTATATCGCTAAACTGAAGGCACAATTTGAGTGAATCAAGTTAGCATTTTGCTACTTGATGTGAGCGGTTAGGTTTAGGGTGAAATTCTAATTTGGTTTGGTATTCGAGTACTCGCTTGTTGTTTGTCGTTCATATTGTTTGCACATTCCTAAGGTTATAAGAATTCGAATACGTTTTGGGGTGTGTTATTTAATCAGTTTTGCACACTGTTAAAATTGTAGAAATTCGAATGAGTTTGGGGGTGTGTTAAAAAAAAATAAAAAAATAATAAAAATAAAAAGAAATATAGTTTCTTTTTGACATGACAAGTGAGTACGACGTTCTTAAACGTTTGTTCAGGGTTGTTTCTAAAAAATATGGGGTTTCGAGTGTGAGAATGCCAAGCGATGTGGCTCGAGTAACGTTAAGTTAACGACGTTAACATGTTCTCTATTACAAAATACCCTTGGCCATTATTCCAAAATCGAACCAAGCCCTACTGATCTTCATGAACCTCCAAGCCTACATTAGTGGAGAATAGATCCTAGGTCAGGCGTATGGATTGCCTATACCTTAAAGGTTTTAGTCATGATCTTTATTTAGGGATAATCCTATCTAATCAATGGATAGTAGTATAATTGAGTTTAATCACACACACTTAAACAGGATCTAGAATGGCGCTTACTATTTTTGAACGTTAAAATTCTAGAACACCACATGTTGTGATTTATGCTTAAACTTGATAGGATTAGGGGCCAATGAGAGAAAAATCTTTCGACCGATAGATGATAATCAAAACTTACACATTTTTGTTTTTAATGTTTTTCATTAGTAGTTTTTAATTTCTTAATTAGTTTGTATACTTTCTCTATTGTGTGGGTATTTTGCTCGAGAACTAGCAAAATTCTGAGTTTAGGGGTATTTGATAGGTGTAAATTACCTACGTATTTCGAATCCGAATTTGTTAGTTTTCGAGTACGTTTATAGTTATTTTTATATGTCTTAATATGTTTTTATACTTTTTATATAAATCAGCTGTGTGGAGCAAAAAGATAGGAAACTGGAGCAAAAACAATGAGATCAAACAAAAGGCGAGTCGAAGTTACGGTAGATAAACAAGCAAGGAGGCAAAAATATGAAGGAAGCCCCCCACCTAGGTGTCGAGACCTCCTCCTAGGTAGTGAAGATGCTGAGAATGACAAAAGGCTACTGACAGCCCACTGCCTAGGCAGGAAATTCCTCCACCTAGGTGGAAACCCTAGTAGAAACATTTCCAAGTCCACTGCCTACTTCTTCGCCTAGGCGGCTACCAAACCTGCAAAGCCGTTATAGGTGCTGTAACTTCAAAGCTATCTTGGATTATTATGAAATCCGATTCTGGAAATACTTAAAACATGGAAGTTGTAGATCTTTTTCTTAGATTTCCATAGGTTTTCGAATCACCTCAATCGGAGTTCGAATAAAGAAGTTACACAGCTAAAACAAAATTGTAAACCTGTAGTAACTTCGCCTAGGCGAAATTTCGACAGAAAGTTAATCGACTTAACTTCGCCTAGGCGAAAATCCTACAGTATAGCCTTGATATTTAGGAGATATTTTGAGATCTTTTGGATATTTTTTAATCCCTTCTCTTCTCTTCTCTTCCCTCTCTTCAGCCCCTAAGGCTTTAGGCTATATTTTAGGGTTAGTTTGAGAGGTTTTTGAGGGAGAGCTCTCAACCCGAGGAGGAAGATGAAGAGGGAAAAGATTGTTCGACGGTTCTAGCGCCAATTCTTCGGATATAGGCTAAGTCACTCGTTTCTTCTCTTTGTTTTCTTCATTTTGGTAATTATTGATCATGTTTAGCTCGTTTTACATTGTATAAACGGTTAGGGCCATGAGTTAAACATGGATTGTAATACGGATTAACGTATTATTTATGAAAATGTAGTTTTGGTTGAATTTGTATTTTGTTTATGGTTGTTCCTTATAATTTCAATTGTGTTGCCATGTTTTCTATGATTATATGCTAGTTTAGATATATTGAGAATACAGGGTTTGACACTCGGGAGAGGTAACCCTGGATTCGGACTAGGGTTAACACAACACGGCAATCTAACGACCCGGGAGGGCGTTAGAAAGTGTGCAATTGATGACGTTGGGGCGAGACTCACATGAACTAAAGCTGTTAAGACATTGAGGGGGACTTCGGCGTTGACACGAAGTCACGTATTCCCCCGTCTTACACTCGGAAGAGGTGACGAGGGAGTTTACTAACCGAGACTGTCGGATAAGCCGAACGCCGTTAATGTTCACTACAACGAAATCAAATGCATTTAAGTAAATAAAGTTAATCCCTAGGCAATATACTCCACTGAACAATCTTAAATTAGTATTTATAGTACAGTTAATTTAATTAGTATTTTAGTTTATTATTATTAATTAATTAAAATTTATTTTTAGAGCCTAGATAAAGTCAAGTTATGAAAATCACGATACTCGATAGTAATCTCAACCAATTCCTATGGATACGATACCCGACCGAAAGGTCCACTATACTAAAACTTGATCCGTACGCTTGCGGTGAAAGTGGCAGCGCTTATTTAGCGGCCACCAAGTTTTTGGCGCCGTTGCTGGGGATTGGAAGGAGTGTTACTATTGATATTGTGAGTAAATAACTTGATTTTAATTTAGGCATTTTTGTATATAATTTTTGTTTGTAGTTTTGTTTTTGTTTCCGGCAGGATGCTTGAAGATGTTAGATCGACAAGTGCTCTTGCGGTTCGGTCATTGAAAATATTGCCGGTCTTGAGGGCATGTGTCGAGCCGAGGACATTAAACCAAGCACTTCTTGGGAGGACACCCAGGGTCACAAATAAGTTAGATACATCTCCGTCAATTTGAGTCGGAGGAAAGATCCTCTCGCCTCCCAGGTATGTGTTCTAAACCCCTGTCTTTAATATCATGCTATATACTGTCATTGGGATCACTGAAGGCTTGTTTGGACACCATCTTTGTTGAGTTGGTGGTGATCTGTAGTATGTTTTACTATTTTTATACATTTGCATGCTTGTTTAGGATTAGTTTGTTTAGTTTAATTGCTGTTTTGTGCTGAGTTTTGACGTCATCTGGGCCTTTACCCGATGATGACTCTGTCCCTTGATTGTTTTGAGGTCAAGCGTAACGCACATTTATGTGTGTTCTGTGTGCTTAACGTATCATTTAGTAAAAGTTATTGTAGACCCAAAATGCACAAGCACGTAAACTCAATATAGCACTATCTTATTGATTTGAAACTGATTATCCGTTAATCAATTTCATGACAATAGGGATTCTAGAACCTGATTTGGGAGAAATTTGAGGCGAAATCCTAGGCGAGATTGTTTAGGAGATATGATTTAGGCAGTCATTTGATCGCTTAAGCCTTTTGAAGCCTACCATGTAATATCATTATCCCTCGTTACCCTGTCGAAGCCTAATAGCCGTTTCAATTCTGAACACTTAACAAATACCCTAGCCAATTGAACTTTTTCCAAACCTATATCGCTAAACTGAAGGCACAATTTGAGTGAATCAAGTTAGCATTTTGCTACTTGATTTGAGCGGTTAGGTTTAGGCTGAAATTCTAATTTGGTTTGGTATTCGAGTACTCGCTTGTCATTTGTCATTCATACTGTTTGCACATTCCTAAGGTTATAAGAATTCGAATACGTTTTGGGGTATGTTACTTAATCATTTTTGCACAGTCTTAAAATTGTAAAAAGTCGAATGAGTTTGGGGGTGTGTTAAAAAAAAAAAAAATAAAAAAATAAAAAAATTGTTTCATTGTGACATGACAAGTGAGTATAACATTCTTAAACGTTTGTTCAGGGTTATTTCTAAAAAATATGGGGTTTCAAGTGTGACAATGCCAAGCGATGTGCCTCGGGTAACGTTAAGTTAACGACGTTAACCTGTTCTCTATTCCAAAATACCCTTGGCCATTATTCCACAACCGAACGAAGCCCTACTGATCTTCATGAACCTCCGAGCCTACATTAGTGGAGAATAGATCCCAGGTCAGGCATATGGATTGCCTATACCTTAAAGGGTTTAGTCATGATCTTTATTTAGGGATAATCCCATCTAATTAATGGATAGTAGTATAATTGAGATTAATCACACACACTTAAACAGGATCTAGAATGGCGCTTACTATTTTTTAACGTTGTAATTATAGAACACCACATGGCGTGATTTATGCTTGAACTTAATAGGATTAGGGGCCGATGAGAGAAAAATCTTTCGGCCGATAGATGATAATCAAAACTTACACATTTTTGTTTTTAATGTTTTTCATTTGTAGTTTTTAATTTTGTAATTAGTTTATATACTTTCTCTATTGTGTGAGTGTTTTGCTCGAGAACTAGCAAAATTCTGAGTTTGGGGGTATTTGATAGGTGTAAATTACCTACGTATTTTCAATTCGAATTTGTTAGTTTTCGAGTACGTTTATAGTTATTTTTATACTTTTTGTATAAATCAGGCGTGTGGAGCAAAAAGATAGGAAACTAGAATGAAAATGATGAGATCAAACCGAAGGCGAGTCGAAGGTATGGTGCATAAACAAGCAAGGAGGCAAAAATATGAAGGAAGCCCACCCCGCCTAGGCGTCCAGACCTCCGCCTTGGTAGTAAAGATGCTGAGAATGACAAAAGGCTACTAACAGCCCACTGCATAGGTAGGAAATTCCTCCGCCTCGGTGGAAACCCCAATAGAAACATTTCCAAGTCCACCGCCAACTTCTTCGCCTAGGCGGTCACCAAACCTGCAAAGCTGGTACAAGTGCTGTAACTTCAAGGCTATCTTGGATTTTTATGAAATCTGATTCTAGAAATACTTAAAACATCGAAGTTGTATATCTTTTTCTTAGATTTCCATAGGTTTTTGAATCACCTCAATCGGAGTTCGGATGAAGAAGTTACAGCTAAAATGAAATTCCAAACCTGCAGTAACTTTGCCTAGGCGAAGTTTTCTTCGCCTAGGAGAAATTCCAGCAGAAAGTTAACCGACTTAACTTCGCCTAGGCAAAAATCCTGCAGCACAGCCTTGATATTTATGAGATATTTTGAGATCTTTTGGATATTTTTTAATCCCTTCTCTCCTCTTCTCTTCTCTCTCTTCAGCCCCTAAGGCTTTAGGCTATATTTTAGGGTTAGTTTGAGAGGTTTTTGAGGGAGATCTCTCAACCCTAGGTGGAAGATGAAGAGGGAAACGATCATTCGATGGTTCTAGCACCAATTCTTCGGATATAGGCTAAGTCACTCATTTCTTCTCTTTGTTTTCTTTATTTTGTTAATTGGTGAGTATGTTCAGCTCGTTTTACATTATATAAACTGTTAGGGCCATGAGTTAAACATGGATTGTAATACGGATTAACGTATTATTTATGAAAATATAGTTTTGGTTGAATTTGTGTTTCGTTTATGGTTGTTCCTTATAATTTCGATTGTGTTGCCGTGTTTTCTATGATTATATGCTAGTTTAGATATATTGAGAATACGGAGTTTGACACTCGGGAGAGGTAACCCTGGATTCGGACTAGGGTTAACACAACACGACAATCTAATGACCCGGAAGAGCGTTAGAAAGTGTGCAATCGATGACGTTGGGGAGAGATTCACGTGACCTAAATTCGTTAAGACGTTGAGGGGGACTTCAGCGTTAACAAGCAATCACATATTCCCCCGTCTTACACTCGGAAGAGGTGACGAGGGAGTTTACAAACCGAGATTGTTGGATACGCCGAACGCCGTTATTGTTAACTAAAACGAAATCAAACGCATTTAAGTAAATAAAGTTAATCCCTAGGCAATATACTCCCCTGAACAATCTTAAATTAGTATTTATAGTATAGTTAACTTAATTAGTATTTTAGTTTAGTATTAGTAATTAATTAAAATCCATTTTTAGCGCCTAGATAAAGTCAGGTTATGAAAATCACGATACTCGATAGTAATCTCAACCAATCCCTGTGGATACGATACCCGACCGAAAGCTCCACTATACTAAAACTTGATCCGTATGCTTGCAGTGAAAGTGGCAGCGCTTATTTAGCAGTTAACTACTTGAAGTGAGCAGTTGGGTGGGTGAACTATTGATTAGTTTTGTATTTGAGTACTCACTTGTCATTTTTCTATCGTATTTCCACACCCATCAAATTGTAACAAATCAAATAAGTTTGGGGGTGTGTTTCATACCGTAAAAAAAATAATTAAAAAAAAAATGTGTATATAAGGGTTTTTTTTTTTTTTTTTTTTTTTTTTTTTTTTTTTTTTATTATAAGTGAGTACTATGCTTTAAATGTTTGTTCAGGGTTGTTTCGAATTTATCTTTGGGGTTACGAGACTGATTGAGCAGCAAGCGTTGTGCCTCGAGTATTGTAGAGTTATAACGTTTACCGATTTTCTATTCTTCATATACCCTTGGCTATTTACCTAAAACCGAACCAAGTCCTATTGATCTTTTTGAATTTACAAACCTACATCAGTGGAGAGTGGAACCCAGTCTGGCATATAAATGTCCTATACCTTTTTGGTTTTTGTCATTAACTTTGTTGGTGGATAATCCAATCCGGTTTATGGATGGTTGTATAATTAAGTTTTCGCACATACATTTGAATAGGATCTAGAATGGCGCTTACTATTGTTGAATGTTGAAATTCTAGAACACCACATGGTGAGATTTACTCTTAAAATCGATACGATTGGGGGCCATTGAGGGAAAACGTTTTGGTCGAATAGTTGAATTCAAAACTCTCGTGTCGTTATATTTAGTTAGTTTGTGTTTTGTTTTCGTTTTTAGTATTTTAGTTCGTTAATTGTTGTGGTAGTTTATTTTATTGTGTGGGTGTTTTGCTCGAGGACTAGCAAAATTCCAAGTTTGGGGGTAGTAACACTGATGTAAATGCATTAATTATGAGGTTTGAATCATAACCCTTAATGCACGTCAGCTCCTCGTTGAACCAACTAATATACTAATGCAAAGTTTTCCCTTTCTCTTGACACAGGGCCAACAAGTAATCAAGTTCCTTTATCAACCTTGGACAGGTTATGAAATGGTTGATGAACATCTTGCGGAACTCTTTCAACAACAAGATGGAGTTGGATGGGAGTGTATGTAGCCACTCAAGGATACAACCTTTCGGAGTTGTAGAGAAAGCTCTACAAAGAGCTGAGTCACTTGCTCTATACAGGTTCATGACATGCTTGAACTGGCGGATGTGGTCCACCGGATGTGTTTTCCCATCGTACTTCTCAAACTTGGTGGGGGTAAAACCTCTCCAATAGTGGTATAACCAAGATTTCTGAAATAAACGGCATTTCGGTGCCCTTCAACAATGTACCCAGCTCATCCAAGGGCTAACCATTCTCCACCTTGCTTCTGAGCTGCTGACGTGAATCTATAGTCTCAGTTAGGCTATAAACCCTTCTCTCTTGATGTTCATTGTTAGTTTTCCCCTGGGTAGCTCATTCTTCCTAAGATTGTGGGTCAACCGACCCTAGAGATTCTGCCTCTTCTCCTAGATTGTCCTCAATGGTCGAGGGTTGTGGCCTACTTTTGGCAACTATCTTAGCCATGTATTTGATCATATCAGCCATATCTCATACTTTTCTAGTCGGAGCATCAATGTTTGCATCTGTGCTCTGAAGTATTGGAGGAGGGTTAGCATGAACCTCCTCGTGTGTTTCTATCGGAACTTCGTTGTCAACTTGCAATGGTAGATCACTATTGTTAGCCTAAGCAGTTTCAATCATAGGATTTCTAGAAAATGTGATTTTGACAATAACGCCTCATTTGACATTTTAAATGAACTAACATTGTTTTAAGGTATAGATCATCCATACATTATGGAAATACATCGTAGAGATGCATTCAAGTCAAAAGGTATGATTTAAATAATATAATTTTTCATTTCGATAACATTACTCATGATATTGAACTCATAACTCTATAGGTTGCACATACACACCGATGGTACATACATTTGTGATCTTTTGTTTCTAACATGTCCAATGTATCTAAATATCACAATGTGTATTACATGTTTGATCACATCATGCAAATTTAGATAATTCACATCTTGATCACATATGTGCTTAATATGTTTAAACTTGGATTTAATGTGATCAAATAGTACGTTACATTATCTCAATGTGAAAAAACTTTAAATATCATCGATATAATGTTTTAGACATGTCTGTATCATTATTATATCATTATTCATGCAATAATATTGTTCATACCTTGCTCAATTGAAAATTTCACATCTTGATCACAAAAATGCTCAAATTGCTTAAACTCGGTTTCTATTTGATCATAAAGTATATTGCATGTTTTGATCATGAAAATTATTCAAATATATTTGAAACAATATTATAAATATGTTGGCTAAAAATTGATCATATACATCGACCAAAACCAAGAACGGGCGAAGAAAAATACAATTGTCTTGAAAACACTATAGCAATCGATTGTTGTTGTCCAAAAAATCAAAATGAACCTTCAGTAGTAAATTAGTCATATCTTTCTTATTACTTGTCCAAATCTAATGCATATTATTTGGTTGGAAAGATAATTTAAATATATTTAAAACCATATAAATTTCACATCAATCCATGTTGGTTTGGTTGTTCAAAGTTCATCATTTCGGTAGAAGTCAGTAGCTATTTTTTTGCAAAAAAATCCTGTCGAAACCTTGGCTCAATCATTTGATCATTTCTAACTCATTTGGAGTCCCAATGAGGTGATTCTTTTTTATATTGAACCCTAACTCAATAATAGTTATTTATTTTAATATTAGGAAACAATTTTATATGTGTTTATTATCAAACCATAGCTTTGCATTTAACTGTTTGAATGTTTTCTCTTTCCTTCTATGTTTTTGCTCTGTTTTCGGCTTAACATATTGGCGATATTTGCTTATTCTAAGTGTTATATTATGGCTACTAAACATTATATTGTATGTATAACGTATTAATAATTATTAAATTTGATCAAAACAAAATTGAATTAAAGAGAATTGATTAAAACATTTCAAAACTCTTAAGAACTCATTTTGCAGTTCTTTGTCATGAACCAAAAATTGGATTTACTTATCAAATCTTATTGAAAATGTTAAAATCATGTTATAATATGTTAGTTTAATATTTATTCATGATACATGCATGATCAATTGATATGTTCAACTTTACATCCATGTTTAATTGACAAATTGGTTGAACTAGTCTGAAAATTCTATTTTTCATGCATAATGAGATTAAGTGTTGGAACATGTTTGCAGTTCTTATAAATGATCAAATGTATTGTATTCATGTATAAATGTTATTACACATCTTGTATTTGATGTATAAATTTGTGGTCTAGTATTACACACATGAAATACATTATCTTGACTGACGTGTGTAAGTGATTGGAGTATTTAATGCATACCTACTTTATGGTAGGACTGGCTAATTAACGTATACCATGTTTTTTCCCATGAAAAATACACTCTTTATTATCTTGATCATATTTCAATTGGAGGGGCCATACTTAAATGACCATCAACCACCTTTAAAGAACTTCACCAATATTTGTCTAGATGCAATAATGATCTACACCATACTCCATTATATCCATTTCGAATATGTGAAATCTTCACTGTATTTTTCCACTACCATCATGACAAAAATGGACAAATGGTCATGTGCATTTAATTAGATATGTCTAGCATTTATGGTGTTGGAAAAAGTATTTGGAATCTTGACAAATCTGCTGAAAATGAAAGTGGAGAGGAGCCTATGTCTTGACACTTGAAGAAATCATACCCAAAGGTTATATCCTCTCAACACTTAAATTATGAAATCCTCCCAACACTTCTTAATATATATATATATATATAAGGACGAACATTGCTGGAAGTATCACAACTCATCAATCAATCAAGTATCATTCTTTCAATTGAGCTACAAAGATCAAAGAGAGATTACCAAAGCTTCCAAGCAAAATTTTGTGAAACAACAACACTTCATTTCGTTCTTGATTCATTTTTTTGAGTGATTGTTATATTTGCTTCACACACATAGATTTTTAAATTCTATATCTTGTGAGTGTTAAAGTTCCACTTTTTGAGATAGTGAGAATTTTGATTGTAAATCTTGATTAAGCATTTTTCTCAAGAGGAGAGATTTGTGAGTAGAACATATTCACTCTAGATTGTAAAGTATTGAGATACAAACTTCTTAAGTGGTGATTTTAGATGGTTTGGTCCTCACCAGTAAGAAGATCTAAGATAGTGAAATCCTCGAAGGAGCTCAAGGGAGTGGATTAGGCAAATGGTGTTTGTCGAAGACCTATAAAATACCGATGTCAATTTCTCTAAATATACTATTTACATTTTCTCTTATATTTGTGTTTGTCATTATTGTTTTGATTGAATATCCGTTGTGCACTTCGCACAATCACATAAAACACATAAGTTTAAATTAAGTACAATTAATTCATGAAAAATTGTCAAACCCAATTCCCCCCCCCCCCCCCCTCTTGGGTAATTCTTTGGCTATCAATTGGCATCAGAGCTATACTTGCTTAATAGGTTTAAAATCCTAGAAAATCGATCATGGAAAATTTCGTTGCAACTATCCTTCCCGAAAGTCAATCCATGCATAGACCTCCGTTGTTTAATGGTAACAATTATGTGTTTTGCAAAGCTAGAATGATAGCGTTTTTACAAGCTACAAAATGTGAAGCTTGGAAAGTTATTAAAAATGGTCCACATATTCCTATCAAAACTAATCATGATGGACCTACTTTACTTAGGTAGAATCAGAATTTGATGATTGGGATACCAAGTTAATTTTTGTAAATCCCAAGCTATTAACCTTCTTTATTGTGGTTTAGATGTTCATGAATATAATAGGATTTTTGATTGCTCATCGGCAAATGAGACTTGGGATACTCTCACAATTACTCATCAGGGTACAAACCAAGTAAAGGAATAAAATATTGACATCCTCGTATACCAATACGAACTATTGAAGATGGAGGATAGAGAATCATCATGGAGATGTATACTTGCTTTACAAATATTTGTAATAACTTCAATGCACTTGGAAAGTCATACTCAATACCTGATTGAGTACGAAAGATCCTTAGAGTTCTTCCCAAGGTGTGGGAACCAAAGGTAACGGCCATCTCTAAGTACAAATATCTAAACAAATATACCATTGATGAACTCATTGGTAACTTGACCACTCATAAGCCTTCACTCAAAAGCTTCGAAGAAGAAGGTAGAAACTGAAAGAAGGAAATAGCCATAAAATCTATTCAAGATGATAATGATGATGAACGCATCAGAAGTGATGTTGAAAGCGAAATGGCTCTCTTGGCAAGACGAGTAGATCGGCTGAATCGAAGATTCTTCAAAAAGAAGTGATTCAACAAAACCGACACAAGTAAAGTTAAATGTTATAAATGTCACAAGCTTGGTCACTACAAAACCGAGTGTCCTCCACTCAAGAAGGATCAAAGAGAGCAAAAGAAACATCACAAAGGCAAGAATACAGCTTTCAAGGCAACTTGGGATAACACCGACACAAGTGGCTCGGAAAGTGAAAGTAGTGGAAAAGAAACCAACCTACATGCACTCATGGCAAAAAGAAGATGTGGTAACTTTGATAGGTATGATCTACCTATATATTTATAAACTAGTTTTGTTAGTTTAGGAGACTTTTTTATAGCATTTTTATTATGTTTTAAATAGTTTTTATTCTTTTTGTATTAAAACAGATGTGTGGGGGCAAAAAGATAGGAAACTGGAGCAAAAATGATGAGATCGAACCAAGAATGGTCGAAGAACGGTGGAAAAATGAGCAAGGCGGTAATATTATGAAAGAAGCCCACTACCGCTGCGATGAAAATGCAGAGAATAGCTTATCTTGCTGAACGTCCATCATCGCAACGGTGAAAATGCAGGATGTCAACTAAGTCCACCATTGTCTTCACCGCCTAGGTGATCAACTAACCGACCTACTCACCACCGCGACGATGACCTCTGCACAGTTTAGATATTTTGTTTAGATATTTTCCCTACAAATATCCTCTCATATCCTCTCATTTGAGCTCCTCTCAGGCCATTAGGGCCCTATTAGAGTTAGGATATTTTAGAAAGAGGTTTTGGGAGCGCTCAACCAATTCCGAAGGAGAAGATCACGTTGCAATAAAGGAAAAGCAATCCCAAAGCATTTTTAGTGAAAATCTTTGGACTAGGCTAAGTTTCTTTTTGTTTCTTCTTTTATTTCTTAACGTTGGAAGTTAGTTGAGCATGTTTAGCTTTGTTTTCATTGTATAACCGGTTATGGCCATGAGCTAAATGGGTTTTTATCTAGGGATTAATGTGATTTATAAAAGTGTTGTTTTGTTTGAGTTTGTGTTTCGTTAATGTGTGTTTTATAATAATTTCGATTGTGTTTGTCATGCTGTAATGTTATTACCCTTGTTTAGATAATTTGAGAATATGGGGTTTGACACTTAGGAGAGGTAACCCAGGATTCGGACTAGGGTAAACACAACACAACAATCTAACGACCTGGGAGGGTGTTAGAAAGTGTGTAATCAATGACATTGGGGAGAGACTAACATGACCTAGTGTCGTAAACTAAAACGAGACCAAGCATGTTTTCTTAAACAAAGTTAATCCCTAGGCAATACTTTCCCTAAATGTCTCATAGTAATATTAGTATAGTTAATTTAATTAGATTAATTAACTTAGTAGTAGTATTAATTAATTATAAATAAAATTTATTTTAGCCTAGATAAAATTAGGTCATGACAAACACGATACTCAATAATAATCACAACCAATCCCTGTGAACACGATACTCATATTCTCTCTACCTATACTAAAACTTGACCTCGTACACTTGCGAGTGAAAGTAGCGACGCGTAATTGCAGCCACCACGTTTTTAGCGCCGTTGTTGGAGATTGGTTGTTTGTCATATGCAGTTTCCGGCAATCGCCACCAAGTTTTTGGCGCCGTTGCCGGGGATTGTATTTGTTGTCTATTATTGATATTGTGAGTAAATGACTCGATTTTACTTTAGGCATTTCTTTTGTATATAATTTTTGCTTGTAGTTGTGTTTTTGTTTCTTATGCAGTGTACTTGCCGATGTTAGATCGATAGGTACTGATGCATTCTTTTCAATGGGATTCTGAGTCGTTTATAGTGTTGGCTCCATGCACATAAGTTAGTGAGTCATGTCTTTGAAAGATCGATTTGAACAAAGAAAAACCTCGCTAAACTTAACGGCGTTTTGAAAATGTCGGGCCCAGGACATTAAACCACGTGCTTCTTGGGAGGCAACCCAAGGTTAAATAAATTAAATTCGTCACAGTCAAATTTATTTGGAGGCAAGATTCTCTGACCTCCCAAGTACGTGTTCTAAACCCCCTTCGTCAGTATGCTTTAATTTAATATGTTGAGAATGATGATTGGGATCACTGAGGACACTATCCATCTGAAGTTCTGAAGTGATGTGTAGTATAGTATGTTAAATGGTTTATTGTTTTCTTGTGTGCATGTTTTTTTAGGTTATAATGTATTTATGTTTTTGTGTTGTTGTTGTATGCATGTTGAGTTTTGCGTTCATTTGGGCCATTACTCGATGATGATATTACTCCCTGTTTGTTTTCGAGGTCAAGGGTAATACCCATGCATGTATGTACTGTGTGCTGGAAAATGTGTTTTGGTGAAAATTATTGTAGATCCTAATTTGCACGAGCACATAGACTCAATGTATTTCTATTTAATTGATTTGAGGATAATTGTCGATTAGCCAAACTTGTATTTTCGAAACTTGTTCAATAGATGAATATAATGAGTTCCTTGATGCATATGAGGATTTGAAAGAAGAACTAAAAAATTGTTTTACAGAAATGATAAATCTTAACAAAATAATAGCTATTCTTTAAAAAGATTTGGAAAAATCAAAATCTGAAATTGTTTTTTTAAAACAGGAAAATTATTCTTTATAGAAATGTGATCTTGAAAATAAAAATATTTCTTTGAAAAAACAAGTTGATGATTTAACCAAAACAGTTCACAAATTTACTAAAGGTGAAAACAACTTCAAAATTCTTTTGGGAAATCAAAAAGGTGTTTTCGGCAAAGCTAATTTGGTTTTCATCAACATAACAAACAAAATAAATTTCAAATATTTTTCTCAAAGACCAAAAAAATTATAAAATGTTATTATTGTAGCAACGTTGGTCACACTATTGACGTTTGTAATGAAAGAAAATTGAAAAATGCTAATGTAAAGTTAACAAACATTTAGGTACCAAAGGGAACCTCGGTTCCAAAGACTGACCCTCCCGAACCCAAGTAAAATTGTTATCGTTTAGGAATCATTTGAAGTGCTCCTAGTAGGTTAGTTTCAAAGCAAATATAAGCAAGGACAAATGGCTCCTAGATAGAAGTTTCTCACGGCATATGACGGGCGATAAACATTAATTCACGTCTTTGACACCTAAAGATAGTGGACATATGACGTTCGGAGACAAGTCTAAGAGTAAAATAATTGGTATTGTAAGTGTTGGTAAAGATTTATTTATCATTGAACATGTTTTACTTGTTGAAGGTTTAAAATATAATCTCTTAAGCATAATCCAACTATGGGATAATGGTTTTAAAGTAACATTTTTCAAAAATCAATGTGTCGTCCAAGAAAATGATGATCACAAAGTTTTATTTGTTGCAACACGTTTTGAAAATATTTACACTTGTTCTTTTGATGACTTATCATCTCAAAATGTTTTATGTCTTAATGCATTAACCAAAAATATTTGGTTTTGGCATAGATGGTTAGGACATGCTAGCATAGAACTTATTTCGAACTTATCTAAGAATAATCTTGTATGTGGTTTATCAAATGCTATACTTGTTAAAGATAAGATATGTGATGCATGCCAACTTGGTAAACAAGTTAAAAGTTCATTTAAGAAGAAGAAATTTATTTCTATTACTAAACCATTAGAACTTTTGCATCTAGACCGATTCGGTCCTAATCCCGTTGCTAGTATAGGTGGCGAACACCATACATTTGTTATTGTTGATAATTATTCTAGATATACATGGGTTCTATTTCTTGCTAAGAAAAGTGATGTCACTTACGTGTTTATTAAGTTTTTTAAACGTGTAAAAAATGAGAAAGGTACTAGCATTAACAATATCTGAAGCGATAGAGGAAGAAAATTTCGAAATGATGAGATTAAATTTTTTTTGTGACAAACAAGGTTACGAACATAATTTTTCAGGCCCTAGAACACCTTAACAAAACGGAGTTGTAGAGAGGAAAAATCACTATTTATAAGAATTTCCTCGGACTATGCTAAACAAGCATTCCTCACCGCAATACTTTTGGGTGGAAGCCATTAGTACGACTTGTTACGTATTGAACCGTGTTTCAATCCATAGAGGTTCAAATAAAACTCTCTATGAGCTATGGAATGGCAACCCCCCCCCCCCCATCTCTTATTTTAAAGTTTTCAGTTGCAACTATTTTATTCTTATTGATAAAGAAAACCTTTCAAAATTTGATGCTAAATCCAATGAAGGTATTTTTATTGGTTATTCAACTAATAGAAAAGCTTATAAAGTATATAACAATCATACACTTATAGTTGAAGAATCGATGTATGTTGTTTGTCAGGAATCTAACCCCTTTTCATCAAGTAAGGATTTAGATGAAGAAAATTCAGATTTTGTAGAAAAGGCAACGAAGCAAGTTGAAAACACTGATTTGAGGCCCGTTGATAATGACTTAATGGAAGTACAACCATCCAAGAACAAGTCGCCAAAGGCGTGGAAAATGGTTAACATTCATCTATCTGATCAAATCGTTGATAATATTGAACGTGTGTAAGTACTAAATCTTCATTGATAAACTATGTTAACGATTTTGCTTTTCTATCTCAAATTGAATAGAAAAAAAAATGTAAATGAAGCTATTGATGATGAATCTTGAATTCTAGCAATGCAAGATGAGTTAAACTAATTTGAAAGGAATAATGTTTGGACACTAGTACCAAGGCCTAATTACCATCCCGTAACTAGAACAAAATGGGTTTTTCAAAATAAAAAGAATAAGTCGGGTGTTGTTATTAGAAATAAAGCAAGATTGGTAGCACAAGGTTTTAATCAAGAAGAAGGGATAGATTATGATGAAACATATACATCGGTAGCTAGACAAGAAGCTATACGTATGTTACATACTTTCGCTTGTGCTAATGATTTCAAACTTTTTCAAATTGATGTTAAAAGTGTGTTTTTAAATGGTTTCATATCTGAAGACGTTCATGTCAAACAACCTTCCGATTTTGAAGATGAAAAATTTATAAATCATGTTTTTAAACTATCTAAATCACTTTACAATCTCAAACAATCACCTAGAGCTTGGTATGAGAGGTTAAGTAGATTTCTCCTAGAAAATGGTTTTAAACGTGGTGTAACTGATAAAACTTTGTTTCTTCAAGAAACTGAAAATAACATCTTATTAGTACAAATCTATGTTGACGATATCATTTTCGGAGCTACTAATGAGATCTTGTGCCAAGAGTTTGCTATGCTTATACAGGATGAATTCAAGATGAGTATGATGGGAGAACTAATATTCTTTCCTGGATCACAAATTAAGCAAACAATGGACGGAATATTTTTAAATCAAGAAAGGTATACAGAGGACTTAATAAAAAAAATACGGAATGGAAAACTCAAAGGTACATAATACACAAATGAGTACTTTAACCAAATTGGACGCTAATTAAAACGGTAAGAAGGTAAATGAGAAGGAATACCGAGGTATCATTACTAGTCTCCTTTATCTTAAGGCAAGCAAACCATATATCATGTTTAATGTTTGTCTATATTCTCATTTTCAATCTTGTCCTAAGGAATCACGTTTAACCGCCGTTAAACGTATTTTTCGATATTTGCTTGGTACATGTGATTTAAGCTTGTGGTATCTAAAAAATGAATTTTTTGACATGCTTAGCTATTGCGATGTTGATTTTGTAGGTTGCAAAGTTGGGCGTAAAAGTACTAGTAGTACATGTCATTTTCTAGGACACGTATTGGTTGCTTAGTCAAGTAAGAAACAAAATTCTATTGCATTATCCACAGTCGAAGCCGAATATATTGTGATTGAAAATTGTTGTGCTCAAGTTATTTATATAAAACAACAATTGGGAAATTTTGGTATTGATGTTAGTTGTGCTCTGATTTTATGTGATAACACTAGTGCCATTTGTTTGAGTAAGAATCCTATTGAACACTCACGAACTAAATACATTGATATAAGACACCATTTTTATTCGTGGTCATATTCAAAAGGGTGATATCACATTGGAATTCATTCACACTAATAATCAACTAGCTGATATCTTCACAAAGCCTCTCCAGGTAGAACAATTTTCAAAAATATTACGTGGCTTAGGTATGATGAGAGAAAAAGATGCTTTGAAATGATTTTGAAAATAAAATTTTCAAAAACTCCTACTTTGACAATGAAAATGACATATTTTGCAAAAATTGTATTAATTGTCAAAATTCATTTCAATTTTGATTTATAATATTGAAAATGGTTTACACTAATATTTATGCATATATGTTGTGTTTCAAATGTTTTTAAAAGGATTTCAAAACCATGTTCTTCAAAGTGATCAAAAATCTAATTTTGATAAACTTGAATCCATGAGGCAATAACGAAATTTGGTTACATGTGATATTGATCAATCCTAAGTGATTTTGGGTCAATAAATTCATATATAAACCAGAAACTTGTCATAAATTAAGTTTATCAATTGTTTTGACGTTCAAGAACATAGTATAGACGAGCAGTTTCAAACGGTCATAGGATCATTCTCGCAATTCACAAATAACTTTTTCACACACTTTCCACTACCACCTCCTTAAAACTAAATCTAACTCTACTTTTTGATGTGACAAAGGAAGAGAAAGACCTAGATTTGATGTTCATGTCTTCATTATGCTTGTGTGTTGAATATTGTAAGGTAATCTATGTTATGTGATGTGTTATCTACGTTTGTGTGATTCATATGATCTTAATTACATAGTTTTATTGTTGTGAGAATTATAAGAATTTTACTTGCCTAAGAGAACGAAAAAGGAGCTTTCTTAGATAAATATGTTTTCAACCGATCTCATTCTCAAGGGGAGCTAGTAAAATGATTATCATTCATAAAACATCAAATGAGTTGTCATCATCAAAAAGTGGGAGACTGTTAGCTGAAGCAGTTTCAATCATAGGATCTCCGAAAAATATGATTTTGACGATAACGCCTCATCTGACATTTTAAATGGACTAACATTGTTTTTAATTATAGATCATCCGTACATTATATAAATACATCATGGAGATGCATTCAATTCGAAATGTATGATTTAAATAATACAATTTTCATTTCAACAACATTACTCAAGATATTGAACTCAGAACTCTATAAGTTGCACACACACACACCGAGAGTGCATACATTTGTGATGTTTTGTTTCTAACATGTCCAATATATCTAAATATCTCAATGTGTATTATATGTTTGATCATATCATGCAAATTTGTAAAATTCACATCTTGATCACAAGTGTGCTTAATATGTTTAAACTTGGATTTAATGTGATCAAATAATACATTGCATGATCTCAATGTGAAAACACTTTAAATATCATTGATAAAATGTTTTCAATATATCTGTATCATTATTATATCAAGATTCATGCAATAATATTGTTCATACCTTGCTCAATTAGAAATTTCATATCTTGATCACAAAAACGCTCAAATTGCTTAAACTCGGTTTCTATGTGATCATAAGGTACATTGCATGTTTTGATCATGAAAATTTTTCAAATATATTTGAAGCAATATTGTAAAGGTGTTTGGCTAAAATATGATTATAGACACCAACCAAAACCAAGAATAGGGGAAGAAAAATAGAATTGTGTTGAAAACACTATAGCAATCGACTATTGTTGTCCAAAAAAATCCGAATGGACCTTCTGTAGTAAATTTGTCATATCTCTCTTATAACTTGTCCAAATATGATGAATCTTATATGGTTGCAAACATAATTTAAATATATTAAAAACCAAATAAATTTCTTGTTGACCCAAGTTGGTGTGGTTGTTCAAATTTCAATATTTCGGCAGAAGTTAGTAGTTGTTTTTTGAAGAAAATCCTATCTAAACCTTCTCTTACTCATTTGATCATATCTAACTCATTTGGAGTCCAAATGAGGTGATTATTTTTGTTATGGAACCCTAACATAATAATATTTATTTATGTGCATAGTAGGAAAAAATTTGATATGTTTTTCTTATCAAATAGTAGCTTTGCATTTCAATATCATAATGTTTTCTCTCTCCTGCTCTGTTTTCACTCCATTTTGGGCTTGATGTTTTGGTGATCTTTGCTTTTTCTAAGTATTGTATGATGGTTCCTAAACATTATATTGAATGTATAACATATTAGTCATCATTAAATTTGATCAAAACAACAATGAATTAAAGAGAATTGATTAAAACATTTTAAAACTCTTAAGAACTCATTTTGTTGTTTTTTATCAAGAACCAAAAATTGGATTCACATATCAAATCTCATTTGAAATATTCAAATCATGTTATGATATATTATTTTAATATGTCTACATAATATATGCATGATCAATTGATATGTTCAACTTTATATCCATGTTTAATTGACAAATTGGCTGAACTACTTTGAAAATTCTATTTTTCATACAAAATGTGATTAAGTGTTGGAACATGTTTGAAATTCTTCTAAATAATCAAATTTGTTGTATTCATGTATAAATGTGATTATACATCATACATTTGATATATAAATTTGTGGTCCTAGTATTATACACATGAAATACCTTATCTTGACCAACATGTGCGAGTGGTTAGAGTATTTAATGCATACCTACTTTATGGTAGGATTGGCTAATTAATGTATACTATGCTTTGTCCCATGCCACCTATACTCTTTACTATAATGATAATATTTTAACTAGAGGAGCAATGCTTTAAATGACCATCAACCACTTTTGATGATCTTCACTAATATTTGTTTGGATATAATAATGATCTACACCATACTCCATTATATCCATTTTAAATATATGAAATCTTTGCTATATGTTTCCACTACCATCATTATAGAAATTGACAAAGGGTCATATGCATTTAACTAGATATGTCTAACATTTATGGTGATAAGAAAAAAAAAAAAAAAAAAAAAAAAAAAAGTGGTTGGAATCTTGACAAATCTGCAGAAAATGAAAGTGGAGAGGAGCCTATGTCTTGACACTTGAAGAAATCAAACCCATAGGTCATATCCTCTCCATATTTCAATTGTGAAATCCACACAACACTTCTCTACATATATATATATTAGGAGGAATGTTGTTGATAGTATCACAACTCACCAACCAATCAAGTATTATTCTTTCAATTGAACTACAAAGATCAAAGAGATACTACCAATGCTTCCAAGCAAAGTTTTGTGAAACAACACTTCCTTGCTTTCTTCATTCATGTATTTTGAGTGATTATTGTATTTGCTTCACACACATAGATTCTTAAGTTCTATATCTTATGAGTGTTGAAGCTCCACTTTGCGAGATGGCGAGAATTTTGATTGTAAATCTTGAGTAAGGGTTTTGCTCAAGAGGAGATATTTGTGAGTGGAACATATTCACTCTAAATTGTAAAGTCTTGAGATTCAAAATTCTCAAGCGGCGACTTTAGAAGGTTTGGTCTTCAACCATAGGAAGAACAAAGATAGTGAAATCCTCAAAGGAGAACGGGGGAGTGGACTAGGCAAAACATGTTTGTCTAACCACTATAAAATACCGGTGTCAATTTCTCTAACTCTACTCTTTACATTTTTGCTCATATTTGTGTTTGTGATTATTGTTTTGATTGAATATTCATTGTGTACTTCGCACAATCACATAAGTTTAAATTGAGTAGAATTAGTTAACAAAACTTTGTCAAACCCAATTCACGCCCTTTCTTGGGTAATTCTTGGGCTATCAACTATTTTGGCTGGGAGCCACTCCTCTTGCTCATGGTTGCCTCATTGTTGCGACGGAAATCTTTTTACGTTAGTGTTTCCCATAAACGGTGCTAAATGATATGGTTAGAAATTCCCAGCTCTTCACCTTCCTCCTTTTACCAGTAAAATCATTTAATTCTTGGGGGGACACCGGTGTGGTTTCGGCCAAAGAACCTCTAGTGTAAGAATAAGTTAATCTAGTAATGGAGAAAGATAATACACCTATTGAGTCTTAAGCAGTAAATTGTGATACATTCTCGTTATATAGGTTCAGAAATTCTTTACCATTTCATTAGAGATGTCTCCCATTACGTGATCCACTCCTAATGGCTTGGAAGATAACCATGATCTTCTCCCCTTATCATAAGAGAGATCTACTATAACATACCCCATTTATCATGGGTCGTTACAGTCAACAAGTTACAACATTCTTCTTGTGTAAGGGAGATGATCACGATGGGCTAGCCTATTCAGTCCATGGAGCAGGACATTGTGGGCTTTGATTTGTCCATTAATGGGCCTCTTTATGATTCTTGTTTAGCCGAAGTGGTAGACCACTGTATCTTTTACTCAGATGGGCTTATTATTCTCAACCCAGAAAATACATCGATTTTATTTGTTCCAAATCAAATTACTGGCCCAATTCGATTCACTAAGGCTCCAATCCTATGTAAGTTGTGAACGGGAGGTGGGAGTTTTCCCGTATCACTTACTAAAGAAGGTTGTCGTAAACAAATGCGGAAACATTAAAATGAAAGCATACATTTCAGATTCAGGGGACTCGTTTACAACCTATTTTTCATTTCTTCTCTCGTCGATAAGAAAAATACTAGATTATTTTCCAACAATATCCACACAATCAATAACCAAATCCACTCAATTTTTTTGTTATCTGATGGGGATAGAAACCTTAGAGGTATCAACGCATATTTATAGAGAAAATCCCAAAGGGAGTATCCATTCCAATGGGTATTTATCGAAATGGTATGTTTGTTCTAATGAGTTTCTACCAAATAGACATGATCCTTAAGACCAAGAGGTGAATCTATTCACATGGAGACTATCCATGAAACATGGGGCCCATGTAGATGCTCCACATGTTGACTCGACCCACTCCATAATCCAACATCTCCCACTCAGACACAATGGGCACCAAATGTGTTTCTCTCTTCAAACTCATGTATTATACTCTCTTCATGTAGGTTAATGGTGCATGTGACCGACGATTGTCTTCAAACAATGTGGGAGCACTATATTAAGTTTCTATCTAACTAACATGGTAACATCCTGCTACAAAATAAAATACTCATCTATGCCCCCAGACCAATTCAGTAACATTAAATTAAGCATTTCTAACCCATTTGGAGTTTAAAACTCAAAACATACTAAATATCCTTTGTAGTAGCATTCTTATTTTCAAAAAATATAATATAATATATATATATATATATATATATATATGTGTGTGTGTGTGTGTGTGTGTGTGTGTGTGTGTGTGTAATTTTGAAAAATAACTTTATATGTGGTGGCCACCATTAAGCACCATACACTGCAATTTTAACAAGATGTGTTACTAAATTGTCTTCCTTTGATCCTCATGTTACTCAAGTTCTATTTGACTACTTTCTTAGACATGTCTCTTTAGACCGCATTATTCATGGCTATAGGATAACAAGCTAAAGTAGCAACATCAAATTGTTAAATCATTACATAGTTCAAAGTCATAATGGCACAATTAGATCATTATTAATGATCACATATATAGGGTTCACACAGTGAGAAAGTATGGATCCATTTCTCACTCCATGTGGTTGCCTTAAAGCGCATGTAGTATGATTCACATACTACAGTATTATACTCACAAAAAAATGAGAAAGTCATTCTAAATTACTATATGAATCCAAGTCCGATCACTGCATAAGTGATTAACCTAAGAACTTCAAGTTGGTATCTCCTCGAGTATCCACTTTTTCTTTTAAAAAGAAAAAAAAAATTATTAATCACAAAAATGAGGAATTAAAGACCTCCTATATTACAATATTTGATTTTTCTAAAATTAGAAAAACCAATAGCATCAAGTTTAAAACAACCTCTAACAACTTGAGGTAAATCAGCAAAATTAGAAGAAACTAGAAAATTTCCAACACTAGCAAACTTGGACATCCTATCAGCAGCAAAGTTAACTTGTCTGAAAACATGATGAATAGGAAAATCACCCTTACTTCTTAAGGAAATGGTTTCATAGATGTAAGGAAAAACTTTCCAAGGAATTGTAGCCTTTTGCAGAACCATATCAACCAAAACCTTGCTATCAACGTCCAAAACTATCATAAGCCAACTTTGAGCAATACAAGCTTTCAGCCCTTGCCAAAGAGAAATAACTTCAGCAAACAAATTTGTTTGGAATCCTAAATGAGTAGCAAAATCAAAACACATCAAACTGTTGTTATTCTTGATTACACCACCTACACCAGAAAGACTTGGATTACCTATGGAACTTCCATCAGAATTAAGCTTAAAATAAACAAAGGCAATCTTGATCCATTTAAGCATAACAAACTAAAAATAAGGTGCCTTTTTAGAAGGCTTGGCATAAAAGACAAACTCTATTTTTCTAATCACAGTAAGGAAGAAAGGAGCAACTTGATCAAATTTGTCCTGACATCTACATTTCCAAATATCCCCACAAATCCGCATAGGAAGGCCATTATTAAGTTACTTATTTTGCCACCAATTTAGCAATGTAGACAACAAAGTACAACCATGAAAAACACTTCCAAAATAAGCCCACACCCTTTGAGCAAAAACACATGAAGAAAGAACATGATCCCGAGAATCATCAGCAGAACCACAGCAAACATAGATAGAAGTCAGATAAAATCCCAAAGTTTGAATTTTGGAATCAAAAGGCACAATGCCTTTGAGCACCTTACACATGAAAATTGAAAACTTGAGAGGAATGGTATGATGCCAAATGAACTTGAAATAAGGGAGAGCTTCAGAACACTGCCTTAGAACCTGCCAGGCTGAAGCAACTATAAAACAGCCAGAAGAAGAAGGCAACCAAAACATTCTATCCTTAACATCAAATGGAAGCTTTTTCAGTTGCAAAATATTGGATTTGAAATTCGAGAGAACTTGATCAACCCTGTTCCATCTCCAAGAACCATCCTCATTGATAAAATCCTTCACTTGTAAATTAGCATACTGATCCTACACTAGCATAATTTCACCAAGGGGAACATTGATGATCCAATGATCCCACCAAAGAGAAACATCGCCCTTACTAACTTGAAAAAAGATGAAATCCTCAGCTTGCCCTCAATCACATTCATCCATCCCATACTTTGATGAGAAGTAATCCTATAGAAATAAGCCTACTTTCTACTGCCATATTTTCGCTCCATGAAATTAGCCCACAAAGAGTTGCCATCTCTGAAATTCCACCATAATTTGGCTTTCAAATACCTAACCATGTCCTTAAGTTTCCTTAACCTCAAACCCCGTTCTTCAGTTGGTAACCACATAGCTTTCTAAGATTTCCAATGGTGTTTTACATTCCAAAAGAAATTGAAGAAAATTCTTTCCAAAGTATTAATAACTTTGACTAAAGTAAAGAGAGTCATAAACAAGAAGATGGCTTGAGAAATCAACACATGTTTTATCAACACCAATCTACCTCCACTGGAAAGCATCTTAGAATGCCAGTCTTGCAACCTATGTCTGACTTTAGTAAACAAAGAATCAAAGAGGATTGCCTTCTTCTTACTACAAAAATAGAACATGCCAAGTATTTCATTATGATAAAACTCTTGAGAAATCCTATTTTAGAGGCCACCCAAGACAGCTTGTTAGAAGCAATATAAGGAGATGGAATGAAACTACTTTTTGAAAAGTTAATGAGCTGCCTAGAAATAACTTGATAAGATTAGAGAAAATCAAGCAGTTTGTTAACATAGGATTTGGAACCTTTCACAAAAATGATCAAATCATCAGCAAATGCAAAATGAGAAATAGGAAAGGAATATTTAGGTTGAGAAAAAAAAAAGAATGGAATTGTTTTGCATAAGGGATTTGAGACCTCTAGAAAACGTTTCTTCCATGATAATGAAAAAAAAATAGGTCACCCTACCTTAAACCTCATTTAGATTGAAAAAAATCACAAGAGCTGCCATTAATGATCAAAGAAAATAAACAATTGGGTATAAGCCTCAGCACCATATCAATAATCTTCTCATGAAAGCCAAACTTTCTCAAAGTAGATACAAGATAGAACCAAGACACTCTATCAAAGGTCTTAGCCATATCAATCTTAATGATGAGATTGCAACCATTCACTTTTTTGGGAAGAAGGTGAATCGTTTCTTGAGCAAGAAGGATATTATAAAAAAATAATAATAATAAAATAAAATCTCACTTCCACATAGGCACTCTGCTCAGTGAGATCAATTTGGGAAGAACAACCTTTAATATATTAGCCAAAAACTTGGAAATGATCTTGTTAAAGAAATTGCATAGGCTTATAGGCCTAAACTCAAAAGGATAAGATAGACTGTCAATTTGGGAAGTAATGCAAGCAATGTACTTGTACATGATTTAGAAAGTTCAACACCACAAAAGAACACCATTACAGCTGGAAACAAATCTAAATACAACGTCTTTAATTTCCTCTAAAGTACGGGTTGCTAAAAGGGCATTATTATCAAGATCACTAACCAAATAAAGGATCATTTCCAGAACATCCAAATTGGGCAAAGAATATTGCTCACATAATGCATCCTGGAAATGCTGCAAAAAATAGGCATGAATCTCTTGAGAATTAGAATGAGTGACTCCTAGAAAATCCATAATAGCATTAATTCTCTTCTTTAATCTTTGATCTTTAACAGAGGCATGAAAGAACATAGAATTGGCATCACCATCTTTGAGCCATTTAAATGTTGATTTTTGTTTCCAAAACTGCTCCTCAACAAGAATAGCCTGCTTGTGCTTAGCCAAAGCATGATTGTAATTAGCCCAATTCTCAGCATTATCATTGATGAGGCAAAATTCTTCAATTATAGAGACATCCAATTCAACATTATTGGCAACATTAAGAATGTTACTATAAAAAGAGGTACTCCACTGTTTTAGCACTGGTTTTAAGGTCCTAAGTTTGAAGGCCATGGCTAATAAGGCTAATCTAGAATAAGGCTTACTCCAATGGGCTGCAACAATAGAAGAAAAAGCTAGATTAGATCACCAAAAGCACTGGAATTTGAAAGGAATTGGACCACTATGAAGATGGAGATAAAAAGAAAGAAGCTGAGGAGAGTGATCATATCCAGTTTTAGGCAGATGAGCAATAGTGGAGTTTTGAAATTTTGATAACCATGCTGAATTCATAAAGGACCAATCCAATCTACACCATTTTCTAGCATTCCCCTTGTTGAGATTGCACCAAGTAAATTTTGAACTAGTGAAATGAATATAAAGAAAACCACAATTTTGAATGCAAGAGTTAAATTCAAAGTAGCTAATTTAGGAAATGGAAGAATAACCCTTTATATCCTCATTACTAGAATAACAATTGAAATCCCCTAAAACAGTACAAGGATGGCTTAATGAATTAATGTAAGTTTCCAGATCATTCTAAAGAGGTGTTCTTTCTGGATGATTGCACTTGGTATAAACAGCTACTAAAGACATTTTGAAATCAAAAGTTGGATTAAGACATTCAGCAATCACAAGTTGAGTAGATGAAAAAAATGATGGTACAAGACAAAGGATTCTTCCAAAACAACAACCATATCTTGCTGGAAGAATTGGAATAAAAATGATCAAATCTCAAAAACTAAGCTAAAGGTAACAAAGCATCCATAGCAAGCATAGGCTCAAGAAGGATAAAAAAACTGCAGCATGTGTTCTTTGACTAGCTTCTTTAATCTGACTCTAGCAGCACCCTTGGAAGCACCTCTTATGTTCCAAATAAATCCTTTAATCATTGGAAACTATAGAAGAAAAAGCCTTACTTCTCAAACCAGATCTAGTCATCACACTGGATTGAAACTAAGATTTACTCCTACTTTTCTTTTTTGTAATGATCCATTCAATTTTCTCAGCCTCAAGAGAAATAGCTTCACCTATGAATCTTCTAGGAGACAAAGTAAACTTTTGAATTACCTCATGATCAGAAGAGAAAGAGTGGCTTGAAGAAGAATGAGAAGCCTGCAAACTCTTAGACTTAACAGGCAATGATATTGCATTTTCATGATTCTGACTTTTGTTCAAAACAGTAGGGATGTCAAAATTTGAAGGGCAATATAAATGATTAGAAAGATTATTAGGGGATGAATATATAGGTAAAGAGTATTTGTGAGAGGAGGATTTATCTTGAATGGATTAGTTCTTGATAGAATTAACATTATCCTTAGACATACCAAAACTGCCAAGAAAAATTGTTGAATCAGTTAGATGCTCCAATTGAGAAACATCATTAGAAGTGTCATTTGGATAAGAAGATGAAGTTTCAATAGCTGAAATAAGATTGGAGGAAGAGTGAAAATCCTTAGAGGAAGGTTTTGTTTTGGAGAGATTATCTTTAGGCCTAGAATTTTCAGAAATTTGAGTATGAGAAACAGTAGGTAGACCATTTTGAGTTAGACTACCTGAAAGAGGTAATGGACCATCTAAATTTGATTTAGTAGGTAAATGAGAGATGTAAGAAAGGTCAATATGAAGAGATGAATCAGGGAAGCCAATGTGATCAACATGATCCCTAACTGTCGGAGAAATAGTAGGGCTATCAAAAATTGTAGGAGGAGGAGAATGATCAATTGGGACACCAAGAGTAGGTGAATTATCCATACCCAAAATGCTAGAATAATTGGGAATGGATAAACAAAATATTTTAGCCAAAATGAACATAGCCTGTAATTTAGCAACTTAAAGATCAGCAAGGAGATTAGAACTTGAGAGATCACTAGGATGAGAAATATGAGCCTTTAGGGATGAATTTTTAGAAGAAAAAATCTTGGTGGAAGGTTAGGAAACAACCAAAGAAGGAAATTTTACAAAAGATTGCTTAAGCTGAGAAATAGAACTTTTGGCAGGCTTTAACATAGTAAAATTGCCAGAATTGGAAATTTTTATGGAATGAGATTTAGAAGCAGAAAGAGATGATATTTTTTGCTTTGAAAACCTTTGGTTGAGGATTAAGAACCTTCAAAGGCATAGATTGAGTTGTTGAAGGCTTAGATTGAAAAGAAGGTTTTTTGAATGAATTAGGATTTTGCAAAATAAAATCAAGATCACCCTCATATGATTTATCATCATAATTTTCAAGAAACCATTGAGGGTAACATTTGGAAGTATCAAAAGAAAGATTGCATGGAAGAATTTTAACTGAATTAGAAACAATACCTTTGGACAGATCAGGCAGAATTCAAATTACTCTGTTTCTTTGTAACAGGAACAGAGATAACTGGATCTTGAGGAATTAGAGAAGATGAGATCTTGGATTTACAATTGGCCTCAAAATGACCTTTATTGAAGTAGAGATTACAATAGGATAGATTTGATTTATACGAAACAACCTGCCAGAACCCTTTTGAGCCACATCCAATCCAAATTCGATTTATTAAAGGACGACGCAAATCAACCTCCACACAAACACGAGCTAATTTTGGTTTAGACAATTTAACCATGGCAGTATTAATTTTTAATAGAGAACCAATAGCCAAAGCAATAGAGAAAAAAGCCTCATTGTTATGGAAATGAATAGGCAAAAATTCAAAACTGACCCAAATTGGTGCTAACAGGGATTCAACATTAGCTTGAAAATCAGGAGTCCATTTGAACAACTTGATCAGATATTGATGAATGAGCCATTGTTCCTTGATCCATAAACGTTGAAAGTCTTCTTCATAGTGCAGCTGAATGATGAGATTTCTTTGATCATGAAAATCGATATCAAACCCGTCGAAAGATTAAGAGCATAGAACATCTTCTTAATAGCCTCAAATGGAGGGCTCTCATTTGTGAATTTGCCAACCAAAGCATATTTAAAAGGAATAGATAACTTTGCCACATCATCTTCTGAAGAAAAAAAATATTGCAGGCTCACCCCTGAAAGATTGCACAAGTTTTCTTGAAAAAACAGAGGATTTATTTTAAAGAACACTTGCAAACAATATTTGCGCAAAGGAAATAGGAGCAACATATTGAAAATGATCTTTAGATAGAATGAAAGAATTGAGAACAGTAGGAGTAGTACCAATATGCTAGGGAGGATCTCCCCAACACTAGAAGCCTCTATGGTAGAAGACTAAGAGAACGAAAAGATTGAGAGAATAAACTTGCAAGAATGTTGGAGCTTCTCACACTAGCCTCACTTTGCGATAACGTTTTTCCACAAGTATCCACTTGAAATCTCACATTCGGCTATTTTCAGACTACACGAAGTGTAGGAAACTTTCATGTTCAGTTTTTCATAAACCACATCTTGGCTCATCCAAGGCGACATTGTAAAGAATTCTCTAATTCAATCTTCAAAATTCTAAACTCTTATCTCGCACGCTATCTTAGCGTCAAGGCTAGTTGCTGTATGAGTAGCCAACTATTTAGCCTAGTGACATCTACCATCATGGTAAAGTGTGTACTATAACAAATATCCTAAATTATTCATCATACTTTTAATGAATGCAAATAAAGTATAAAATTGTAAATGTGCATCTTGATACTTAGGATCCTTATCATATGCCAGGGTAACTACACTATCACAATATATAGTTATAGGATCTGTGGAATGTGGTATTATCTCAAGCCTTTTTAAAAAAAAAAAATCTTTTTAACCAAATCGCCTCTTGAACAATTGAAACACAAGCAACATATTACGCTTCCATAGTGGATAGTGATATGCAGGATGGATTTTTACTAGACCACTAAATAGCACCATTACTAAATATGATAACATATCCTGATATTGACTTACGTTCGTCCAAGGCACCACTCCAATATGCATCACTATATCCTTGCAAATGTGTATTTCCACCACGATAGAAAATCATATAGTCTGTGGTTCCACGAAGATACCCACAAGATTCCTTTAACTGTTCTCCAATGAATAATTCATGGATTGCTCTAGAAACGACTAATCAAACGCACAACATAACATATGTCTCATCTTGTTCACATCATGGCATACATTAGGATCCCAATTGCACTTGCATATAGTACACGGGACATCTCGCCTTTTTCAGCATTAGTTCTAGGACAAAGATCAAGACTCAAGGTATTGCCCTTCTTAACTGGAATGTCTATAGGCTTAGCATTATGCATTAGAAATCGTTCAAGTACGCTCCTGATATAAGTCTCTTGAGACAAATCAAGAAATTTCTTAGAATGGTCTCTAATAATTTTAACACCGAGAACAGAATTTTCTTCACCCATGTTCTTCATTTCAAAAGTAAAGGACAACCACTCTTTAGTGGAGACAATCATCCCTATGTCATTTTCTGCCAATAAAATATCATCTACATATAGAGTAAGGATAATAAAACCCTTCTCCAACTGCTTTATAGAAACACAACGATCTTCCTCAATCATGATAAAGGCAAAAATAATTATGGATTGATGAAATTTGAGGTATCATTGTCTAGATGATTGTTTTAGGCCATAAATGGAATGTTTTAGCTTACACACTTTGCGCTCTTGTCCGTTGGCCACAAAACGAATAGCTTGATCCATGTAGATCTCTTTATCTAGTTCTCCATTGAGAAAAGCAGTCTTAACATCCATTTAAAGAAGTTCTAGATCCAAATGAGCGACAATGGCTACGATTAGGCGAATAGAGGCAAACCTAACAACAGGTGAAAAAGTTTCCTTATAGTCTACATCTTCTTTTTAAGTGTAACCTTTCGCCATGAGACGAACTTTATACCTATCAATAGATCCATATGCCTGATGTTTAATCTTTACAACACATTTGTTTCCAAAAGATCAATTAGTTCTCATACTTGATTCTTTTACATAGAACTAATCTTATATTCCATTCCAGTTATCCATTCTTTAGCAGTAGGCGACAATAAGGCCTCTTGATAAGAGGAAGGATCATTTTCTTCTAGTGAATAACCCAAGAAAAATTCCACATCAATCCCAAATAGACGTCGAGGAATATTTCCACGTCGTCTTCTATGTTGCTGAAGAGTTTGAGAATTATTTTGTGGTACACTCCCACTATTCTCTAAATATTTCCCACTATCCTCGGTGGCCATTGGCGTACTTGTAGAAGGATGACTATTAATTTCCCCACCCTCATCGAGTGATGATGTAGAATTATCATTTGACTCATTCAGCTCATAAAGTTCTTTATTACCTCTTACTTTACCTATGCTTGAAAACTCCCATAAATTCGACATCGTGTGACTCAATCTCAATTAGTATGCCATCAGAACGTTCATGTAGTAACATCACATATCCTTTGTAGTGATCAAGATATCTAATGAATGTGCATTTTTGAGCTCTAAGGCCCAATTTTCCATGTGCATATGATGTAACACAAACATAACCTACAGATCCTTGTGCAAGTGTTATAATTTTGGTTTAAAACCAATCCCTAACTCATATGGTGTAGATGGTACTAACTTGGAGGGCACTCTATTAAGGATATAGGTTGTTGTCGATAAAGCATCTCCCAAAAATTGATTGGTAGATTAGAATTTTCTATCATTAACCTAACCATATCTAATAAAGTTCGATTCCTATGCTCAGCTACTCCATTTTGTTGTGGAGTACTGGGAATCGTCAACTGTCTAATGATGTTTTTTTTATCACATAAATCCATAAATTGTTCAGACAAATACTTATGTCCTCGGTTAGTACGTAAAATTTTAATATTTTTACCTCTTTATTTCTTAACTAAATGAACAAATCTTTAGAAGTAATCTAATGCCTCTAATTTATGAGAAATGAAATAAATATAACCAAAACGTAAGTAATCATCAATGAATGCGATAAAATAATTAGCACCATGTCGTTCCCTAATATTCATAGGTCCACAAATGTAAGAATGAACTAACTATAAGGGAGATATAGCCCTTCTAGACTTACCAAAAGACTTTCTTGAGGCCTTTCCAGCCAAACAAGATTCACAGATAGGTAAGTCAAATGTAGAGAGTGAACCTAAATGTCTTTCTCAAGCTAACATTGTCATTATTTATTGCCCAATATGACCAAGTCTTGCATGCCATGTAACAAATATAGATGTAATAGAATCATTATTACTAGAAGTTAAATATATATCAAAATATGAAGAATCGTCAACATCTAGTACGTAAAATCTATCTGCTATGTGTCCAGTACCATAAAACATGGAGTCTAAATAAAATTGAACAAAGTCTATAATGAAATTGAAAGAAAAACCTAGTTCGTCCATGGCTGCAATAGAAATAAATTTTCATTAAACTCTAGGAGCATAGAGAACATCATAGAGAAGCACGGTGTATCCAAAATGCATCTTTAATTGATAGGTTCCAATCCCAATCACATCTTCGCTAGTTCGTAGCAGAATATTATGTCGCTACTTTAACCTCAAGTATATGGGTCAAGTTTTATAGAATAGTAAATGAGAAGGGTTGTTGTATCCACAGAGATTTCATGAAATTGTCACTAAGTACCACGATTGTCATAGACGAACTTTATTGAGGCAATTAAATTTAGGTTTTTATTTTCACAATAAACTAAACTAAAATACTAACTAATTAAATTACAATACTAATATTAACGTTTATGGGAGTATATTGTCTAAGGATTAACTTCGTTCACTAAAATATGTTAGATCTAATCTAGTTTACATTAATGATATTCAAACTATCTAACAATCTAGGTAGCGAAAATTTACTCACTTCCTCTCCCAAGTGTAGAGTGAATGAATATGCGATTTTGCTTCAATGCCAATGTCCCCATCTAACGTCTAAATGACACTAATCACATGATTCTCGCCCCAATCTCATGAATTGTACACTTTCTAATACTCTCCCGAATCATTAGATCGTTGCGTTGTGTTTAAACCTTAGTCCGAATCCAGGGTTACCTTGGGAAGCATACTATGGAATTAATAAAATGGTACACACAATCGAATATACATGAACAACCGTTAACGAAACTCGATTTATACAAACAACGTTTTCATGAACTCAATCAAACCATAGATAATATATGTTTAGTTATACATGGCCATAACCAAATATTCAACTATAAACAAGCTAAACATGATCAAATACCAACAAAGGTTTAAGAATTAAATAGAGAAATAAAGGAGAATAGTCGTTATCTAAAGAATTGACGGTTCCGCATCCATGATTTCCTCTCCAATCTTGTTTCCTTCTCTTCAAATGGATTATTTCTCCTTGTTGGTATGCCTTGGAGCTCTCAAAGGAGTCTCAAAAAGGTGTCTATTGTGTTGAAGAAGAAATGAATATTAAGGGATCCAAAATATCTAAGAAAATATCCCAAAATATCTAAGAAAATATCCCAAAATATCTAAGTCACCTGGTGTCGGACCACTGCAGCAGTGGGAAGTCAGTAGCTTTCTACCAATTGATCGCTGCAGCGGTGGAGGCCATCGTTGCAGCGGTGGTCAAGTAGAATGTTTCTGTTTCATTGATCGCTGCAGCGGTGGTTTCACGGCTGCAGCGTTGAGCCTATAGTTTCTGAACTTGGCCTTTTTTAACTTTTCTCCATCGACGTCCCATTGATTTGCTCGATTTTCAACCGTTTTCATTATTTTTTGTCCCAAACACCTAATTTATACAAAAACAAATAAAAATGAATTAAAATATATTAAAACACAACAAGAACACTCGAAAACTACCAAAATTGATTTGAAATTATATAGATAAATTTCACCTATCACTAGTGTTATTCCCCATGTAAATACATTAACTCTCAATTGGAATTCTACGATACTCAATGAATGTACTCGATTTTTTCCTACGTGTCTTATTGCTCCAGTATCTACAATCCAATCAGGAAATGAATGGGCAATAAAGACACGACTGCACACAAAGACATCATTTTGAATGATAGAGTTGGTTTGTACCTTATTCAGCTCAGTGAATCCACGGGCGAAGTGACCAAGTTTATCACAGTTGTAACACTTCAACTTAGATTTGTCCTTCTTTCCTCCACGCTTGTCTTTTTGATATTTTCTCTCCTTTCTCTTTTTATAAGAAGATCCTCCTCCTATTTCTTCTTGTCGTTCTTTGTCTTGGCACTTTCGCTTAGACCCAAATGTCTAGTAATGGCTAGACTCAGTGACAAACTGATAGGTGTAAATTACCTACGTATTTTCAATCTAAATTTGTTAGTTTTCGAGTACGTTTATAGTTATTTTTATATGTTTTAATATGTTTTTATACTTTTTGTATAAATCAGGTGTCTGAAGCAAAAAGATAGGAAACTGGAGCAAATACGATGAGATCGAACTGAAGGCGAGTCAAAGTTACGGTGGATAAACAAGCAAGGAGGCAAAAAATATGAAGGAAGCCTACCACCTAGGCATCCAGACTTCCGCCTAGGCAGTGAAGATGCTG
Source organism: Eucommia ulmoides (assembly GCA_016647705.1). Taxonomy (NCBI): domain Eukaryota; kingdom Viridiplantae; phylum Streptophyta; class Magnoliopsida; order Garryales; family Eucommiaceae; genus Eucommia; species Eucommia ulmoides. The sequence continues at coordinate 41,050,722 of CM028330.1, forward strand.
AGAATGACAAAAGGCTACTAACAGCCCACCACCAAGGCGTCCAGACCTCCGCCTAGGCAGTGAAGATGCTGAGAATGACAAAAGGCTACTGACAGCCCACCGCCTAGGCAGAAAATTCCTCTGCCTAGGTGGAAACCCCAATAAAAACATTTCCAAGTCCACCGTCTACTTCTTCGCCTAAGCGGTCACCAAACCTGCAAAGCCGGTACAGGTGCTGTAACTTCAAGGCTATTTTGGACTAGGATTAAATCCTATTTTGGAAATACTCAAAACATTTAAGTTGTATATATTTTCCTTAGGTTTCCATAGGTTTTTTAATCACCTCAATCGGAGTTCGGATGAAGACGTTATAGCCAAAACAAAATTGCAAACTTGTAGTAACTTCGCCTAGGCAAAGTTTTATTCGCCTAGACAAAATTCCAGCAGAAAGTTAACCAACTTAAATTTAACTAGGTAAAGTTTTCTTCACCTAGGCGAAAATCCTGCAGCACAGCCTTGATATTTAATAGATATTTTCATATCTTTTGGCCAATTTTTAATCCCTTTTCTCCTCCTTTCTTCCATCTCTTCAAATCCTAAGGACTTAGGCCATATTTTAGGGTTAGGATAATAGATTTTTGAGGGATATCTCAACCCGAGGTGGAGGATCAACGAGGAAGCGATCGATCGACGTTTCTAGCTACAAATCTTCGGATATCGGCTAAGTCGCTCGTTTTCTCTCTTTGTTTTCTTCATTTTGGTAATTATTGAGCATGTTTAGCTCTTTTTAAATTGTATAAATGGTTATGGACATGAGTTAAACATGGATTGTAATAGGGATTAATGTACTATTTATAAAAATGTAGTTTTGGTTAAATTTATGTTTCGTTTATGGTTGTTCCTTATAATTTCGATTGTGTTGCCATGTTTTCTATGATTATATGCTAGTTTAAATATATTGAGAATACAAGGTTTGACACTCGGGAGAGGTAATCCCGGATTTGGACTAGGGTTAACACAACACGACAATCTAATGACTTGGGAGGGTGTTAGAAAGTGTGTAATCGATGACGTTAGGGCAAGACTCATGTGACCTAGAGTCATTAAGATGTTGAGGGGGACTTCAGCATTGACATGAAGTCACATATTCCCCCGTCTTACACTCGGAAGAGGTGGTGACGGAGTTTACGAACCGAGATTGTCAGATACGCCAAACGCCGTTAATGTTAACTAAAACAAAATCAAACACATTTAAGTAAATAACGTTAATCCCTAGGAAATATAATCCCCTTAGCAATCTCAAATTAGTATTTATAGTATAGTTGACTTAATTAATATTTTAGTTTAGTATTAGTATTAAATTAAATTCCATTTTTGTCGCCTAGATAAAGTCAGGTTATGAAAATCGTGATACTCGATAGTAACAACATCAATCCTAGTGGATATGATACCCGACCGAAAGTTCCATTATACTAAAACTTGATCCGTACGCTTGCGGTGAAAGTGGCAGCGCATTATTTGCGGCCACCAAGTTTTTGGCGCCGCTGTCGGGGATTGTCTTGTTGATTGCTATCGATATTGGGAGTAAATAACTTGATTTTAATCTAGGCATTTTTATATATAATTTTCGTTTGTAGTTTTGTTTTTGTTTCCGACAAGATGCTTGAAGATGTTAGATCGACAGGTGCTCTTGCGGTTCGATCATTGAAAATCTCGCCAATCTTGAGGGCATGTGTCGGGCCGAGGACATTAAACCAAGTGCTTCTTGGGAGGCAACCCAGGGTCACAAATAAGTTAGATACATCTCTGTCAATTTGAGTCGGAGGCGAGATCCTCTCGCCTCCCAGGTATGTGTTCTAAACCCCAATCTTTAATATCATGTTATATTCTGTCTATTGGGATCGCTGACAGCTCGTTTTGGACATCACCTATTTTAAGTTGGTGGTGATGTGTAGTATGTTTTAGTATGTGTTTATGTGTTTAGTTAAATTTTATTGTTTTATTGTTTGTATGCTTGTTTAGGATTAGTTTGTTTAGTTTATTGGTTGTTTTGTGTTGAGTTTTCACGTCATTTGGGCATTTACCCGATGATGACTCTGTCCCTTGATTGTTTTAAGGTCGAGCGTAACGCTCATTCATGTGTGTTCTATGTTCTTAACGTATCGTCTAAGTAAAAGTTATTGTAGACCCTAAATGCACGAGTACGTAAACTCAATATAGCACTATCTTATTGATTTGAAACTAATTATCCGTCAATCAATTTCATGACAATAGGGATTCTAGAACCTGATTTGGGAGAAATTCGAGGCGAAATCCTAGGCGAGGTTATTTAGCAGATATGATTTAGGCAGTCATTTGATCGCTTAAGCCTTTTGGAGCCTACCATGCAATATCAAAATCCCTCGTTACCCTATCGAAGCCCAATAGCTGTTTCAATTCTGAACACTTAACAAATACCCTAGCCGATTGAACTTTTTCCAAACCTATATCGCTAAACTAAAGGCACAATTTGAGTGAATCAAGTTAGCATTTCGCTACTTGATGTGAGCGGTTGGGTTTAGGCTGAAATTCTAATTTGGTTCGGTATTCGAGTACTCGCTTGTTGTTTGTCGTTCATATTGTTTGCACATTCCTAAGGTTATAATAATTTGAATACGTTTTGGGGTGTGTTACTTAATCATTTTTGCACACTCTTAAAATTGTAGAAATTCGAATGAGTTTGGGGGTGTGTTAAAAAAAAAATAATATATATATATATATATATAGTTTATTTTTTACATGACAAGTGAGTACGACGTTCTTAAACGTTTGTTCGGGGTTATTTCTAAAAAATATGGGGTTTCGAGTGTGAGCATGCCAAGCGATGTGCCTCGGGTAATATTAAGTTAACGACGTTAACCTGTTCTCTATTCCAAAATACCCTTGGGCATTATTCCAAAACCGAACCAAGCCCTACTGATTTTCATGAACCTCCAAGCTTACATTAGTGGAGAATAGATCCCAGGTCAGGCGTATGGATTGCCTATACCTTAAAGGTTTTAGTCATGATCTTTATTTAGGGATAATCCCATCTAATCAATGGATAATAGTATATTTGAGTTTAATCACACACACTTAAACAGGATCTAGAATGGCGCTTACTATTTTTGAACGTTGAAATTCTAGAACACCACATGGTGTGATTTATGGTTGAACTTGATAGGATTAGGGGCCGATGAGGGAAAAATCTTTCATCCGGTAGATGATAATCAAAACTTACACATTTTTGTTTTTAATATTTTTCATTTGTAGTTTATAATTTCGTAATTAGTTTGTATACTTTCTCGTATTGTGTGGGTGTTTTGCTCGAGGACTAGCAAAATTATAAGTGTGGGGGTGTTTGATAGGTGTAAATTACCTACGTATTTCCAAACTGAATTTGTTAGTTTTCGAGAACGTTTATAGTTATTTTTATATGTTTTAATATGTTTTTATACCTTTTGTATAAATCAGGTGTGTGAAGTAAAAAGATAGGAAACTGGAGCGAAAACGATGAGATCGAACCAAAGGTGAGTTGAAGTTACGGTGGATAAACAAGCAAGGAGGCAGAAATATGAAGGAAGCCCACCGCCTAGGTTTCCAGACCTCCGCCTAGGTGTCTAGACCTCCGCCTAGGCAGTTAAGATGCTGAGAATGACAAAAGGCTACTGACAACCCACCGCCTAGGCATCCAGACCTCCGCCTAGGTAGTGAAGATGCTAAGAATGACAAAAGGCTACTGACAGCCCACCACCTAAGAAGGAAATTCATCCTCCTAGGTGGAAACCCCAGTAGAAACATTTTCAAGTCCACCACCTACTTTTTCACCTAGGATCTATTCTCCAAGGAAATTTTGGACTATGATTCAATCCGATTTTGGGAATACTAAAAACATGTAAGTTATATATATTTTCTTTATCTTTCCATAGGTTTTTGAATCACCTCAATCGGAGTTCGGATGAAGAACTTACAACCAAAACAAAATTGTAAACCTGCAGTAACTTCACCTAGGCGAAGTTTTATTCGCCTAGGCAAAATTCCGGCAGAAAGTTAACCGACTTAGCTTCTCCTAGGCGAAGTTTTCTTCTCCTAGGTGAAAATCCTGTAGCACAGCCTGAATATTTATTAGATATTTTGAGATCTTTTAGCCAATTTTTAATCCCTTATCTCCTCTTCTCTTCCCTCTCTTCAGCTCCTAAGGCCTTAGGCCATATTTTAGGGTTAGGTATACGCGCGAGGATTTACAACCATCGTCCTTGTGGTAATGACTACTCACAAGCATATGAGGTCTAGTTTTAATATAATGGATCTTGTAAGATCGGATATCGTTCCACTAGGAATGGCGGGTAATTCGGTTGAGTATTGCGATTTAAATAGTTTCATATTATCTCGACTAATCAAATTTTATTTGTTCACTATTTAATATACTAAGATAAATGACAACTATGAGGTTAGTTTTAATTATACTAATTATTTAGGTATTGATTTCTTTCACATAATGCATAATCGACGTCATTAAGTTAGCTATAATGGTTTTTTATTTATTCCGACAATCTCTGTATCGATAACTCTTCCACTACCTCTCCCGAGTGTAAGATGGGGGATTACACAACTTCGTGTCAATGAAAAAGTCCCCTTCAACGCCTTTACGACCCTAGGTCGCGTGAGTCTTTAGCCAACATCATAGATTGCATACGTTCTAACGCCCTCCCAGGTCGTTAGAACGTCACGTTGTATTTACTCTAGTCAGAATCCGAGGTTACCTCTCCCGAGTGTCAAACCCCATATTTCTCGGTTTATCAATACAAACATAATATCAAGAATAATGGTAAACACAATTGGATTTAGACAAACAACACATTAAACTAACATTAATTCATTCAACTTAACAATTATATGATTTCAACTACACCTAATTAACATTTAACTAATACTATAAGATCTTAGCCATATACCATACAACATAAGATGGATTCAACATTCTTAGATATGAAAAAGTGATTACAAAAGATAAAAACAAGAGAGAAACGATCAAATCTGGAAGTAAAACGGTTCACTGTCGCTAATGATCGATCCGCAAGTGCTTCTTTGTCCGAATGATGAACCTCCTTCTTGATCTTCAAAATATATCTTAATAGCTCTCTACTAGGGTTAGGGTTCTTCAACAACAGGTTTCAAACGTGGGAAAAGGGTATAAATAGGCCTAGGGGTTCAAAAATATCTAAACAGATATTTTGGGCTGTTCTGCGAATTCCACCTAGGAGGTAGAATCTTCGCCTAGGCGGAGTTTAAGTCGGTTAAAATTCTGCCTAGGCGAAGGACTAACTTCTTGGTCCCCTTTCTTTCTGACAGAATTCCGCCTAGGCGGTAGCTATTTTGCCTAAGCAGATTTACAACAATTCAGCTCTTCTAGCAATTCAGCACATCCAGCGTTCTGATGGATTTTTGCCTAGGCGGTGGAAATTCTGCCTAGGCAGATTTCAATACTTCAGCCCTTGCAACCTTCTGACGGATTTCTGCCTCGGCGGTGGAAACTTCGCCTAGGCGGATTTCAACTTTTCAGTATTTGCAACTTTCTGATGAATTTCCGCCTAGGCGGTGGATACTTCGCCTAGGTAGAATTGCGTTGTTCTTTGAAACCTTTTTTTTTCATCTTTTTGGCTACCATTTTCTCTACCATTTCGCTCGGTTTGCCGATTGTTTACGTCCCTACTCTTGACTAATAAAAACAGCTAAAAAGATATTCAAACTTCAATAAAATACTCAAAAATTGGCAAATTTTTGTTTAAAATTAGATACGTATTTTACACCTATCATTAGGATAAGAGATTTTTGAAGGAGATCTCTCAACCCGAGGTGGATGATCAACGAGAAAGCAATCAATCGACGTTTCTAGCGGCAAATCTTCGGATATCGGCTAAGTCGCTCATTTTCTCTCTTTGTTTTCTTCATTTTGGTAATTGTTGAGCATGCTTAGCTCGTTTTACATTGTATAAACGGTTAGGGCCATGAGTTAAACATGGATTGTAATAGGGATTAATGTACTATTTATAAAAATGTAGTTTTGGTTGAATTTGTGTTTCGTTTATGGTTGTTCCTTATAATTTCGATTGTGTTACCGTGTTTTCTATGATTATATGCTAGTTTAGATATATTGAGAATACGGGGTTTGACACTCGGGAGAGGTAACCCCGGATTTGGACTAGGGTTAATACAACACGACAATCTAACAACTCGGGAGGGTGTTAGAAAGTGTGCAATCGATGACGTTGGGGCGAGACTCACATGACCTAGAGTCGTTAAGATGTTGAAGGGGACTCGGCGTTAACACGAAGTCACGTATTCCCCCGTCTTACACTCGGAAGAGGCGGCGAGGGAGTTTACGAACCGAGATTGTCGGATACGCCAAACGCCGTTAATGTTAACTAAAACGAAATCAAACACATTTAAGTAAATAACGTTAATCCCTAGGAAATCTACTCCCCTAAGCAATCTCAAATTAGTATTTATAGTATAGTTAACTTAATTAGTATTTTAGTTTAGTATTAGTATTAAATTAAATTCCATATTTCTTGCTTAGATAAAGTCAGGTTATGACAATCGCGATACTCGATAGTAATAACACCAATCCATGTGGATACGATACCCGACCGAAAGGTCCATTATATTAAAACTCGATCTGTACGCTTGCGGTGAAAGTGGCAGCTCTTATTTAGCGGCCACCACAAACATAGAAGTATTATCTTGTGCCTCCAATTCCAAATGACGTTGTAATGGGATAAAAGTTTTGATAGTTTCATTGTGCGTCATTGTGAGCTTCATTTGCTCCCAAGAATCAAGCAAAGAGAAGAGCACAACAAGGATCTATTTCTCATCAGATAAGTTGTTACCAGCTACTTTTAGGTCACGTATCATAGCAGACATTTTAAGAAGATGCTCAACCATCTTTGTTTTGAGAGACATCTTATAAGTTTCCAACTTAAGCGTCAAAGCTTACAACCTAGTTCCTGATATACCGACAAATGCCAACTTCAAGGCATTCTACATCTCTAGTGCAGTGGCATGACCTTCATAATCACCAATCATATCAACATGCATATAGCTTAACATAGTGAATCTTGCATTGCAATCTTTCTTGGCCCAATTTTGACAGGTTTCCATCTCATGTTGGGCAGAATTACCTTCGGGAGGTGATTCCATGCTATGTGTCAGTATTTCCAGAACCTCTCGCTTACTTAGGAGATACTGATCTTCCGATACCAAATATCGTAATTACTCATCTAGTTTCTCAACTTTAATAAAGTCCGCTACTATATTCGTTAAAGTCATTTTACTTCATTTTATGCACATTAGGATATTAGCACGCATACTAATTATTTTGTCACAATAATCGAATCTAAAAATAACACATATCTCTATAGAAGAAGATCAAAAAATTCGCTATATTCATAATCATCTCTTGTATTTTATAGATTTAAATATCATTTTTTTTATACATTATGTGCAAAAAAAATGAGGAAAACACATCTCAACTCATTATTGTCCACAAATTTTAATTTTATGCTTTTCTAAATGAACATGATATGTATATCAAATTAAATAGGGATAAAGACCTTTGTGGTCCCTGAGAAATGCCTTGGGTTTCCAATTGGCCCCTAAGATTTGTAATTCGACAATTTGGCCCTTAACATTTCAAATAGTATCCAATTGGCCCTTCAAGCGAATTCCATTAACAAAATTTGGGGAAAATTGACAGAAATAGCACGTGACATGCACATGACTATTTTGGCCGTGGGTATAAGTGTTAATTGGCAATCAGGGGAGAAATTCGAAAGGTCTAAACTCATGGGGAGTAAAGTGCAACTAAGACTCTCTCCCCAACCTATTCTCTTTCTCATCTCCTTCCCTTCTCTTTTGAGAGCACCTCTGCTTCAATCGCAATGTCTTCTAAATCCAAGTAAATTTCTCTCTCTCTTTGCTCTCTCTCTTTCTCTAGTTCATTGCTTTGGATTTGATATTGTGGTTCTCCAGATCCTCTTGTTTTTACTTTTTTCTCTCACTCTATCTCTTGTTTCGTTGTTTGGATCTAAAACATTTGTCTAATTTTGCCCTAAATTTTAGGCATAAATTGTGTATGGATATATATCTGTAATTCGTTGATGTTAGGGTTTCATTATATGTTTTCTCTTTCAGTGATGATTGAGTTAAGTTAGAATTTTTCCCTTTTTGGTTTAGATTCATCTCTCAATTTCATGAAATAATGTTTAATTTTTCTTTTTTTGGAAAATTTTGATACAGATCTGGTTTATCTGAAACTTCTATTAATAAAGCATCGTCTCTGGCAAATCCTAACACGAAAGGATCCTCGCTGCTGACACCTAGGATTAGTAAACTGAGCTCTCCTTTAGATCCTTTGCCGTCATCTGCACTAGTGGGCAAAATCCCATGGTTGGCCATCTTTCCTTCGTTCTCCTCAGCGACATCATAGAACAAGATGGAGGTGAGTTGAGTTGGGTACGGTTTTGGAGGTGAATCAAAACCCTATTTAGATTTGGGTTTCGAAATCCAAATCAAAATAGAGAACAAAACGAAGACGATGCAGTGGGTTTCGATTTCGAATATGTTCTTCGATTTCTGAATATGTTCAACGCAGTGGGTTTCAATTTTTGAATATGTTCTTCATCTTTTCAATTTTGATTTTGATTTCGAAACGATATTTTGAAACGATTTCGAAATCGAAACCAAATCGATTTTGATTTCGAAACTAGGTTTCGATTTCGATTTCAAAATAGAAATCGAAACGTAAATCGAAACCATAGTTCGATTTCGATTTCTAAATCGAAACCCAAATCGATTTCGATTTTGAAATCGATTTCGCAACTAGGTTTCGATTTCGATTTCGAAATCGAAACCCCTAGGTTCGATTTCGATGGTGTTCGTTGTTTTGGTGGCGATGTTCGGCGATGTTCTTTGATTTTGATTTCGAAATCGAAATCGATTTCCTGTTTTGATTTCGAAATAGAAATCGAAACCCTAAGGTTTGATTTTGACGATGTTCGTCGTTTTGGTGGTGGTGTTCGGCGGTGTTCTTCGTGCCATGTTCTTCGGTTTTGATTTCAATTTCCTGTTTCGATTTCGAAATCAAAACCCCAAGTCTATATAATGACAACTTTATTTGATGAATAATGATATAAATAGAGAGGTATAACCCAAGACTTGTAACCTAATGTGATGAGAACCAACAAGCAACATAAATGACACATTGCATGTCCCAAGTAGGCCCATTACTAAGGTAAGATCCAAGAAGATCAAAGAAGTGCTTAATGGGCTAATTCAAGAGCTTTGGGCTGAATCGAACACAATAAAGCCCAAATTAGGCCCAAATGACCATCAAGGCCTAATCCATCTCATCAAAGCAAGTAAATGTGTTTAGACATGAATTCAAATGGACCAAGTCATGTGGACCACGAAATTCTCAACATATATTTTTTTATTTATTAGTATTTTATTTTTAATTTAGTTATTTATTTGATAATTTGTAAGGCAAGATTGTCAATTTAGCCTTTTCCTTTTTAGATTAGGAATTAGTTATTTCCTTTTTAGATTAGGAATAGGGTTTCCTTATTTCTCTAGGATTCCTTAGTCCTCTAGGGTTTCCTTTTAGTTCTATTTTGGCCGCCACTATTCATGTACTGTTCACCAACACTGTTCACGACTGCACTATTCACTAACTAGGATTTTTTCTTTTATTTATTTAAGAGACTTGTATCCCATGGAAAACAACACATTATTTTTTATTAATAAAATTGTGAGAGTTTTTATCTTTAGTTCTTCAGATAACTTTTCCTGAACTTATCAAGAGTTTCTTGTGGCATTCAAACTTATATCTTTGGTTCGTGATTCATTATAATCATTGGGTTAAGATCATTATACCATTGGTTCGCGTTTTATTCATAAACGTTGGGTCAATGTAATCTATCTTTCAATTTCTGTATTTTTAGTTTGCTCAAAATCTGATTTAGTTTCGATCTTCGCGAAGAAACCCTAAGTTGATTTCGAGTCTCACTAATTCTTGGTGAGGTTCACATCATAATGGTTATCTAGTATATTTTTTTAGTGAAAAGTTTAATGTTAATTATTTCTAATTTTTTATCTACCTTCTGTAATTATTTTAATCAATACATATGTTAAAGAACAAGTTTGATGGTTGATTTCTATTTTTTTAGATGTATTATATTGTTTTTTTAGGACTTGATGTATTGTATTATTTTTTTAAGACTTGTTACATTGTTTTGGTTGTCTGTCAAGACCTGATGTATTGTACTATTTTTTAAGGACCTATTGTATTATTCTGATTGTTTAAGAGGGCATGATGTATTGTACTATTTTTTTTAGGATCTGTTGTATTGTTCTTATTTCTTAGAACATGATGTATTGTTTGTGTTTTCTAAGATATAAAAAAATTGTGATTTTTTTTTTTTTTTTTTTTTTTGTTTTTGTGAATATATTGTTCTGTTTTTTTTTTTTTTTTTTTATAGTTAAAAAAAATAAAAAAATAAAAAAAGTTCTCCCGATCAGTGTTGGAATCGATCAATATAGTGTTTGAATATACTAAATCTTACAATTATAGTCAATAATTTTTTTTTAATTATTCTGTATTTTTTTTAAAAACATATATAATAAAAAAAATATATAAAATGGAAATGAAGAATAGATAATTACAATGGGGGTAGGAAGAGTATTTAAAAGTTGCAAAGAAATATTGAATGGGAGGGATCAACTAGAAATAGAAAAAAAAACATTTTGACCTCTTGAAGTTTAGATGGATTTTTAAACTAATCCTAATAAATGAAAAGATCAAAATACCCTTAAACTAACGTTGACCGTTAGCTTGACTTCAGGGGTCAATTGGACACTATTTTAAAATGTCAAGGGCCAAATTGTCGAATTGCAAATCTTAGAGGCCAATTGGACACCCAAGGCATTTCTCAGGAATCAAAAAGATCTTTATCCCAATTAAGTAACATGAAAAATTTCACATATAATTTATGCTGACAAGTAGTAATGAAATCAAATTTCATGTCATACTATATAATTAAGCCTGTAATTAGAACACCGTCAATTAAAACATATGGGTCATATAATAATAAATGCAACAATGTACATATAGCACTGAGTTGTCCTTGTGGTTGTTAGGCTTTAATTATTTTTGAAGGGTATTGGTTCGAATCTTTAAAGGATTAAATAAAAAAGTAAAATAATCCTACCCGGATTTGAACCCTAGACCTAGAGCATCAACGACACCTGCATTGCAAAGAGATGCCAACAGACCAACATGTCGAACCCTAGACCCAGCGCATCAATGACACCCGCGTTACAAAGAGGTGCTAACAGACCAACATGTCGTTTTCAGTATAAATGTGTTTGAAAATATTTAAAATATAGGCGTCGTATCATCAAATAAAAATAAAACAACGTCATTTTACATCGTCTTTTTCAATTATCCAAAACCAGAAACTATGAACAGTGTTTACAAAATTCTACGTTTTCAAACTTGATAAATTCATATAAAATCAACTATAACTTCAAATTTTGTGAAATTTATATCATTGAACTCGTAATGAAATATAGAATTTTTCTATATAAAAATTTCCAAAAATATCAAACTTTTCAGAAAAAAAAAGTATTTTCGGCCATTAATGAAGAAAGCATAAAAACTATTATTCATGCATTACAACGACATAATTTGGCAAAACGAGTCTATAAGGTTATGATACCAATGTAGACAAATGCGACAATATTAAAACGAAAGCGTACCTTTCGAATTCAGAAAACTCGTTTACAACTCGTTCTTCGTTTCTTCTTTTGTCGGTAAGAAAAATACTACTAAAGTATTTTTCAATCATATCTACACAATCATTAACCATAACCACTCAAATTTTCTGTAATATAATGGGGATAAAAAACTTAGAGATATTAACGCATAATTATAGAGAAAATCTCAAATGGTGTGTCCGTTCCAAATGGTGTCTACTAAACGGGTATGTCCGTTCCAATAGGTGTCTACTGAATAGACGTAATTTTTAAGACTAAGAGATGCACCTGTTCATATGGTTACTATCCATGAAATTTGGGGCCTATGTGGATACTCCACTGATCCAATCCGCTCCATAATCCAACAGTTCTTTTCTAGATTTCCTAACAATCCGGCATCACCAATTAAATTTTTTATCTTTATTTTTAACTTTTAATTTTATTATACAAACGTTACCTTACAATAAAAATAGCTGGCGGAGTGAAATTGTTGTTGGGTGCGTTTAGTGCTTGAGAGAGAGATATAAGAGGTAGTGGGTGTGAGTGCATGAAATGACTAGTCAAACGTCAAATCGGATGACTTACAAATCATGAGACAGTCAGTGGTGTGTTGTCAATCGATGGGATTCTTTTGTTTTTTTCTTTTACTCCCTCTCTCAAATTGAAACGAAGGGGTGGTGGGGCCAGGCAAAAACAATAGAACACAACGAAACTCAAGTTGTCACTATCGTCATCTCTCTGCTGCTATGACCCTCGCCTAACAGTTTGCCATACGGGTACGTGTTAAGTCTTGTCTCACGTGTGCTCTACAGTCGGAGGCCAATGAAGTTAGATTTTGGCACGAGTCCCCGTACTTCAATTATGATCCCTAAAGACCCGGCCGACGCCGTATTCGATGTTACCACCTCCTGCGTCCAATGTCGGGACAGGAATTAACGAGTGAGAGGGAGGCCAAATAGTAACAAAAATAAAGGGCTTGAATTTCAACTCGACGATATTATTTCTAACACACACAAAACTTATTTCCTATTATTTTAAAAATAATATTACACCTTTTGGCCAATTATTATATCTAGACACAAATTAGAGTATTTTTCCGCATGTGTGATAATAAGATCAATTTTTTCATTTATTTTTTTACCTCTTTCTCTGGCAATGTAATTTTAAATGACATCTCATGATTTTTGAATTCATTTTGATTCCCAAATATAATCCTCTTACGACTTAAAACTGTTGAAAATAAAAAGTTTAGTACTGTCAAATTTCTCAAAAAAATTTGGACAAATATTTTGAAACTGTTGAGTTTAAATATACTTTATCTGAAATTAGTAAGTTGGGTGAGAAAATTGAGTCTCCTGAGGTTGAGACTAAGGTTTTGAAAAATAATTTTTATGATCTTGAATAGAATAAATTTAAAAGGAAAAATCTTGAAACATTGAATGAGGCCTTGAGTATTGAATTGGACAATATAAGGTGTGAACTTAATAGAGCTCGTGTGAAAATTCATTCTATTGAAAATTAGTACCAAATTCTTAAGAATGATCTTGAATTTATGCATAAAAAGAATTTGGGTATACAGGTAAACGTTAGTACCAATGAATGGTTACTTAAGAAGATTCAAAAAGGAGCTTAAAGAAGTAATGAGTAAATTCAAGGATGTTGAGAGTACTAAATCTATTGAAAAATCAATAGTTACTAAAAATGCTTCTCAAAATCGCAAACAATATTATGCTCCCGTACGAAACACGGACTATTTGAAGAAGCATGCTAACAGTATTAAGTATTTTTATTGTAGTAAATTTGGTCATTATGAAAACTCTTGTTATTTATTACATGGTTATCTTGTCGGATCCAAAAACAACTGAATATCAAAAAGATAAAATTTTGGTGCAGGTACCAATCAGAGATTTAGACAAAGGTACAAGAATACTATGTGCCGACAAGGAGATTTGAACAAATAAAAAGGTACAATGAATATGCTCTGCCTAAGCAGGAACCGAGGTTCAATGTACCAAATAAAAAGAATCAGTTCGTGCCAAATAGAAGAGTACAAAAGTAACAAGCTCAATATGTGAGAGCTGATAAAGCTTATCCACAACAAACGGCAAGATACCAATACAAGAAAAAGTTCATTTACGAAGTTGTACCAAAGCAACCCGAAGCACAAAACAAAGGCAAATTAGTTCTTACTGAAGCAGTTCAAAAAATTTCCATTTGATAGGTGTAAATTACCTATCTATTTCCAAACCGAACTTGTTAGTTTTCGAATATGTTTAGTAAATTTTATTACATTTTAATTCATTTATATTCTTTTTGTCATAAAACAAGTATTTGGGGTGAAAAATGACTAAAACGTTCCTTAAGCGGTCAAATCGGAGCATAGCGGTGGACAAACGGTGGAAAAATAAAGTTTCAAAATAGCAAAGTCACCACCGCTGCAGTAAAAATACAAGATGGCCCATTTTCAGCAAAACAATTCATCGCCGCAGCGATGAATCCACCGCCACGGCGATCAAAGCCGTTGTCGCGGCGGTTAAGCCACCAACCTACCCATCGCCGCGACGGTCACTCTATGGATATGTTAGAATATTTAGGATATTTTGTGATATTTTTTAACCTATTTATATCCTCCCCTCTCTTCCATTTCAAGGGTTAGACGTTTTGGGAAGTCTTGAGAGCTCGGAGGCCATTCGACCAAGGGAAGAACACGTTGCGAAGAAGGAGGAAGTGTTCTCAAAACAGTTTTAGCATCGGATCTTCGGATAAACAGCTAGTTTCCTTGTTTCTCTCTTTCTCTCTTAGATTTCGTTGAATGTTTGTATATGTTTAGCTCGTTTCTAGTTTTATATAGGGCTACGACCATGTTTAGCTAAACATATATTGTCTAGAGCTTGATTAAATTCATGAAAACGTTGTTTATATAAAATCAATGTTTTGTTAGTGGTTGTACATGTTTATCTGATTGTGTTTGTTGTGTTGTATTGTTTATTATGCTTGTCCCGATATATAGAGAATACGGGGTTTGACACTCAGGAGAGGTAACCCCAGATTCGGATTAGGGTAAACACAACGCGACGATCCAATAACTCGGGAGAGAGTTGAAAAGTGTGCAATCAATGACGTTGGGGTGAGACTCATGTGACCTAGGGTCATTAAGACGTTGAGGGGGACTTCTTCGTTGATGCGAAGTCGCGCATTGCCGCGTCTTACATTCGGAAAAAGTGAGGAGGGAGTTTACGGACTGAGATTATCGGATAGGATAAACATCATTAATGAAAATAGATTGAAACGAACATGTTTAATGGAACGATATTAATCCCTAGGCAATAATTCCCATAAACGTCCTACCAATATATTAGTATAATTAGATTAATTAACTTAGTATTAGAATTAATTAATTATAAATACCATTTTTGCTGCCTAGATAAAGTCGGATTATGATAATTATGGTACTCGACAATATTTTCAACCAATCCCTGTGGAATGATATTTGACCGAAAGGTCCACTGTATTAAAACTTGACCTCGTGCACTTGTGGGTCAAATCAAGCAGCGGGCGAACGAATTTGCCCCAGTCACCATTCCTAAGAAGGAAGAAATTAAGGACAAAAATCAAGTACTGGTGAAGTCAAAGAATTCCAAGTCATAAATTAGTAATACATCAAAGGTACACACACCACTTGCTCCCAAAGATGACCCAGGTATGTCAAAAAAAATTAAGTTTAAGTTTATTAATTTTGACAAGGAGACTAAGCCTGTTCATTTTGAAATTTAGATATTTGTAATACTTGTGTGTGTGTGTGTGTGTGTGTGTTTAAATGTGTGAGTAATTAAATTTTTATAAAATATATGTGGATCAAAATAATAGGCAAAAAAATTTAGCTAAATTGATTAAATTAGGGTTTAAATGCACAAAAAATCAAACAACTCAAATGAGTAGTCGACTCATGAGTCGACTAACAGTAGCCAGTTGAAATATAGAGAGACGCGCTGCATTCATCTGTCGACCGCCTCTAAGATGGTAGTTGACTAACCTTTATGGGATATAAATACCCCTCACTTTTTCATTTCATTTCATCTGAAACTAAAATCCATTTTTCTCTAAAACCTTTCCTCTCCTAAGTTCGTTCAAGCATAAACTTCACAAAATCAGTTTATATTAGCTTAGATTAGAATATTTTTGGGTTGAATCTAAAGGTCTAAGGATTGGATTTGAGATTTGGTGGCTCGTTACTCGCGAAAAAATGTTGGTTTTCTCTGATTTCTAGGGTTTTGGTTGGTTATCTGTTTAGGCTTAGTCTCTTGAGTTATTTTGGTTGATTTGTTTTAAATTTGTGTGAAAAATATCTAAAATAAAGAATCGTGCTCAAAGGGTTACGTTCGACAATGAACTTTTTCGAAAGGAAGAGGATGAGAAAAAATATAATGAGGGGTTTGACAACTGAAAGGTTTTAACTTGCAAATCTATATTGTTTTTTAGTTTGAAAGAGAAAAATATTGATATTGAAGGATATTTTAGAAATTTGGGGTGGGTCGATTTTGTCACCCAAAGGAATGAGTGGATGCCGGTGTGAGTGAGAATGTTCTATAGCAATTTCACTTACATTAATATTGAAATTTAAGCCTATGTTAAAGGAAAAGAAATCCAGTTTAATAGGGAGTTATTATGTGATATTTTGGAAATACCTAGAGGAGACGTAGTTCCGTACAATACCCCTGACCGGATTTTGATAAATTTCAATAGAAGCGAAATTGCTGAGCAATTTGACTTAGAGGGAGATAAAGTAGGATCATTATCTCTCGAGCATCGATTCCTTTATTTGGTGCTAACCTATAC
Organism: Eucommia ulmoides; assembly: GCA_016647705.1. Lineage (NCBI taxonomy): Eukaryota > Viridiplantae > Streptophyta > Magnoliopsida > Garryales > Eucommiaceae > Eucommia > Eucommia ulmoides. The sequence continues at coordinate 41,067,369 of CM028330.1, forward strand.
GGTTGTGCCTAGAGGGAGAAGTCATACTAATGTAAATGACTTTGACCTTTATTTGATGAATGAGATTGTTGAAAGGACAAAATTGGATCCAACTCATATCATGATGAACCACATGAAGTATCATGTTCAAAAACCCTCTAGAGTATTACCCTATGTTGATGCACTCCAAAGGTTGTTTGATCACTTTGGAGTTGAAACTGATCATGATGAACAAAAATTTATGACAATCACACCCGGATGGATTAATGTTGGTAATGTTTCATTAATGGGATATGAGTATAGAGGAAATAGATGGGTGAACAAGAGGAATCAGAAAAGGTAAAGAATGTAGGCTATGGGCGAGAAAGAAAATAATGAAGAAGAAATGAGCATAGATCAGAAGATGAATTTTCTTTATGATCAGATTGATGATTTAAGAGTACATGCGGATCTAATGGATGATCAAATGATTGGGTTAGAAAATAAAATGGTCCAAATGAATATGAACATGGAAGCTGGATTTAGGAAAATCACAAGGAATCTGGAACAAATGTTTCAGTTTATGCAGTCATCTCATCATGGATACCAGCAGTAGTACAGTGCCCCACCATACTTTACAGGACATCCTATGTTTGGAGTACAACAGTCCTTTGGAGGACCAACTGCTGTAGGGCCATCTGGAGCAGGATCGTCAACATCGTTTCATCAACAAATGACTTTAGGACCAATTATTCAGCTAGGAGTTTAGTATCCTCAGCAGCTAGCCACTAGTCCAATGGGACTTTATTATCACTTTTCTGGATGGAGCCCTCATTAGAATTTACTCTTTTTTTTTTCCTCTCTCTCTCTCTCTTTAAATTTGCTATTGAGACAAGTTCCACATTTACTATTTAGGTTTTTGGTGAAACTTGACTTCCAGTATATGAATTTTGATGGATTAGCTAGACTTGATCTACTTAGTTTTCTTTTTTTTTTTTTCTTTTTTTTTTTTTTTTATTTTTTTTTTATGATGATGATCCACACGGTATTTGTTGAAAATGATTTTAATGCATAAAGTTGATTTTATAGATTGATTCAAAGTTTTTTTATATATATAAATATTCTGATTTAATTACTTTAGGTTTATTCTATCAAAGTTAATTGTGTTTGACTAGAGTAGAGTTCTTATGTGTTCCCCCTCCTCAATTTTTTTGAGTTGACAAAGGAGGAGAATTAGTTGATGTTTTATTGAATATCTTAAGGGGCAGTTTATTATATTTTGAAATTTGTGCTTTGTTGATTATTTTATGAATATCTTTATTACTATACTTAAATGAGTTATAAAATCCGTTATTGGATTCAGGGGGAGTGTGATTATATTATTATTTTAAAGAAAACATCAAAGTTAATTGTCATCATAAAAAAGGGGAAGATTGTTGATCCTAAGATTTTGATGGACAATTAAATGTTGATGTTTTTGGTGGAACTAACGGTTTGATTAAGTCTTTCAATTCATTAGTTCCAAATGATGAAAATATGATGAAGGATTAAGAGGTTGAATAATTTGAAGAACCTAGGGAAAACAACTCAAGTTAAATTTCAATTATTAATATTCCAATTAGGATCACACATGACACAAAAATATTTTTAAACAATTTTTATAAATATGTGTATTTTTTAAAAGGATCCTAATTAGCTAAATTATTTGCTCCTATGTGTAATTGAAAAAGAAATATCAATAATTGATTAAAATTGAATTTAAGTATTTAGTGGAGCTAACCAAGAAAATAAATTGGTTAAAGGAGTGAAAACATCAATAAAAATAAATTAAAAACGAATTTAGAAGAGATTTTAGCATCTATAAGTCGAAAGGTAAGTCGACCGGAGCATAGAAGGAAACGTCACTATATCTCTCGGTCGATAGGTAGGTCGACCTGTGATAAGAAATGAAACTCTTTAAATCTCTAGGTGGATAGATTGGTCGATCGATGGGCATAGAATTCTTGGCTTGGCTACATTCTGAATCGATCGGTCGACAGGTGATCTTGGTCGTTCGACTTATGGGCTTGTTTCAAGATATTAGGGAATTCCAGATTTTATTCTGAAAGTAGCCGTTACTAGTCGTTTTTTGGTTAGGATTCACGAGATATTTTAAGGATTTAATATTATTTGAGATTTATAACACATATTATGATATCCCTATAGATTTGGTTCATTAAGTTTGAATGTTTTTCAATTTGGTACATATAATTCTTTCTATCCTATTTAATTGTGATTGAGAAATATTTGGTGGACTCAATTGAGAAGTTTAAAAGCTATAATTAAGTGATTTGAACCAGAATAAAGTCTTAATTATATAAGGGGTCTATAAGAGCAATTAAGTGTCACAACAAGTGGGAACTAGCCGTTCGAGAGCTTATTTTGTTCCCATATATATAGACATTCGTTTTTTCATATTAGAGAGAGAGAGATCAAGAGTATTATACTGAGCTTTTCTAAGAGAAATCATATTGAGAATTGTAAGAGTTTTTCTAAGAGTAATTCTTGAGAATTATTTGCAGTGAATCATTGTTCTTACCGAATCTGAAGTAACATCACTATAATTATTCTTTCCATGGATTACGAGTGAGATATTTTCAAATTACTTTCTATTTAGTATTTCTTGATTATATTTGAAATTTGATCTTTAGAAATTATTTTATGATGTTTTATTGAAAAATATTTTTGAAATAATTTCTTATATCAATCTGATTACGTACTACCCATTTTCATTTAAAATTAGATTTTGAATATCTTACTTTTCTATCACTAGTTTTGGAATATTAATTGAGTTCTAATTTATCTGGGGTGGGGGTAGGGCGAGAAATGACACGCCGCTACTTACACTCGCAAGTATATGAGGTCTAAGTTTTAGTATAGTGTGATCGTTAAGATCGGGTTATCGTATCCACAGGGATTGTTGTCGTTACTATCGAATATCGCAGCTGTCATGACCTAACTTTATCTAGGCGAAAAAAAAAAGTATTTAATTAATTAAACTAATACTAATATAACCTAAACTAACTACACTATTATGTTAATATGTTTTAGGGTGAATAATTGCATAGGGATTAACGTGTTTACAAATATGTGTTTGATTTCGATTTACTCACGTTTACGGTGTTCGACCAATTTGATAACCTCGGTACGTAAACTCCACTGCCACCTCTTCCGAGTGTAAGACGGGGGAATACATGACTTTGAGTCAACGGAGAAGTCCCCCTCAACATCTTAACGACCTTAGGTCACGTGAGTCTAGCCCAGCGTCATTGATTGCACACAATCCAACTCCCTCCCGGGTTATTGGATCGTCGCGTTGTATTTACCCTATCGACAATCTCTGTTCTAAAACTCCCTTGCTACCTCTTTCGAGTGTAAGACGAGGGATATAATGCAACTTCGAGTCAACGAAGAGGTCCCCCTCAACGTTTTTATGACCCTAGGTAGCGTGTGTCTAGCCCCACGTCATCGATTATCCACGATTCAAACCCCGACCGGGTTATAGAATCGTGGCGTCTGTTTACCCTAATTCGAATCCGGGGTTTTGTCAAAACCCCGTATTCTCTATTTATCAATCCAAGCATAATAAAAAAATAATACGATAAATACAATCAAATTACGAAGAACAATCACAAACAAAACACTAAAATCATCCAAACATCGTATTTATAAATATAGTGTTAATCCCTACTACAATCCATATTTAACTCGGGGCCATAGCCGCATATACAATGAAATAATGAGCTAAATATGCTTACATGCTCCTAAGATAATGAAATAAGGAAAAACAATCGAAGAACTTAGCCTCGTCCGAAGATAAACCGCTAAGAACGCTCCACGTTCGATTCGCCGTCTTCTCCACTTCGGGATGCGAGCTCCACACCTGAAATTCCTAACCCTTGGCTTAAGTATAGCCTAAGGGGCCCAAAAATGCAAGAGAGGGAAGAGAGTTACCGGCCAAGGGGGAGGAGAGGGGATATTTATAGCAAAAATATCATAAAAATATCTAAAAATATCTCAAGACTGTGCAGGGCAAATCCGCCTAGGTGGTGGAAATTGCGCCTCGGCAGAGTTAGGTCGATTTAGTCTGATCGCCTAGGCGGTGGACTTGGAGAACATTCTATTGGATTTCCACATAGGCGAAGAAAACTTCACCTAGGCGAGCGGCTGTCAGTAGCCCATCTGCGTCCTCTGCTGGATTTCTGCCTAGGCGATAGAATATTTGCCTAGATGGTCATCCGTCAGTAATATTTTGCTCTTCTCTGCATCTTCACTGCTTAGGCGGTGGTCTGGACGCCTAAGCAGTGGGCCTGTTTCATCTTTTAGCCTCCGAGCTTGTTTATCCACCGTAACTTCGAACCGCTTTGGTTCGATCTCATCATTTTAGCTCCAGTTTCCTATCTTTTTGCCCCATACACCTGAGTTATACAAAAAGTATGAAAACTAATTAAAACATAATAAAAATAACTATAAACATATTCGAAAACTAAAAAATTCGGATTGGAAATAGATAGGTTTTTCACACCTATCAGGTGGTAGAAGCTCCGAGTGAGAAAAATCACTTATCAATTCTTTAATTGGTGAGTTGAGTGATTGATTGAATACTGTTGGGAGTATTTAATGTAAGGGTAGTTGCTTTCAGTCTCTTCCTGTAAAGAGATTGAGATAGTAATTCTTCCTGAATTGAATTATTTTGTGAGAATTTTGTAACGGTTCAATCCTTACTGGGTAAAAGGATATTTGGAGTGTTTGAGAGGTTTTGATTCTTTAGCCTTTGTTTAAAAAGAATTAGGTTATTTTTTTAGCCTATAAAAAGTAGAAGTTATTCCTAAGACTGTGTAAATTTGAATTTGTAAAGGTTGATTCTAAGCCTGTAAAAGAATATTTGTGAGGGTTTGGTTCCTACCTTTAAAGGGATCTTGAGTTTAGTGGGTGCCACTCTTCGTGGGGCTCGAAGAACTGGATTAGGCAAGAGTAGCTTGGTGAACCAGTATAAATTTCTGTTGTATTGCTATCTTTACATTATTTATTTTTGTTATTTGGTGTGCACCTAGTTGATTTCATATTTCGCTGTGATATAAAGATAATAATTGATTTAGGATTAAAATTAATTATTTGGATTATTAAAGTATTTTTTGTAATAATTTTTTTATCTACCAAATTCACCCCCTCTCTTGGGTATTTTACTGGGCCAACAATTCCAAACCATGTGTAAGCACTACATTTTATTCTGTTTGTTTTAGTTTTCGAAAGTATCAAGTTTAAAGCACAAATTTAGACAAAATTTAAATCAAGGTTTAGAGGGAATGAATTTCCATCATAGATTACACTTTAATATTATAGAAAATATAAAAAGAAAAATAAAAACCATGAAATCATCAATTCGATTGAACTTCGGTATAAACAAAAATTTCTGGTCAATTTAGAAATTTCTAAAAGTTAATGAGGACTGTCACTTTTAATATGTTTTATTTTTTTCTTCTACCATTAATTTGAAGAAATTTCACCAAGTACAATTATTTTACGTATAGACCCTTGAAACTTTTGTTTTTATCAGTTTTCTCGAATTGACCGCCAAAAATATTTTTGTTTAATTTCGTGTTTAATTTTTATTTTTAAAATCAAGTAATAAAGCCTTAATTAGGTAAATGGGTTCCCAATACACCAAGTTTACTAAGAGCGCACCCTCCAAGCCTAAGAGAAAACATATGATTTATCTAGAGGAGTGCCCCTACCCAAATTAGGAGCTTCTCAAGAAAGATATGCATTTAATTTCAATCTTTAAATGAAGATTTCATAGAATATTTTCTCTATAGAATTTCATAATTAGCTATAGAACATCATCATGCGTAAGCTAGCTTAGTTGCCCACATCAATCAAGAGCATGCGATACCATTTAATGAGATCATTAATTTTACGCATTAATTAGGAAATCTTATGGAAAGATTTTGTTGAAGAAAATATCATCATTAGAGAATATCATCATTACCTAGCATAGCTTAGTAGCCCCTCATCATTCAATAGCATTTAATGGTCATTAAATGATCATTAAATACAGGTTGGGTAAGCCTGTGCATTGGGGAATGCGTAAACATGCCTTTGCCTATGAAATGCAATTTGTTTTTGTAAGGAACATACACTGATCTTGAACTCTATCTCTCTAAACTCGAAAAATACTCTCGGGTTTCCTTAGTTCGTAAGTTTTTTCACGTCTCAAACACCCCCAAAAATCTTTAAAAAATCACTCAAAAGGTGATCTTGACATTTTTTTACAAAGAGTTCAAGAAACTTCTCAAGAACAGCCTTCTAAAGAAGGAGAAGAAGAGAATATTACTTAGGGAAAGACCACTCCCCTAAGTTAGGTAAGTTTCTTCAAACCTCTCTTTAGTTTGTTTATTTGTTTTCTTTTGGTTGTTTGTATAGATTGTCTTTTGTTTGTCTTTGTTGTGTTTGGTTTCGTATATTGTTGATCCTAAGATTTTGATGAACAATTAAGTGTTGATGTTTTGATGGAACTAATGGTTTGTTCTAGTGTTTCAATTAATTAAGTTCCTGTGATGAAGATGCAATGACAAATATATAAATGGATGCTAAATGATGATGTTAAAGATGATGAAGAATTAAGAGTTTGAAGAAATTAGGAAAAACAATTCAGGTGAATTTCAACTCTTAATAGCCCAATTAGGAACACACATGGCACAAAAAGTTTTTATTGTTTATGTGTGTTTTGATAAGATGAAATTATTTGCTCCTATGTGTATTTAAAACAAAATATTTATAATTAACTAAAATGGAATTTAAGAAATTAGTGGAGCTTATTTAGAAAAGAAAATGGTTAAAGGGGCGAAAACGTAAAAGAGAATGAGTTAAAAACGAGTTCAGAAAAGAGATCCAGCATATATAAGTTGACTGGTTAGTCGACCGGACAAAGTAGCATGAACTATTTGTATCTCTAAGTTGATAAGCAGGTCGACCGGTGAAGAGAAGCTGAACTTTCTGTATCTCTAAGTCGACAGGTAGGTCGACTGGTAAAGGTAAATCAAACTCTCCGAATCTCCAAGTCGATAGATAGGTCGACCAATAAACGCAACAACTTTGATCCTGAATCTAGCAGTCAACTGGTTAGTCGACTGAGGGTGCTATTTCAGGATTCTGTGCATTCCGAAATCATATCTAAAAATAGCCGTTTTTGGTTAGGATTTGAGAGAGATTTAAGGGATTTATTGATATTTAAGATATGCTTCATTTATTATTTAAACCCTATTAAGTTGGTTCATTAAGTTTTAATATTTCTCAATTTGGTACATGAAATTGTTTTTATTTTATTCTAATTGAGATTGAAAAATATTTGGGGGTCTTAATTGGATGTTTTAAAAGCAATAATTAAGTGAATTGAACCAAAATGAAGTTATAATGATATATGGGGTCTAAGAGAGCATTTAATTGTCATGACACATAGGAATTAGCCGTTAGAGAGCTGATTTATTTTCCATATATATAGACTTGCATTTTTCATATATCATTAACTAGTGAATCAAAATCAAGAGAAGTGAGCTAAATGAGATAAGATTATATTGTGTTGTTCTAAGAGTTATCATACTGAGTTTGTGAGCTATTCTAAGAGACGATCATGAATCATTAGCTATTAATCTTTGCTGCTACTGAATTTGAAGTAAAATCGCTCTATTTATTTTTCTATGTATATTCCTTTATTCTTAACTAACAAAAGTAAACAATAACTTTAAACTTGCCTAAGCAAGTAAGTTTAGTTTGAGTGTTTTTGAAAACAATCAAATGTGCATATCATTTACCATGTGTTATGTTTTGTTCTTACTCTTCTTAAAAAAGAGTTTTACATAGGAAGTTTTTCAACATGAAGGTTTTGTGTTTTACTCTAAAAAAATAATGAACTTCAGTTTCTTTAAAATAAAATAACTTTAAGTTTCTTTTTTTTGGAAAGGATAATGTATTTAAAATATAATTTTTTAAACTTAAATGTCTTTAAAATGTGTTTTTCTAAACTCAATGTCCAAAAAAATGTTTTTCCAAACTTGTTTTCATAAAGCTATTTTTCATGTTAGTTCTTCTTCTTCTTCTTCATTTTTTCTGAAATGATTTTTGTAAAAGTTATTATGTCTTTTTCCAAAAGATGTGTTTAACAATTTTTTTTTTCTTCGTGGCCAAAGGGATTGGTTTTGAATATTATTGAGTACCACGTCTATCATGACTTAATTTTATCTAGGCGAAAATAAATTGAATAAAATTAATTATACTAATACTAAGTTAATTAATCTAATTAAATTAACTATACTAATATTACTATAAGATGTTTAGGGAAAGTATTGCCTAGGGATTAACCTTTGTTTACAAAAATGTGTTTGGTCTCGTTTTAGCTTATGTTAATTGCGTTCGACTTATCCGACAATCTCAGTTCGTAAACTCCCTCGCCACCTCTCCCGGGTGTAAGACGAGGGATTTAACGTGACTTCGTATCAACGAAGAAGTCCCCCTCAATGTCTTAACAACCCTAGGTCGCGTAAGTCTCACCGCAACGTCATTGATTGCACACAATCTAACTCGTGACCGGGTCATTGGATCATCATGTCGTGTTTACCCTATCGACAATCTCAGTTCTAAAACTCCACTGCCACCTCGCCCGAGTATAAGACGGGGGAATACATGACTTTGAGTCAACGAAGAAGTCCCCCTCAATGTCTTAACGACCCTAGGTTACGTGAGTCTTGCCCCAACGTCATCGATTATCCATAATCCAAACCCCGACTGGGTTATTGGGTCGTGGAGTTTGTTTACCCTAACCAGAATCCGGGGTTTATCAAACCCCGTATTCTCCATTTATCATTCTAATTACACTAAACAAACAATACGGCAAACACAATCAAAATAACGAAGAACAACCGCTAATGAAACACAAACTCAATAAAACAACATTTTCATAAATATATTAATCCCTAGACAAAAACCCATTTAGATAATGGCTATAGCCGGTTATATAATGAAAACTAAGCTAAACATACTCAAACAACAATCCTAAGTTAAGAAATAAAAGAAGGAATAAGAGAAACTTAGCCTAGTCCAAAGATTTATCGCTAAAAACGTTTCGAGATCGCTCCTCCTTCGTTGCAATGTGATCTTATCCTTAGGATTTGAATGAGCACTCCCAAAATCTCTCAATCTAACCTCCTAGACTCTATGGAGCTCTCTTGGCCAAATGGAGATAAGAGGAGGAGAAAATAGGGATCAAAATATCCTAAAATATCTAAAATAATATCTAAACTAGCGCAGAGGTGACAACCACGGAGATGGGATCACGGCTGCGGTGGTGAGAATGCAGAGAAAATACTGCCCATCCTATATTTTTACCGCCGTGGTGGTGGTGTCACTACTGCGGCGGTGACACCTTTTGGTATTTTGGCTGTTATTTCTTCGTTCAAACTTCGATTTTGGTAATTCAAAAACTTGTGGTAATCTAAGAAAAAGATATATAACTTCTATGTTTTGAGTTTTTCCAAAATCATATTGAATAGTAGTCAACAATAGCCTTGAAGTTACATTACCTGTACTAGCTTTGCACATTTCCACAATTTTTCCACCGTTCTTAATCCGATTTGATCGTTTTGTATCCGTTTACATACATTTTCACGTCAAACACCTAATTTAAAAAAAAAAACACATAAAAACATATTAAAATCTATTAAAACATAATAAACGTACTAAAAAACTAACAATTTTCGGTTTGGAAATAGATAGGTAATTTACACCTATTACTGACCTTGGGTGTAAATCCCTAAACTTCTGCGGGGGATACTCTAGGTTATATGATTATCTCACTCGATGGTATAGATTCCCCGTGGTACAATTCGATCACTAGGTATCTCAATAATACACGTGTTGTGTATGTGTTTTAAATTTTTCTAATTAAATCTTATAAGTGCGCGTTTTATTTTGATGTATATGCATGATATATTGTTTTATTTATAAAGTTCCATCCAAGATATTATTTTTTATGCAATCATGTATGTTCTATAATCATATAAAGGTAAGAAAATGGATGGATTTCCCAACTCAGCACGTTACACTTACCCCTCATTTTCCCCCCCATTCTCAGGTAGTGCACAGGATAGTGAGCAAGAGTGAACTTCAATATGAAATTACTCTAAATCAAGTTTTTAGCTTAAGTTTATTTAGATCACATTTTGGTACTTTCTTTTCCTATAGACCTTTTCATTCGAAGCATGGAATGTAATAATGGGCCATGTATGATCTAAACATCTGGACTGTTGCTTCGTTTGTAAACATTATTAACTATATGTCTATTGATGCTGCTGAGGGCTCTGAAGATGATATATAGGCCAAATCCAATAATTTAGTTAGTTTTTATTACAAAATTTCACCACATGATTATTAAGTTTTTAATTAATTAGTAACATCCGGTAGGCATACTTGGTAACTGTAAGACTAATTGATGCTAGAAAGGAACACAACTAGTAAGATTAGGTAAATTAAATAAAATTAAGTATCAAGGAATAAAAAAATTATGATAGGGCTATTGGTCGACTACTTATGTTGGTCGTTCCCGGGGCCTGATTCACGACCCCAGGGTTTTGGGTGTGATAGGTTTCCTTTTTTTTGGTATCATAGCAAGGGTTTTAAGAAGTGTTGGAACTTTAAAAAGTAAATGCAACATCATTAATAGACATTAACAAGTTTTATTTTCAGTCAAAAAACATGCGACCAAGAAGGAACACCCATGCCCAAGTTGCCAATGCCCCAACTGGAAATGTACCTATTAGAGAAAATCAGAATTTCATGGCAGCCATATGTGAGGCATTTCAAGGAATGGCCACTTTTTCCCGCGAGAATCATGGGCAGACAATGAAAGACAGACATGCCTAGGGGAATTCCTAATGTTGCCAATTAAGCCATTCCTTGGTGGCCCAGATATTATCAAAGTTGAGTAATTGATAAGGCCTATAAGTTGTCATTTTGATCTACTCCAGATCCCAGTGGTTTATCGAGTCGATTTTGTAGCCACTAAACTCAAAGATAAAGCAAAATTTTTGTAGGTGACATAACAGTGTCAGAGTACTAGGCTAAATTCTCTGAGTTGTCTTGATTTGTATCGGGAGCTGTGTCCAGCGAGATAGAGAGGTGTGTGAAATTCAAGAAAGGACTCCGACACAATCTTCGAAGACAAGTAATAGCGGATGGTGCCCACACATACTCTCAGTTAGTGGCAACAACACTTAGGGTAGAGCAAGATTATATTTTTTTATGTTTAAATAATCTGCTTGGAGATTATTCGGATCTTACTTCGATTTGTCGAAGATGTCGAATCACTGTAGCCGACAAAAAGTTCTTCGTTAACTTGATAGTTCTATCCATGCAGCAATTTTATCTTATCCTAGGTATAGACTGGTTATCTAAATACAGAGATGTAGTGGATTGTCAACTACGAATAGTGATATTGTGTTCGGATGATAGTACTATAGTTTTATACCATGAAAAGTCTAGGCACTCATCCTTTAGCTTGCTGCTAAAGGCTTATTTTGGTAAGAGAAAAAGAAAAGCACTAGTCTTGTACACAGAATTGGCCAAGGAAGTGGGTAGAATGAATCGACTTAAGAATCTCTCAACAGTAAATGAATATCGAATGTATTCGCAGAAGAATTGCCTAGGTTACTACAAGACAGGGAGATAGAGTTCCATATTGACCTTTACCTAAGTATTATGCAAATTTCAATTACTCCTTATCGAATGGCCTGGCGGAGCTAGCAGAATTAGAGAAAGCGTTGGAGAAACTAGTTGAGAAAGGGTTTATCAGAAATAGTCTTCATGGTGGGGAGATCTTGTTTTATTTGCATAGAAGCAAGATGGGGCATTAAGACTTTGTGTTGATAATCGACAACTTAACGGAGTTACGGTGAAGAACAAATACCCTTTACCAAGATGCAATGAGTTATTTGATAAAGTAGGAGGATCCCAGTTCTTTTCTAAGATTAACTTGAGATTAAGATATCATCAGTTGAAGTTCCATGGGGAAGACATTCCTATGGCATCTTTCTTGATGCGGTATGAACACATTGAGTTCCTTGTCATACCTTTTGGACTGATGAATTCTCCAACAACTTTATAGACTTGATGAACAGGATATTCCAACCTTACCTAGATCAAGTTATCGTGGTGTTTATTAATGACATTTTCATTACAAAAAGAACAACAGACACATCTGCAGATTGCTTTGCAAATACTCTGTGACCACCAGCTTTTTGCAAAGTTTGAAAAGTATAACTTCTGGTTAACAAAAGTGAAATTCCTGGGCATGTTATTTCTCACAAAGGAATTTCAATTAATCCATCTAAAATTGAAGCCATTTTCGATTGGCCGAGACCTATGAATATGACAGAGATTCAAAATTTCCTAGGATTAGCTGGATACTATCGGTGATTTGTGCAAAATATTTCTTGAATCACTTGGCCTATGACTAGACTCACCAAGAAGGACGTTAAGTTTGAATAGAGTGAGGAATACGAAGCAGCATTTCAAAAACAAAAGGGACATATTAACAAATGCGCCAGCCTTAATCATTGTAGACCCAAATGAACCATATGAAATTTATACTAATGCTTCGGAGATAGGGTTAGGATGTGTTCAGATATAGTACGGAAGAGTTGTTGCATATGCTTCTAGACAGGTCGAACCTCATGAACAAAATTAGCCGACCAATGATTTAGAGCTAGCATTGGTGAATTTTGCCTTACAGATCTGAAGATGTTATCTTTACGGTGCAAAATTCCACCTTTTCTCATGTTGTAAAAGTCTCAAATATTTGTTAACACAAAGAGAGTTGAATTTAAGTCAAAGAAGATAGATGGAATATATGGAGGATTACGATTTCACCTTGTGATATCATCCTAGGAATGCCAATGTGGTAGCAGATGCTTTAATTCGTAAGAATCAAGGCATTATGGAAAGTTTGGATTTGGTAGATTGGAAGAGATTGATAGTAATTGGAGATTACAATGTTCAATATACTGAGAATTATCACCAACATGTCATATACAATGCCATTGCTACCCCCATCAATCCTACAGATCATTAAGGATATTCAATACCAAGATGATACACGTTGTAAAATACGAAAAAGATTCCATAATAGTAAATATTTTGAGGGATGGGAGATTAATCCAGATGGATCTTTCCATTTCAAAAAAATAATAGTTGTTCCAGATAATCAACACTTAAAGCAAGCCATATTGGATGAAGCAGACAAGACTCAGTTCACCACATATCTTAGTAGTGACAAGATGTATCAGGATATGATGAAACAATATTGGTGGAGTGACATAAATAATGATGTATCTTAGTATGTCGCTCGATGTTTGACTTGTCAGTAAATTAAAGCTGAACATCAATGACCAAAGGGAGCCCTACAACTACTACCCATCATCGAGTGGAAGTGGGACCATGTCACTATGGATCTTGTGAATGGATTGCAAAGAACCCCTAAAGGATTTGATGTTATATGGGTGATAGTGGATCGGTTGACAAAATTGACTAATTTCATACCAGTTAAGACAAGTTATTCCTTCAAGAGGTTAAGAAAGCTATTCATAGATCGGATTGCTAAATTACACAGGGTTCTACTATTAATCATATCTGATCGAGATCCTGGATTCATAGCCATGTTTCAGAAGAGCTTCCAGAAAGCCCTTGGCATACAACTCCAGTTTAGCACTGCATTTCATCCCCAGATTGATGGGCAATCTGAGAAAGTAATTCTAATCTTGGAGAATATGTTACGAGTGTGTATCTTAGACGTCAAGGGTAAGTGGAGAAAGAATTTTTCATTGGTAGAGTTCTCTTACAATAATACGTATCAGACTAGCATTGGCATGGCACCATACGGGGAACTCTAGGAAAGACCTTATCAGTCTCTTATTTATTGGACAGAGGGAGATGAGTGGATTACCATCGATCTAGATCTTATTTAGGAGACCACAAAAAATATCAAGCTCATCCGAGAACAACTTAAGATAGCTCAAAATGGGCAAAAAAACTACACTGATAAGAGAAAAACACCTTTAGAGTTCCAAGTAGGTAATCTCATATTTCTGCGGGTAAAGCCTCGCAAAGGAACTTCTCTATTTTTTGTGAAAGGGAAATTGGCTCTGAGGTATATTAGAGCCTTTGAAATTATGGAAAGAATTAGAGAAGTCACCTACTGTCTAGCCTTGCCCCAGGAATTGTCATATGTGCATGATGTATTCAATGTATCTATGGTATGGAAGTACGAGTTGGACCCTTCTCACATGATATAGTGACAAGATATTTTGATCCAGAAGATGTTTCATATGAGAAAATACGTCAACAAATTCTGGGTTGGAAGGTGAAGTCCTTGTAGAAACGTGAGATATCTCTCTTGAAGGTAATATGGCGTCATCACGAGTAAGAAGAGGTAACTTGGTATCTTGAATCAGATTTGCGCGAGAAGTACCTGTATTTGTTTGATAATCAAGGTATGTCTTGAATTGGAGGACAAAATTTTGTAAGGCGGTAGAATTATAACATTCTCAATTTTAGAAATTAGAATTATGAAGTTGTGAAAGCAATTAAATAAATGTTTTGGTCTAAGTAAACCTAGTGAAAATCACAAAATTTAGGTGCCAAATTAATGAAATTATTTAAATATTTAATCCAATTTTCCACCATTGTTTGGGAGAAGATTTTTTTGCCCAAAGTGTATATTTGACAATTAATACTATTTTACAAATACCACCAATAAAAGATGCAAAAATTGATAGATTATAAAACCCAATATAAATAGTTAGACCCTAAGATGTATTGAAAAAACCCTAAATTACTTTGGAGATAATGCAATACCCAAGTTAAATATCCCTAATCTATGACCACGGACCCCACTCGTATTAAAATAAATAAATAAATAAAAATAAAAGAGGAAGTCACTATATGTAACATGAAAGGGTAACAACCAAGAAGAAGTAAAGATAAGCAGAAGAGAAAACGAGAACAAGAGAAGGAAAGAAGGTGACCGAGAGAGAGAAAAAGGGAGAACGAGAGTCTTGGGAGATTTGGAGCAAGAAATTTGATAGAATCGACAGCTAAAATCAAGTCTTGGTAGAGGATTAAGCTCAAATTTGGTAAGGTCCTAAACCTAGAATTTTTTGTTAAGAGTTCTAGCATGAATTTTTTTTATTCTAAAGGTTAAGATGTGAAGAATATTTGGATTAAACGTAATAAAAATTGGATTAGGTTATGTATGAGTTTGTTTAGTTGAATTAAACATGATTTTTGGATTAAATCACCTTGCATAAGATCTGATTTTTTTTATTTTTTTTTTTTAAATCTGGTTTAGAACATTAAGTTTGCTATTTTCGATTTTGGGAGAAAATTTGAGAAAACCATGATGTAAATGAACCTTAAATGAATTAGAATGATTGTATATTGGTTTGGTATAAACTTTAGGCATTAGGAAAGCCAAAACCAAAATTTATGAGCATTGGGTATTAAAGAAGATTTGATGATCCGAATCTGAAAGTTTCAAATTTTGCACTCGGTTCATCTGAATAAATTGTCTTAAAAAATTCATAACAATTTGTAGAAAAATCATAAAATAGAACTTGTTGGGGGATCATTTTAAGCTATTATATGCTGTGTTTTTAATTTTATATGTTACCTTTATAGACCCCAAAACATAGTTGAATCTAATCCCTTAATATTCCGATAGCTTCGTTTGCTGAACTTTGAAAAATCATAACTAAATGTATGAAAATCAAAATCTAGTAATTAAAAGGGAATTTTAAAGATTGAGAGGTTTAGTTTCATAAAATATATGGAAAAGATAGAAAAATATTTTCAACTGTGGTAAAACGAGTGGGAAACCTGACATCTCATAGTAAATTGCTCTCATAACACATCATACTCCCTTAAAAAATAATAGGAAGGGTACGCGCATAAAGTGATGATGTTAATGAAAGTATTTTAATCTTTGCTCTTGCGACTAGGTGAGTTTATATAGGGTAATTCGATATTACTAGGTGACCACCAACATCTCGAGGTAGGAAATTCTATTCATTCTCGTATGTGTTTTTTACATGCATTATATGCATGTATTCTTCTATGCTTATTTGTAAATTGTGTTTTCAAATGAAATTGGATTTATGTTAAAAAGTTGGATTTTAGGCAAATTTGGTAATATAAAAGAAAAATATACTTGTGTGTTCAATATATCTGGTTGGGCGGTATTGTGATGATATCATATGAGGATTGACAATATTAGGTTACACTGGAGTTGACCTTGGGTGAAATCCCTAAACCCGTGTGGGGGATACTTCAGGTTATGTGAGTATCTCACTGGATGGTATAGATTCCTAGTTATACGATTCGGTCACCATGTATTACAGTAATACACATATTATGTATGTGTTTTAAAATTTTCTACTTGAATCTTATAAGTGCATGTTTTCTGATGATGTGTGTACATTATAAATTGTTTTATTTATAAAGTCCAAGCCAAGCTATTATATATTTATACAATCACGTATGTTCTATAAAAATTAAAAAAATGTAAGAAAATTGAGGGATTTATTTTGATGAGCACGTTGATCTTACCCCCCTTTTTCCTCCCATCCTCAGGTAGTGTACAAGATGGTGAGCATGAGTGAACTTTGGTATAGATCTACGTTTTATCAAGTTTCTAGATTTTGTGTATTTGGATCATTTGGGTACTTTCTGTCACTATGGACCTTTTATTTTATGCATAGCATGTAATAATTGGCTATGTAGGACCCAAACATCTGGACTATTGCTTCATTTGTAAACTTTATTAACTATGTGTCTATTAATACTACTATGGACTCTATGGATGATATAGTGGCCCAATCCAATAATTTAATTAGTTTTTATTATAAAATTTGACCATGATATTATCAATTGTTTAATTAATTAGTAATATCTGCTAGGCATACTTAGTAGCTGTAAAACAAATTGATGCTAGAAAGGAACACACCTAGTAAGATTAGGTAATTAAATAAAATTAAGTATCAAGGAATAAGAAAAATCATGATAGGGTTATTGTTTAACTACTTAAGTTGTCCATCCTAGGGCCTGATTCACAACCCTAGGGTTTGGGTTGTGATAGGAATAGCAGAGAGTTGTTTTATGTCTTGCTTGGGTGAGATCTGGATTTCCCAGAATGGGAACATCTGGCTCGGAATAGGGATTATTGTTGATTTGGATCGGGTTTTGAATGAATTTTGGATGAGTTTTGGGAGAGGGTTTAAATAAATGTCTTATTTAGTAAGGCTTCTTCTAATCCTTTCCTATATTTTCCAAAGTTTGTTCCTAATGTTTTTAAGTATCATACCCACACGTACCATGTATATTTTCCTTTTCATGTTTATGCAATATTATTTTGACTAGAATATACTGAGGTAATCATATTCAAATGTTCAATCATCTTAATGATTGTCGCGATTTTGGTATCAGATTAATCTAAATTATGGTAAAGATAAGTTCAGTAGTAATTTAGACCAAATACCAATAGTTTACTAGTTAACGAGGTTGTCTAGTTGAATTCCATCAAGTTCTGATATTTATGTTTTCTAAGATTGTTATCAAGATTACCTAGGCCCTGTATCTTACTTGAGGTTTATTCGACGGCTTTGCTTTACTTCTTCTATCTTGAACTGAGGGCAAATAAAATGGGCCATCTCAAGATGACTTAGAGGAGGGACAAAAGAAGTGATGGAAAAACAATTGTTAGTTAATGATGACTAACAAATGGTATTCTATCAAGGTGGTGTTAAGAAAATTTTCTTTTATTTTATTTACTTCGGTAAGTAGGGAGTCACACTTTTTCTATAATCCATGTAGTGTCCTTTTGGTAGTGATCTCGGTTTAGTTGGACCAAGTCACTAGGTTTTGAGACACCCCTACTACTTAGTACTCAGAATATATAAAGAGCGTGGTTCACCCAACTAATTTCGTTCGACCACTCAGTGTTTAGAAACTTTCTAAGACTAGTGTTCCTTTATTATTTTCTTTCTCTTAACACATAGTTTCAACAATTTACATTTTTAGAGAATTATACTCAATTTGAGTTAGACTCGAACACTTCGTTGATTTTGCCCCTATCCCGGATACTTTCCCCATTATTAGGTGTTATCTTTGATGAAGGCTCATTGTCTTCTTCTATTCTTGATTGTATTTAATCTTACAAGGTTTTTCCTACTTTTCATTTTAAGTAGGTTTCTACATGCTTTAGGATCAGTTATTACTGGGGTAAAATCCTAGTCTATATAAGACTATCTTCTTTCGTTAATCTATCTGACCCTTTAAGAATTTTTATTTGGCGGGGTCAGGTTCCTAGACTTTATCCATTCATCCTTTATATCATGAATCTTCTATATGTTTCCTCTTTTCATTCTAGTTAAGGAGGTCTTATGTAGTCTTCTGTGGTTACTCGAACACTCTTGGCTTGGAACATATGTAATGATTCCATATCAAGGTTCTTAGGTTTTCTAACGTTCTTCAATTTGTTTGTTAATATCTCAGCATCATTTGCGTGAAACAAGACATTTCTTTTACAATTTTCATTTGGATAATGGTCTAATTTAATATTGAAATTATGTTATTGCTATTATAATTATTTGTGGTGTGTGAATTACGACTAGCAAATTAATTTATGAAAGTTAGAGTATAAAGACTTGAGTCGACCTTAGGTAAAATAAGCTTGCATTTAGTGATATGTAGATCGAGTATATAGGCGTATAAGATGACACCTAATTCATGAAAATGGACATAAGAAATTCAAGGAAAGGTAAAGATAAATATGGTATTTTTTTCTCTTTTCCTAGAATAATGAGGCTAGGTTCGTTTAGCTTAGTATTTGTTTCAGGGTGGTGGTGTTTTCTTGTATTGTCAAAATCTTGGAATCATTCTGAGTACTTCCAATGTAAGGAGGGACCAGATCCATTTTACGATCTTGCAAGCGACTCTCGAATGGATTTTAGAAAAAGTTACCCTAAGCTGATTTTCTAGATTTATTAAGTAATCAACAACCTGGTTCTCTACTAATGAACTTTTGAGGATGAAAATTATCCTATGGTTGTATTCTTAACTATATGAGTATATTTACCTGGATGATTATGTTTGTGTCATATGGAAACAATCCTAGGGAGATATAGCTCTAGTAGGTAATTCTCAGATATGTTTCGGATAAACCTTGGCATGGACTTGGTTTTCATGAGACCAGGGTAACCTGCCACTTTTAGTTTATTCTCAAATTTAAAAGTTTATGTCATCTTAAGACTGTGGGGGTGATTGACCTTCTATCCTCAAGATATGGATCATGGCTCCTAGAACTTAATGATATAATTATTCCCCATTTTTTTCTTTTCAAAGTAGGGATCGTTGCTCCTTGAAATTAATTCCAAACTTATCCTTTGCTTCCTTGAAAAATAGATTATTGTTCTTAGGACCTAATTACAAATTTTTTCTATATTTTCCCTCAAAACATGTATTATTTGCCCTTGGACCTATTGGCCGAACTATCATTCTTCTTCCTCAAAAGATGGATCATCATTCTTAGGACTTAAGGAACGGTCTAAGATACCTTTGATCTCATGATATCTACTGAGGGTGAATTTGACAATCTGACTGGTGAACCTTAATTGGCTTCCTATCAGAGAAGGTTTTGACCTACTTCAGGCATTTTTAACCTAAACTAAAATGTCTTAACTATGGTTCATAATTCCTATTATATAGGCTTTATCAAAAAGAACATTACGCTTAGGACGTGACATGTATGTCCAAGGGAAATGTGACCCGCGATACGTTTATTATTGGATTTCACAATCTTGATTCGATTGTGCGATGACACTTTTTATGTCTTGTTAGGATTGGTGTGATCTTGTATGATCAAAGTAGATTACTTCATGTTTTCTTATTGAACGAACTTTAGACAACTTTATTTGGCAAATGATGTTTTTTTTTTTTTTTTTTCCGTATAGGGGTAGGATTTTCGTGCATTATTTAAAGGCAAATATATCTATGATTTTGTTAGAGTAAGTTTTAAGTATATTATGATGGAAGAAATAGGTATTTAGGATTCAATGTTTTGTATTAAGAACTTATTGTACAAAAGATATTTGTTCCTACATTACTTATTATGCCCCTATTTGTCCTAAACTTTATTCTACCTATCTAGCATAGTTAAAAACAAAATGTCTAACAACAAAAGAGCTTAGGGAAAGGATAATCTAAACTATCTGGTGGCTAGTAAGATATTGAGATAAAGCTTTCTGTTTTCATATCAACAATTTCCTTGGTACACCATGATTAGACAAACCCCCCAATTATCAAGCCTGTTGGCTGATTCAGTTGTTTTAACGTTGTACCGTTTACTCTCCTCTCCTCTTGGGATATGGAATACTAAACTATTTTGACACAACAATGATGAGCTAACTCTAACAGATTTGGGATTAGCACTCACCCTAACCCGCTCACTCATGTTGGCAATCGGAGCTAGGTTATTATGTTTTGGGAACGGATTTTGTAGGCAATTTGGTTGAGAGGTCTCCACCACCTTCCAGAAGCATATTACCTTAATCTATATAAGGTCTTCTATTCTGTTTCTCAGGGCATAGAAATTGTCAATATGGTGGCCGGCCACCCCAGAGTGATAGGCGCAAAATTAGTTTGGATTGTAAAATGAGCTTTTGAGGTTAGGTTTATTTAGAGGTATATGTGTCAGTATTTTGTTTTTGATGCATTTAGGAAAGCATTAGGAAAGGGTTACAAGTAGATCGGTGAATTACTGTTGTTTCTTAGTAGGACGGTTGGATTTGAAATTTTGATTATTCTGGCTATTGTTAGAAGGGATTTGGGTGGACGACAGTTGATCTGTGTATGGAGCTAAATATGGGTAACCGTTGTATATAGGTGTTTGAAATGGTGCCATCTAATGAAGTTCTAGCTTCTACTGGGCTTGGTTCTGGTATCCCAGAAGATTAGATTGCTAATAATTGCGTTGAGTTTGGATATTTTGCTTATTTTTTTGACCTTGGACAACCATTAATACCTTAGGGTTTTCTGTTTTTGGAGGCGTTGACTTTTTGGCCACATTATCAACTGATTTTTGTATTCTACCAGCTCGGTTACCTTCCTCCACGTATTCTACCTGGAGTATTACGTTGTACAATGGGCCATTCAGTGTGCTCAGTAAAGGCTTATAATAAGGGAGAGACTGAGCTTGGATGAACATTTGGATCATCTGAGCCTCCTTCATTTGCGGAACTACTTGAGCGGCTCTATCCCTTCATCGGATGGCATATTCCTGGAAACTTTCCCTACACTTTCTAGTTAGGGTTTGGAGAGAGATTTTGTCAGGCGAAACATCTTGATTTTAGCCATATTGTTCACAGAAAATCTTGACTATTACAAGAAATGTCTTCACCTTTTATTGTTCTACCGTTGCATACCAACGGGTAGTTGGTCCATCTAATGACTACTTAAAAAGCTGGATGGCTAACGCTTCCTTATAAATATGAAGCCCTATTTCATTCTTATATCATTGGATGTGCCAATATGGACACCATGATCCATCGTACTTTGTGAATGTGGCATGGTAAAGTTATCTGGAGACTTTACTTGAAGTACTGCGGATAGATCCATATATCAGGCGTTGACTTCTGACTCTCCCTTCTTTACCTCTCAAAGCTCTTTTTACATTTGTAGTAACTTTTTTATTGGTAAGGATGTCTTATTGGATTTCTCCTTTACATCATTTTTGAATAGGCTATTTGTTTTTTGTATAATCGGGCTGGTATTTTGTTTAGCTGAGGTAGTGTTTCGATTTAAATCAGTCATAGTTGGAGTGACCTGTCGCTGAGGTTTAGTAGGGATTGGTTCCCCAGTAGCCAGGCTAGGGCATTGGAAATTGGATGGGTGATGGTTAGTTACAGGTTATCGGTGTTGAAAATTGGATGGTTGATGGTTAGTTACAGGTTATCTTGGATTTGGATTTTGAACCCGGGTTATAAGGTTTTGTTGAGACTGGTGGAGTTGCTGTAGAAGTTCAGAAATAAGATTAACAGACTATTTCATTGAAACCATGTCTTTTTCCAGTTGGACTGCCCTGATAAGTTCATTCGTTCATTTCTTTATGTCTTCCCTTTGTATAGGGTGTCTCATTTGTGTATGAGTGATAATTGGAAAACGAGCCACAAGAATTTTTTCTATACCTCGTAATTATTCAACTTAGGTCATGTTATTATTATTTTATTACAAAGGCGTCAGGGGTTTTGACAATAAATCAGTTGGAGATAAGATTTCCACTGCTTCTAATTTTGACAAGTCACATAGGATTTTGACATGACAACCCCTCATACGGGGTGCCTTTTATTTACGGATTCAATTGATACTTTTATTTCGACGCATGGAAATCTTGCATTAACTCATTGCCATTATCTACCTCAAACTGAAACAATACCTAAATTCGAACAAAATAGAGTTTCAAAGTCTAATAAAGCCTCGTATAGTCCTAATAAGGATTTTCTTTATCCCTTCCCATGGCTTGTTCAACAGTCAATTTTTCTTGGATACAATTCCTGACTGTGAGCAGGCTTATAGGTAGAGAATAAGTAGAATTCTTAATTGACTATTTCGTTCTTAACTACTCCTAGAGGTACTCTTTTGTAAGGTTTCAAGGTGAGGTCATATACTGACAACAATATAGATAGCTCTCTCCAAGACAGTGTCCTAAGTACAGCAGGGTTTTGGTTATCCTATATCCTAGGCTCACTATATGAGGTTATGGCTTTTTTTGCTTCATCCTAAAAAGCATCGATTCCCAGAATTTCAAACCTCCGGCATCCTCCCTAGGGGAACATCCATTATTGGTTGGTGGTCTGAGCGAGTCGAGTTTCGTAGACAGATCTTGGGGGAGAGATTCACACAACCTTGCCTCTATAAACGCCTCTTTCTATCTTAAGGGTTTTCGGGGCTTAGATCGGCGTCATGACCTTGCCCACTTCAACCACTACTGTTGACCTTTCTATCCCTTAGAGGGGTACGACTTGGGTTTTCATCTTGATATGCAATGCAATTGTGAGTTCTCGTACATTATAGAGAGTATATAGAAATGAAGTGTGGGAATGTAAAGACTATAATTCAAATACAATATTTAACGATAAATGACAGTAAATATGCACGCATGCTAGCATAAACAAGATATGTAAAACTAGTTTTTAACTTTAATTTTTTTAATTATTATTATCACTGTTATTATATTATTACTATAATAATAATAATAATAATAATAATAATAATAATAATAATAATAATAATAATAATAATTATTATTATTATTATTATTATTATTATTATTATTATTATTATTATTATTATCAATTTCATTATTATTATTATTTCGTTATCGTTATCATTATCATTATTATTATTATTATTATTCATTTATTTTTATTTGTTTTATTATTATTTTATTAATTTTCTATTATTTTATTTTTTTACTTACTTATTTATTTAAACTATTATTATTATTATTATTATTATTATTATTATTATTATTATTATTATTATTATTATTATTTATTACTACATATTATTTTTGGTAGGGAATTAATTATGTTTAAAAATAAACGACGTACTCCTCAGTTTTATTTAATTGTGAATATTGATTTAGACTTCGACTAAGCTTTACCCTCTAATGATCCCTAGTAGAGTCGCCAGCTGACGTATTCCGGATTTTGATAGCTGAAGAGTAGAGAATCGGGAAGAAGAGGAAACATGTTTCATTCATCCCTCTCTAAGTTGTGCAAATCCAATCATTTTGAAAATGGTTTTTCAAGGGTTTTTCTTGGCGTCGGTTTCGAAAAACCTATTAGGCCAAGTTTATGTTGAAAGCAAAGTCGCCACCTAGCATGGAGGTAAATGGTGTGCTAGTTCAACGGTAATTTTTGAAATTCATCTTATTTTGAAATGGCCCCTGTTTTGACTTCATAAAGGTCTATTTACTAGAGATATTCATAAAGTTTGGGGGTCGGTTATGCTTGTGGAAGTTTTTACGTACCCCAAGGCACCTATCCATAAATGGTACCTTAGTCTAAATGAATATTCACTTTTAAACCATACCCTAGTATTTTTCTTTGATTTCATTAACAAAACAATTCCCTATTTTTAAGGTTTTTCCTTTTTACTTTATTTTTGATATGATTAAAGCTGATAAGTGTTTTAACTATCCATATGCAACTACAATTAAACCAGATTGAAATGAAAATATTTATATTTTTTTGACAGAATGAAAGCAGTAAACTATACTAATCTACACTATTCTATGCACCGACAACCCAATAGTAGTTTTATGGGCTAATACCACTTACACCCCCTCAATTCTTTTGATATTCAGCATACACCCCCTAACATTCGAAACGACCACAAGAACCCCTTGCTGGAGTAATTTTTAATGAAATGACCATTTTACCCTTACTAACCCTGACATAAAAAAAAAACAAAAAAAGTATAAAATAATCTGGGTTATGTAATTAACAACATACCCTCAATGCATTTCTTTCTCTCTCTCTCTTTTTTTTTTTTTTATTTTTTTTTTTATTTTTTTTTAATGCTCATCTCTCCTTATTCGTTTCTTTGCACCACTAACGAACCAAACAACACCACCATCTCAATCACCGTCTCCATTATCACCAAACTAAACACCATCTTCACCACTGACCACTTCATCTTCCACTGCAACCACAAAAGAGATTTCAAGAAGTCATTGATTCTCATAAGAGGTGTCTAAATCCTGTATTGATTTGGTTGTATTCTCTCTATCTAACAAAAATGGCGGAGGTCTCTAATCTTCAAGTTTCTCACCAGCAATCCCAGTTGCAATCGTCCCTACAAACCCAAGACTCTAGCAATAGAATTCACGCTTTTGATTTCGACCCCCTCTTTGCTCCAAATATCTTATTTTCAAACTCCCATAGCTTTTGCCCCACCTCATATTCCACCATCGTCTCCACCATTACCAAACCCAAAAACCTTAACCGTCGAATTTGAGAAAGTTACTACTTGGTTTTGTTCGACAGTGGTGGTGTTAAAATACCACCAAACACTTATCTTCTCAAAGCATCAATGGTATCTTTCTTCTTTCCTTCTATATTGCAATTCAATTTTGATTTTCATCGTAACCCATAATCCTTAATAATTGTTTTTTTTTAATTGTTATGTGTTTATGGATGGATGGTAGTGACATTATGGAGGAAACTGAAGATGCTTCGAATCCAAAGACAAAAATATGTGTTGTCGGTGCGACTAGAAACACTTGGAAGAGATCATCGATCAACTCTTGGCCAACGGTTTTACGGTCAAGGTTAGTGTTCGTGACATCGATAAGGCAGAAAATGTGTTTTTAAGAGAATTGAGATCTCCAATTTGTGATTATTTCGTTAGTAGTGTTTGGTTTCACAGTACTGAAGCAAAAGAATTGAAATTACAAATGAAAAATTTTCTCCCATCCTCTTTCTCCACTTTTTCTCTCCTCTCTCATTTCTCTCTCACCTCTTATTCTCTCACTCGGTTTGAAATAGGCGCCCCCCAAAGTTATTCTCTCTCTCTTTTTCTGTACTCTCTCTCTATCTCCCATTTCTACTTACCTCCAAATTTTTCCTTTTTTTTTTTCCTAATTTTAACCCCTTTTTTCCATATTTCGAGTTTTCTTCATATTTTTCTTTTTCTTTTTCTCTTTATCTATTTTTTTATTTTTGAAATAAAAAAAAAAAAAAAAGTAAATTATAAAATAAAGCATAAATTTTTTTCAGGGTGGTCAAAATGTCATGTCTATAGTTGCCCATCTTTGTCATGCGAGTTCCACTTGCTTAATAAAGATAAGAGACCACATCATTTTGATGAACGAATTTTTAGATTTTTCAAAGCATTCTTTTAATTTTTTTTTATTTTTTTTTGTAAATTTTATAACAAAACGACAAAATTAAAAAAAAAAAAACCTTTTCAGGGTATGATGAAAAAGCGATAGGAATGGAACAAGGATAAATTGCGACCTACGTATCTCTAAAGTGCTATGAACCAGGTCACACGTAGTTCGACATATGCCCCAAGTAGGACGAGATATAATGCAAAATATAATGGCACTCATGAAGAGGTAATGGAAAACATAAAAAGCCATCACGGTGAGGAAAAATGCAGAAAAAAGAAAAGCCATCACAGAAAGGCCAAATATAAAATAGAAAAACCATCACAGAGAGGTATGATAAAAATGAAATGCCATCATAGAGCAGTAAAATGAAACATGAAATGTCATCATGAAAAGGCCAAATGCAAATAAAAAGCCATCATAGAGAGGCTAAATGAAAAAAAAAAAGCCATCAGGGAGAGACATAATGTAAAAATGAAAAGACATCACGGAGAGGTATAATCCAAAAAATAAAATAAAATGGAAAGCTATCATGGAGAGGCATAATGTAAAAATAAATAAATTGAAAAGCCATCACAGAGAGACAGTGTGAAAATGAAAAAGAAAAAACACATCACGAAGAGGCAAAATACTACATAAAATGCCCTCATGGAGATGCGAAATACAACTGAAAGAAGCCTTCACAAAACGATAAAATGTAAAATGGAAAGCCATCACAGAGAGGCAAAATGTAACATAAAATGGAGAGGCGAAATAAAAGTTAAAGTCCATCACAGAGAGACAAAATACGACATGAAATGCCATCACGGACAGGTAAAATGCAAGTAAAAAAGCCATCATGAAAAGGCAAAATGCAAAATGAAAAACATCATGGAGAGGCATAATGCAAAAATAAAAAATGCCATCATAGAGAGGCAAACAATAAGACGCCATTGTAGATAGGCTAATTGTAACATAAAATGCTATAACGGATAGGCAAAATAAATAAATGGCCATCATAAAGAGGCTAAATGCAACATGGAATGTTGTCAAGAAGAGGCAAGTGTGAAATACTGGCAAGATATAAAATCTATGGCAACTTGTAGCTGGGGCTAAATGATAGACAAAAGATATAAAATGTGCCCTAGCCCACGGCTGGGTTTAACATTTCAATGACTGAACCTTTACGGGTTGCCTACGTACCTTGGCATTATGCCAAGTTTATCGTAGTTTACTTAACGCCCCTTACAGAGCAAAACACATACATGAATGCTCATTTAGAGCTTTTAACTATTTAGTAGTAGGAGTATCCTGATTTGAGTTGGTAGGAAGGTAAAAGGTCCCAATGATAGAGAAATCCAAATTCCCAGCTATTTTTGTGATCCCTGTAACTGGATAAGAAAATGCTTCCAAAACAAAAATCTTAGTCTAAAAAAAAATTGTCACCTTAGATGACTCGCAATTCCATTCCCACCATTTTTTGTCATAGTCACTTGGCTTATGATGCTTTATCTCGGGGTAATTCAATGAGATTCTTTTATTTGAATTTTGGAACTTTATTTTGTTATTTATTGATACACATTTTGTTATTTAAAGACTTTACTTTTCAACTCACCAACATTCCTCATCAAGGTCTCCTTGGCTTACCTAAGTAAATTCTTGTCTTTCCGAATTTCTAGGTTCTTTGATTCTGGGGTTCATATTTTTGGGTTCTAATACTCCTACATACTCTATGTTTTGTTAAGTCCTAAAAACTGATTTAGTAAAAAAAAAGGGGGGGCAAAATTTCAAAAATTACTAAAACGAGTATCTTCAATGCCCGATATGATTTTCTGTGAGATTTTGAGTCGGATAGCAGAGGAATATGGTTCCAACACACTTCTAGACCATGACCAATGTTTCTTTTCACAAATTCCTATTCCATTCAAATCCATCAAGTTCCGATTCGAGAAAACGTCGTTTGGCCACTAAGTTGTCCTAAACCAGAAACTTTGAGAGAACCAACATATCCCCTTTGTTTTCTCTTTAAATATCTTACACATTTACACCACTGCTTCTTGCTCGGTTAATGGTTCAACTGTTTTGCTCCCTTCGTTTTTCATCATTTTCCTTTCTTTTTCTATTTTTTTCCACTTTTTTTTTTTTTTTTTTTTTTTTTGATAAATGGATGATCAAATTTATAATGTTTTGGCGGATGCCGAGAATAGAAATCAACATGGTATTCTTTGTGAATAGATAACTTCTTGTGACCCAATGATCCGTCAATGGAGGATTAGCTTTGATCCTCAACGAATGATTAGATATTGGTATTACATTTGAGAGCTTCTTTATTGGGATTATTGACCAAGGATGATTGCGTTCCCTTTTCATCATTGGGTCCGTCAACAAGCGAGATAGGATGTTTACACCCAATTTTATAAAATCAATAATGGACCACTAGAGATAGCTTAATCAACTTGTATCAATATGTCAAAGCATCTTTAGGTAAACGGATGCAAATCTTGAATTTTGAATCCTCTGGTACTCTAGAATTGTTGTCAAATTTGGTCAAAGGCATTACGGTTCTCACCCATGTTTGTTAGGACATAATCTTCATTTAGTTCTATTCTTATTGGATCATGGTCTAGGTTTGTATTGAAATCATATATATGTATCCTCATTGACAGGTGTAATTTACCTATCTATTTCCAAACCGAACTTGTGAGTTTTCAAGTATATTTATTACGTATTATTTTTTTTAGTACATTTTTATTCTTTTTGTTATAAATCAGGTGTGTAGGGTGGAAAATGATGAAAACGGATCATAAACGATCAAATCGGATTAAGAACAGTGGGAAAACAAGTATGAGGGAAAAATTCTAAAATGCAGCCCACTGTAGTGACAGTCAACATGTAGAGAAGGGCCTCTACACCCCCTTCTTTCTCCACCACTATGGTGAAGACACTGTCGACATGCCCACCGCCGCGGCGGTCACTCTGCGCTAGCGATCTCGAAGCGTTTTTTGCTCAAATCTTCAGACTACGGCTAAGTTTCTTTCGTTTCTTCTTTATTTTCTTAGCTTCGGTAGGTTTTTTAGCATGTTTAGCTCATTTTACATTGGATAAATGGTTATGTCTATGAGGTAAATGGATTTTGTCTAGGGATTAATAATATTTTTGAAAATGTTGTTTGTTTGAGTTTGTGTTTAGTTAATGGTTGTTTTTCGATATTTTGATTGTGTTTATCGGTTTGTCATGATTATATGCTTGTTTAGATATAGTGAGAAATTGGGGTTTGACACTCGGGAGAGGTAACCCGAATTCGAACTAGGGTAAACACAACACGACGATCTAATAACTCGGGAGGGAGTTAGAGAGTGCGCAATCAATGACGTTGGGGTGAGACTCATGTGATGTAGTGTTGTTAAGACGTTGAGGGAGACTTCTTTGTTGATGCGAAATCGTATATTCACTTGTCTTACACTCGAGAGAGGTGACGAGTGAGTTTATAATACAGATATTGTTAGATAGGTCGAACGCCGTTATTGTAAACTAAACGAGACCAAACATATTTTTGTAAACAAAGTTAATCCCTAGGTAATCTTTTCCCTAAACATCTCAATATAATATTAGTATAGTTAGATTAATTAACTTAGTATTAGTATTAATTAATGATAAACATATTTTTACCGCCTAGATGAGATTAGGTTATGATAATCGCGGTACTTGATAATAATCTCAACTAATCCCTATGAACACGATATCCCTACTCTCCCCATCTATACTAAAACTTGACCCATACATTTGTGGTGAAAGTGGCGTGCGTAAATTACGTGCTATCAAGTTTTTGGCGGCTTTGCCGAGGACTAGTGTTTAGATTATTATAGATATTGTGAGAAAATGTACCGATTTTACTCTAGGAATTTCTTTTGTTTATAATTTTTGTTTTGTAGTTTTGTTTTTATTTATCTTGCAGAGTACTTGGAGATGTTAGATCGACAAGTATTAATGCAATTATTTCAACAAGATTCTGAGCCATTTTATTGTGCTTGGGATCGTTACGATGAGCTACTACTTTGGTTTCCGAACCATGGGTTCCCGAGAGAATGTGAACTCTTGAATTTCCTCAATAGGTTACAAGCCACAACCAAAAATTGGGTGGAAGGAAGAAATGCTAGCACCTCTTTCTATGACCTAATCACGAACGAATCCATTTAGTTGTTGGAGAAAATGGTAGCCTATGATAATCAGAGTTAGAATTATTCAGCAAGTGACCAAGCTTGGGGGATAGTTTCAACACTATGGGGCCATGGATTAACATTCTAGATCAAGATGAGGAGTTTTCCTTGCCTTAGAAGATGTGTTTGCTACAGTTATGGGGGAAACTCAGAGATTATTGAGGGAGATGCATAACCGGATCAACGAGCATGAGGATCGTCTTGATTATATTGAGACGGTCTGCGCCGACATCGATGTGGCTGTAACGTCTTTGCAGATGCAAATCGGTCTTGGATGGAGGCCGAGTCAGACACGGTGTCCTTGGGAGATATACAAGTCATATCATGTGATAGCCACCGTGAGGAATTCAAAATGAGCGGGAAGAGCTTGGGAGAATTCATTGATGAAGCTAAAGAAGAGAGAAACCAAGAGAGGATTGGCGATAGAAATTCACATATTAATCGTTGTGAATTTTCACCTTTTAAATTCTAGCTAGTGATGCCGCAGTCGATCCAAGACGATCACATCTACGAGGATCCAATGTGGCTCACTTGTCCTTCGTCGCCGTTAGCAATGTCCTTTCATGCCCACCAAGTACATGAGTCGATGAGGTGTAATATTGAAAGATTGAGCCTTTCAGAGCAATATCTTGCCAGTCTTGAGGGCATATTAAACCAAGACCCGTACGTGGTGTTATTTGACACGTACTACAAGCATAAGCCACTCTTTGACAAACACTTTGGCGTGCCAGGCTAACGACCATAAACCAAGCGCTTCTTGGGAGACAACCCAAGTAAAAACAAAGTTAGATCCATCTCCATAAACTTGATTCGGAGGTGAGATTCTAGCCTCCCAAGTATGTGTTTTAAAACCATGTCTTCATTATCATGCTATATAATGTCATTGGGATCGCTGATGGGTTGTTTTGGGCATTGCCTGTGTTAAGTTGGTGGTGATGTGTAGTACGTTTAGTATATGTTTTATTTATAGATTATGTTTTTTTATTTTCATGTCCATGTTTGATTAGGGTAGTTTTTGTCATGTGCTAAGTTTTGACGTCATCTGGGCCATTACCCAATGATGAGTCTATCCCCTGGTTGTTTATTGAGATCAGACATAAAGCTCATTCATGTGTGTTCTGTGTGCTTGACGTATCGTCTTAGTAAAAGTTAATGTAGATTATAAATGAACATGCACGTAAACTCATTGTATAACTATATAATTGATTTGAAAATGATTATCCTTAATGAGGAAGGAATGAAACTTTTTTCATCTAGTTTTTGATTCTCTACTTCTTCCGCTATTGAAATCCAGGGTGCGTCAGCTGGCGACTCCGTTGGGGACACTTATAAGAGAGTCAGGCCGAGTTGGAATCTAAATTATATTCAATGTTTAACAACATCCAAGGTTTAGGTCTTTGATTTGAAAGCATAAATAATTCCCTAATAATAATAATGATGATGATGATGATGATGTTGTTGATAATGATAATAATAATAACAACAAAAACAACAACAACAATAACAAAAAAAAATGAAAAAAAGAAAAAGTTAAAATTTATTTTATATATCCTGTATATACTAGTATGCATGTATATTAAATATCTTTATTTACTGCATTTACATTACTATCTTTAAATACCACATCTAAATACTGTCTTTACATTTTTGCATTTACATTACTGTATACTCTCTCTAACGCACGAGCACTCATTTTGCATTGCATATTACTGATAAAAAATCCAAGCCTTAACCCTCTTAAGGATAGAGAGGCCGGAAGTAGGGGCTGACATCGATGATTTCATTACATTGAACCAAGCCCTGGAAACCATTAAGTTATAAAGTGAAGTTAGTACAAGAAAAGTCGGGGGGGGTTCCTCTCCCGGGATCCGGTTATGAACCTCTTCTCGCTTGGACCGCCAACTTGAGATGGAGGTTCCCCTGGAGAGGACGCCGGAGGTTTGAAGGTATAGGAATCTAGTTTTTAGGATACGAAAGAATAAATGCCAAAACCACATATAGTAAGCCTAGGATAGAGGATAAACAAAACTGAGGACACTTATATAAGAGAGAAATGTCATTTTTAATTTTTGTGCAGTTATTTAAATTGTTGTTATACTAGATAAATAAAATAACCTTCTTCGACATGTAGGGGCATAATAATCAATATAAGAGTTCTTGTTCTATCTCCATGCATTGCCAACTTGCTTGGCGTTGAAAAACATTTTAAAAATTTTGAATACGGAGCAAGCTTTAGGAAAGAACAAGAATCCATATTTTTACTTAACCCAATAAACCGTCAAACATAAACATCAAATTAATAATGCCCATTTCATCCATAATAATTCACATAAAACTTACCTTAACAAAATCACCAGGATCTTCGCTTTAAATAAGAAAATAAAAAACCACCTTAGAATAAACATCTGAAAATACCCTTTGCCGAATAGCTATACTAAAGCTCGTAAGCTAGATACATTGAGATAGGATCAACATCATATCCTCACGACATGATGCAAGATACAATAGCTACCTTGAAGAAATGCGCAAGCGAAAAGAACTCGACCTCATTTCTTGGGAAAATTAAGCAAAAACCCATATCCCCACCTAGGACCTACAACGACAAGTCTTCTTTCTTTAGAGATAAAATGACACCCATAAATAAATTTGGTAACCTAGGAGTTTGGAGAAATGACCCCAAACCCTCTGCATAGAGAATGGATCACCTTAGGAAACTGTGAGAAAGCCTATTGAGTAACCTATTTTGAGCCGATGAAACAAGTTGACAATACTTTAGTCAAGTAGGAAGACAAGTAAAAAAGAGAATCTGATGATGAAAATGACTTAGGAAACAACTGGACATCTTACATAGAGTCAATAACTAAAACGCTAGCTCTATAGCAACCAAATGAAGAAATCCATACACAAGACTTAGTCCGGGAAAAAATATCCAAGATGTGGGATCAAATTGGAAACCTAGATCAAACCTATAAAGAACTAAGATAGTCTATGCCTAGGATCTAGTCAAAGAACTAAAACTTGTACCCAACGACTGTTGAAAAACGATCGTACCCTAAAAGCTAGGATTTTACCCTTGCACCTTGCTTTGCCAATACTTGAGCCTCTTAGGAGCGTACAAGTTTCACTCCACTTCCCACTCCACTCTCCCAAATATACCACCAATGCCTCATAGATAACTTGCTTACATCTTTTTTGCCCCTCTGACTGACCCGCATTCTCTATAGTTCAACTCGAATGCCTTCTAGGAGAATCATTCCGGAGGAATGGGTCATCATACCGAACAATACTTCACCCTTATAAATCATATCGATGACCTCATTCAGTATGGAGCAATCAACTTCAAAGGAATCATAAACTAAGTTAGGATAAGGGGGGCGTGGTAGGCTATATTGTATTTTGGTATCTATTTATCTTTTGCCTGTTGCTAACTTACCGTGATTAGGGAATTTTGGTGTTTAGATGATGTCCATAAGTGACTAAGGCATAACCCTACTTTTATAAAATACAATATTATCTACTTAAAGTTTGACGTTAATCTCCATTTTTAGCCTTCAATAGTTGACATGTTTATCATAACTTATACTTTATAGAAAAAACTAAGGCTATGATAAAGATAATTTCCACATTAAAATGGAACATAATCTGAAGTATAAGTTAAAAGGAAGAGTCATATTCCAACTAAACGATAGTGAGATATTGATTATCAAATCTGAGAAAGTTAGTAGGAAAACATAGGAACCTTGATTGTCCAATTACTACATATGTTCTAACCTGGGAGTATCAAAGTATCCTTGAAGAAGTACAGAAGACTTCCCTAATGGGAACGAATAATAAAATACCAGGAAGATTTGCAATGGGAAGAATGATAGATAAAGTCTTAGAGTCTAAGCCCATAGGAGAAAAGTTCTTACAAGATTTGGTAGCTGAACAAAATGGGATTGACTAATATAAGCTAAGACTTGATCTAGACATAACTAATTCAGAGACCATAAAAAAACCTACTTAAAATAAAAATAAGAGGAACCTCGCTCAATTGAAGACATTAAAACAAGATGATTGGCCATTAATGATATAATATCAAATAAACAAGGAAAGTAGTCAGGATGAGGGAGAAGAGTTAAATTTGAAACCAATCTTGATACCCGTGTTGGAAGCACCGTCTCAAAAAATCGTTTATACCACTGCCCCGCCTCAAAAAATGGCTCATAATCCCTTCTGGAAAAATTGAGCGATTTTGCCTCTCAATTGTGAAGTCTTCAATAGGGAAAAGAACTTAGTGAGGAACTTTGGGCTAGTTCTTCCCAATTAGCGACACTCCCCGCTTGTAGTGATTGGAGTCGACCCCTAGCTCGGTCCCGAAGAGAGAACGAAAATAACTTTAGCCAAACGACATCCTTTGGGACTCCATTCATCTTCACGGTGTTAATTATATCATAGAAAGTCTCCAAATGGACATTAGGATCTTTATGTAAAGCTCTCCATATTAGTTTTGCGGAACCATGTTGATTAGAGTGGGCTTTAACTCAAAATTGTAGGTGTTGACTATTTGCCTTCTAATCCTAGAGTAGTTATCATTCACAACGTCTCTAAAATAATCCTAGAGAACCCATTGTGGTTGTTGTGGTGGTGGTTGAGGTACCGGTGATTATTGTGGCAGAGGATTACTACCATCATCAGTCATTTCCTGAGCTTGGTCTCTCTTTTGTCTTTTTTATCTCCTTAGTTTGCATTCAACTTCTAGATCAGGAAGAAGAACTTCCAAGCTACAACTTTGTCACATAAACTGCCAACGACAACAACCAAATAAAAACATTAAACTGAAAAAAATGTCTAAATTAAAATCAAGTAACTGGGTCGCAATATCAACTTTATTTCTAACTTTAAATCACCGACAACGGCACTAGTTGTTACAATATTTTTACTTTGAATATTTTTCACTTTGCAATTGAATGCTCGCAAGTATACGAATCATAATAAGTATAAAATGGATCCAAAGAATGAGTATCATCCTCTAGGATTGTAATGAAAAAAATCTAAGTACCGCCATTAGAATAACTTAATTTTATGTAGACAATATAAGATTTAAAGGGCATCGAAAAAGGTAAAACAAATTAAATTAAATTGGTTTAAAGGACCTCTATTTGAATAAAATATCTAGGGATTAACTTTGTTCACTCTTCCAATTGCTTGCTTAATTATAGCTTGTGCTAATAATTATCAACCCATTCCATCATTAAGGTCACTTGTGCACTCTCAATCCCTCTCCCGAGTGTCAAGTGAGTGAATATGCAAACACTTTAAAACTGATATCCCTCTCTATTTTTGAGGTGAGAACAATCGTTATGCCAGACATTATAGATTACCAAAGCTTTGACAATCTCCCGATCTATTAAAACTTAAGTTGTACTTAACCAAGTCCAAAACCCAAAATTACCTCTCCCGAGTGTCAAATCCCAAGTTTCTCAAATCAACCAAGATATCATAAGGAAGCATAAATTGTAAGCATTAATGAGGTAAACACAATTGAATAAAGATTGATAACCATTAACAAAACTTCAAAACATTCAAATATTATAGGAGTAAACTACATTAATCTCTAGACAGGAAAAGTTTAGCTACACATAGTTGTTCTTAAATCCCCCAAAACATACCCATAATATAAGACATACATGTTCAATCTCCCAACTCAATAGAAAACAAGCCAAGTTCTAAATAAGAGATAGAGATAGGAGAAAAGAAAACCAAATCTCATCCGTAGAGTGGCTCCAATCTTCAAGAATCCTCCAATATCTTACATTAATCCGTTAAGAACCTTGGTTTTTCTCTCTTAAGATTTGATTTTCTAGTGTCTCTCTTTTCATTTTTGTTGTTGTACTATATTTCTCTTTTATACCTCCACAAAATGTCAGCTAAAAATGCCTCAAAATGTGTCAAATCCGTAAACACACATTGCAATGGAGCTAACTTTACTGCAACGCCACCACAAGGTCAATGATAACTTAGGCCCTACTTTTTCGTCAGAGGGGTACGCGCTATAGTGAGAAGAATTCCCGTTGCACTGCTAAAACATAGCTAAAGGGTACTGCAGTGAGCTCTGATAAGAAATCAATTTATCAATTCGTTATTGAGTAGCTCTATGGGGATTATATTGTTGATGTAACGCTATAAGGAATTTTAGTGTTGATGACATGATTCAATCCTGATTGATGTAAGAGTTTTGTTAATGGAGACTGGAGTAGGTTTTGTACCCATACCAAGTTTTGTCAAGAGTCAGGTTGGACATAGTTTCCTGGTTAAACATTTCTTATTGTTTATCAAATAATGAGTATGTGTATGTCTTTTCTCAAGAGAGTCAACGAACTATTCAAAGGGATGGGCCCTAGTCCAGGACTGAGAAAGTTCCATAAAAATTATACTCATCTCCCATTTTTATTTCGACCGAACCCGCTTGGGTTTCTTACGTTCCTTAGTGATATACCAACGATCTGGCCAGAATGCTATTGGGTATTCTTGTCTTGCACTGGTAATCTGGTTGACACTTAAATCAATGCGCATGAATAGTTTGTAGCTTAAAGGGCATGACAGAACCTAAAGGATGCCTATGTATCTTGGATAACTAAAACTCAGGTCAGCACGTAGTTTATCGCACCTGGTTGGAATTAACGTTGTCAACCGAACCCGCGAGGTTTTCATACATATTTTAGACATTGCAGGGATATTAGGCTGACACATATTTTCTACGTCTTTGATGCTTTAAATTTTTTAACTGAACCTGCGAGGGTTTCCAACGTATCCTGGGTGTTACCAGAAATCAGGTTTATACATAGTTCCAATGTCTTTGATGAGTTTACTTTTGGTTAAATGAACCCGTTGGGGTTTCCTATGTATCCAGGATGTTGCTAGGAAAATAGGCTGACACGTAGTTCCTATGTCTTTGGTGAGTTAAAATTGGTCAACCAAACCCTTGAGGGTTTTCTACGTATCTCGGACATTGCCGGGAATCAGGCAAACACGTAGTTGTTACGTCTTTTGGTTTAGTGAGATTAGTTAAGTTTGTTATGATTGAGGCATTTTGTTTCACATTGTGAGAAGAAATGGTCGGCGTTTCTATCTAGAAAAAATGGTCAAGATGAAATGTGCCCTAGTAGTAGACTAAGGCAGTGACTTGATAAGTTCCGTTGGGGAATCTCATTCGACATTTCTTATCATGTAATTCATGATTATTGACAGTGTAAAAATTTTCCCAGTCTGCGGGCTGGGAAAGATACGGATTAGCTACAAGATTGTAAAGTTAAATCAGTATGTCTCGTTACTTGTCGTGGTGATGAATTCGGTATTTTTCTTATTAGCTCCCAAAATATACCTGGCCAACGGGTTCATTATCATTTAGTTTGTTAAGTTGGTATCTTAGGCATTTTTCGGTTGGCGCAACCTCCTGCTCGTTCGGTTTTGTGTAATGTACCTAGTCATAATCTGATGACAATGATTACCTATATTGCAAAAGATTATAGATTGTTTGTTATTTTTTTTTAGAGCATCTGGGATATTATCTTTTATTACACCAATTCATAGTGTAACTTAATTAGTCTATCTCTTGGATATCATTTTTTGTTCCTATAGTGGTGTACTGGTTTAGCATTTTGATGTTTCTCCTAAGCGACATGGGTTTGCAAATGTTTGGTATATCACACTTGTAAGGGAGAGAGTTTTCGATTTAGTTTTCCTAGCTATACCTTAGTCTTGAGTAGTAAATAATGCACGCGTAATCTTAAACATGGCAGGTCTTAACTGTTGTTCTAGGAAAGGTAAACTCAATTCTTTACCCCTAAGAGCTAGGCTAATGATAGATCGTTAATGATTAGTTATGTTCAATCGCAATTGATTTTGTATAATAATGGTAGTAGTGAGTGTTACATGTCTTACTAAAGCCACGTATGAATCTTAGTGACTCCAACCTTTCTCTCAAATCGAAACCCTTATAATAAAACCTTGACTTTCTTTCTCGACAATATTATGTTAGTGAGGGGCTCTTAAGGCAATAGTGGGCATTGTTCTTCTTGTTATCATGGGAAAGGCAAGGCCTCTGAGACATTGATCAGAGGGATTGCTTCAAAGCGCTCCCGAGATCGACCTAGGATATTAGCTCTAAGGATTTCAGATGAGGTTCTTATCCTTTCCTCTTATTCCACTGGGGATATCTTGAGGGCATCTAGAGTCGATGACCCAATGATGGCAGGTCCATCAGACGCTCCTATGGATAAGGATTTTGCGGGCCCTTATAGCTAAGATGGCAGCGGATCTCGACTACGTCCCTTTACAGGATGAGATGCCCGAGTGGGGCATTCCTGATGATTTTCTAAAAGACAATTTCAAGCCAAGGGATCTTACTCCTAGCCCATTTCTAGATAGAGCGCTTACCTTCGATGGGACATGGCTTTATCCCACTAAGCTTGAGGATCAGACGCTAGTAGAAGATCTTCATGACTAATATTTTGTTTTCTTCCTTTCTGCTTAGGTTTGCTATTTAAACCTTTCCAAATTCACCCCTATTTTTAAAAAGAGAAAAGTATTATATTTTTGTTGGTAAATTTGTATAGGTCGACCCCATTGAAACAAGAACTTTAGGGGGTTATGGTTGACTTTTTTAACCCTTTACGCTAGGAGGATGTACTTTGACTACCGCACGTTCCTCCAGAGAGATAGCTCTGGGCATTTTCTTACTATCCATATGTATCGTGTAGATCACGAGTACCTTAACACCTTGATTTAGCACTATTTTCCGATGATGAACTCTCTTTACTTAGTTTGTAGAGAATTGGTGCTGACATCCTTTAACTGGGCGACAATCATTGGAGTTCGTTTCTGATGGTGGACCGTTCCCTTGAGAGAGACATCTTGGGCTGAGGTGGAGAGTTTCTTGGGTAGGATATTGGCAGAGACGAGGACCGGAGCACATACACGATAGGAAGCTTAGTACCCGTGTCGATCTTCACCTTTCCAGCTCCAGGGGACCCGACTTGAGAGATCTATGCTATCACATCCTATTACTTCTATTCTATGGTATGAATTCCATGGATTATTTATTATACAGTTGGGAAATTTTCGTTTGTGGGTGGTCTTCTTTTCGTGTCAAAAGATCCATCTTGCTAATAACTTTAAAGTGTACCACACTTATCTAGTGCTTGAAAGCCTGTCATCATATGGTGCATGGTGGTTTTCTTGTTCTATGGCCTCTAAATGAATTTGGATCACGAGATAGTATCTGATGAGACTATATTCTTGGTGGCGCAATTCATGGGCATTTGAGGTATTGTGTATAATTGGTTCAGTGATAACTATAGGCCTAGCAAACTGGTTTCAAAATCGACTATCATTTGTCAAGATCATAAATTATCGTGAAGGTATAATGGTATGGTAAAACCTTTGATCATTTGACGTAGAAGGGTATGGTAGAATCGCCAACTATTTAGGGTAGTATAATATGGCTAGATAGTTGATTGCTTAGGGTAGTATGGTATTGTTGGATCATTGACTGCCTAGGATAGTATGGTACTGCTAGGACGTTGACTGCTTAGGGTTGGATAGTATTTCTCTTACCTTTCCCTTTTTCCTATGTCATTTGTTCTCTCAACTATCTACCTAGATATGAAGAAAGAACGTGGACAATCGGAAGTTATATCTTGCTATATAGGTTTTCTAGGTTTTTAGCAGTTTTTCAACCTTCATTCCTTCTAAATTAGAAGGACTCTAAATTATTAGTCGAATTTCAATCCATGTATGATGGTGAAAACTGTGAGAACGCAATCTAATCCATGGTTGGGGGTTCTTACAATTGGATGACCAAACCTTAATGGGTTTTCTACGTACCTTGGTAGTGTTTCCCAGGATTAGATCATGCATAGTTCTGGTTTAATTATCCTTATTTTTTTAGATAGCAAGGAATGTGTCAAAGAACTGTTGCAGATGTGCTCCTTGATATAGGGCTGGGAGAATATCGTGAAGTTGATACTTCTCTTCTTTTTATTTCAACCAAACCCACTTGGGTTTCGCAAATACCTTGGTGATCTACCAAAGATCCGGTCGAATGTAGTTCCTGTCTGAGATGATTCTAAGAATTACACCTATCGCAGATAGCTACATTTGCAAATGACAATCTTATCCTAGCCTAAAGCATATAGTCTCTTGCCTAAGCAATAGCTAATTAAGATTTGATTGTTATCTTTAACTAGGAGTTTGATTAAGTCTTTGAATTACGTTGTTTTGATTTCTTTTGTTGGTGGCTTGGAACTTGGAGTATTTTGAACAATTCTAAGGTTTATTCAATTCTAGGAAGATCGCATTCAATCCTAGCAAGGTTAGACTTCTAAAGACACTCTAATACATATTGAGGTTTCACAGTAATGGGAATGGTCTATCAAGACACACCTTCGGTGAGGTTAACTCATTTTCTAATTTCTGAGTTAGTTGAACCCATTATTAAAAATAGCGACTGGTATGGTGATTGGCGAGGTAACATGACTAGATTAGATGTCTAACAATTTCCTACTAGCCTACTATAGTTTCCTAGATAAGGTGTATGGGTGCAAGTGTCATATCGATGATGGCCTATGAATGCATGATGCCACAGTTTTTTTTCTTTTTTATTTTTTTGGTGAAATTTTGATGCATAGTTTTTCCTCGTACGTATAAATTTTGTGCATACCAAAGTGATCCATGATGCATAGTAAATCAAAAATCTTAAGTTTTCCCCAGCCCATGTTGGGGTGAATCCAATCAAGGAATCTTGTAAGAGAAACTCGATTTAATGTGCTCCTACCCTAAGCTGGGGTAAATTAATAAATATTGAGGCATTCAGGAAAATATTAAAGAGCCCACATGGGTTTCCTACAAATCCCAAATCAAGTGTGTGATTTTTATTGATGAAATAAGACTAATACTGTGTGGGTTACTTATGTATTATGATTTGTGTCAAGGATTATGTAGTTTTGAACAACGAATGTTTGTTTAATTGTATGACCAAAACCCTCTTGGGTTGACTATGTATCTTGATCTTCACAAGGATTCAAGTCGTAGTTCGTGGTGATGATTCTATTGGATGAACAAAAATTGGAAATTAGTGAGAAAAAGTCTAGGCGACTCTTCTCGTCCGTAAGTGTTAAACAAACACATCCACTATCAGAGGCTGGAAGAAGAACTTTTGTTTGCTATAGATGGGAATAAATGCTTTTATCCTTAGATACAAGGAAAGACACTTCTGTTGTTAGAGATGAGAAGACACGATACAGTTTGTTTAATTGTATGACCGAACCCACATGCGTCGCCTACGTATCCCTATTATCACAAGAAATTAGGTCAAAATGTAGTTCATTATGATGTTTGGATTTGTTAAGGTGTCCCTGTCTATGTCCCATGATGTAAAAAAACATGGACTCCCATAGACAATTCCTATATATGGTAAAATGCAACCCAGTTTCCGACTGGGGCGATGAATGGATA
This sequence comes from Eucommia ulmoides, assembly GCA_016647705.1. Lineage (NCBI taxonomy): Eukaryota > Viridiplantae > Streptophyta > Magnoliopsida > Garryales > Eucommiaceae > Eucommia > Eucommia ulmoides. Next base: position 41,109,051 of record CM028330.1, read on the forward strand.
AGTTCCGTGAGGAATCAAATCCGATAATCCCTAATGTAAAGTAAGTAATGTAGCCAGTGTAAAATATGCCCCAGGCTACAAGTTCAGGGGGAAATGAAATAGTCGTTGTAAAAGAAGCTAAGTTGGTATACTTCGTTTTTATTAGAGACGATGAAAATGAATTCAAAATAAATGAGGTGAATTCTGAGACACATTCGTCGGCATATTATCAGATGATAACATAAAAGGTTTCTATCAAGAGATCCCCATTCAAGGATTTGTATATAGATTCAACACCTGGGCTACCTAATTTGTTACCTATGGTGCAAAATCTTGTAGATCAATCGTTAGTATTGAATAGTGAATCTCTTTCTTATCATCTGGTCATTACTTCGGTTATTCATATTTTGAACGTCGATGCAAGAACAACCTGGGTATGTTTTCATGTACTTTTAAGAATGAAGTTAAATGTCAGAAGAAAATAAGCTCATGTCTCCCTTCATTTGTCTCCTTGCTTGAGCGGTGTATGCTGACTTCTTTCCTTAGAAGTTAGTAAATCCTTATCTATCAGTGGACTTCTTTTAACTGAAAGCTCCATCCTGGGGGTAACTCCGCAGCGTACCAAACTTGTCTCAAAATCAACTCCAAATATCGAAATCTAAGTTTTCTAAGGTGCATAAATAGTTGTTTGGTCCACGACTCGTTATTGAAATATGTTTTCATAAATAGGGACTCGGGTTTAACTACAGTGTCAATCTTTGATGTTTTGTGTATTGTTGGTCTGAGAATGATATTAGACGTCCTTGGAACAAAATTTGTTTAAAGAGTAATATTCTATATTTTTCTTACTTCTTCCTCTTGCTCTTGTCTCATTCGTTCTTTTGATTATCTGTACCGAGATGTTAGTTATGAAATAAAATTATCACATAGACAATCGGAAGTCAAAAATTACTATGCAAGTTTTCTTGATTTATAGCAGTTTTCAACCTTCTTTCCTTCTATACTCGAAGCATTCCAAATACCATTCAAATTCTCCAATTTCTTAGAATTTTTTTGGAATTGTTGCCTTTAGATGAACTAAAGAATTTCCTCAGGTGACAAAAAAGTGATCGAAATCAAATGCCCCCTTTCTTTTCCCTTTTCATTATTTTTATTTTTATTTGTTTGTCATTTTTACCTTTATCATACTTTAATAGGGAGTGCATAATTGAATTTAGACCCCTTATCTTTTTCTTAACAATGTACAAGGGATTTTATCAAATCAAATCCATGCACAATGATAGAAACTATGAGAACATGTCTCTAAACGCTGCATTTTGTCCCGCTCATTTAGTTTTCAAAAAATTATTGTCTAAAGTTCAAATTCAAATAAAATTTAAACTGAGGTTTAGAGCGAATGAATTTCCTCCTTATATCACATTTGATACTACAAAAAATATAAAACAATTATCATTACTTCACATATTGACCATTGAAACTTTCATGTTCATTGGTTTTGTCAAATTGACAGCCAAAAATATTTGTTTAATTTCCTGTTTAAATTTTTTATTTATGAAATCAAGTAATAAAGCCTTGATTAAGAAAATGGGTTCCCAAGACACCAAGATTACTAAGAGCACACCTTCCAAGCCTAGGAAGAAGCATAGGATTCCTGTTATGGAGTGCGCTTAGCCAAATTTGGAGCTTCCCAAGAAAGATAGGCAACAACGTCAAGAATTTAATGAGTATCTTATGGAAAGATATCATCCATAGATGTCTTAATTTTCTAGGGAATGTCATGATGCCCCCACCTATTTTAGGTCAGCATGCCAACGTTAAAGAACATTAAATGGCATTAAATGAAGCTATTAATGAAGCATTAACTAGGAAATCTTATGGAAATATTTGGTTTAAAAAATCTCATTATTTCCTATAGGAATTAGTGCCTAAACCTTGTCTAAGTAGCCCTTCATCATGACAAAACAATTAAGAACATTTAAGGGCATTAAATGAAATGATTAAATGAAACATTAAATATAAAATCTTTTGGAAAGATTTTTTTCAAATAAATCTCAACATTAGCAAGATTTCATCATTACCTAGCATATCGTGGAATAATCTCATCATTCCTAGACTAAACTAGCTATAAATGGCCTTAAATGATCATTTAATACAAGTTGGCTATGCCTGCGCATAGGACAATGTGTAGGCATGCCATTTCCTATAAGAGGCAGCCTGTTTTGTTAAGGAACCCACACTAGTTAGACCCTTTCTCTCTCTAAACTTGAAAATCTCTCTTGGGTTCTTTGATTTCTTAAGTTTTTCACCTCTAGAACACATAAGAAATCTTCCAAAATTTTCTCCAAATGAGATCTTTGCACAAAGAGTTCAAGAATTATCTCAAGGACAACCAAGCAAAGATGAAAAAGAAGTTAAAGAAAAAGAAAAATAAGTAAATATTTATTTAGAGGAAGACCACTCCCGTAAGTTAGGTACGTTTCCTTAAACCTCTTTTTAGTTGTTTGTTTGTCATATTTAGTTTGTTTGTACATATTTTCTTTTGGTTGTCTATGTTGGATTGGGTTTTTGTACATATTGTACATAGTATCTTTGTTTTGTGTCAAGAACGACATGAACTTTTGTTACATATAGCATCTTTGTTTTTTGACAACAAACACAAGAAACCAAACTCAATGAACCTAAAATAAATAGACTGATTATGGATTACTAGTTATACATTGCTCACTACTAACTACTAGCAACTAATTATTTACTTTTCTTGTTCTGCGTCTTTCCGCGCTAGCCTAGATCATGGCCTAGCCCTACATCTCAAGTTGTGGACTGACACCCCTATATATATAAAATTCTAGATTATGGACTGAACCTATGTCTCAGATAGTGTACTAGAACAGTATATATTACTATATCTAGACCCTTGTGGCTGAACAACAGAATAAAGGGAAACCTTCTATCTCTTAGGGGATAAATGTGTACCTTCTTCAAAAGCATTTCCTCTTTCTTAGTTACAAGTAAGACTGACACCTTATATATATATATATATATATGTTCCTTTCTTTTAACTAACAAAAGTAAACCATAACATTAAACTTGCCTAAGTAAGTAAGTTTGGTTGTAGTGTTCTTAACAAGAATCAAATGTCCATATCTTTACCATTATGTCATGTTTGTTCTGACTTTTCTCAAATAAACAAACAAGAACTAAAATAAATACAAAATAAATTTTTAAAAAAATGATTTTTCACATAAGAGGTTTCTACATGAAAAGTACTTTGCGTTTTACTCAAAAAAAATAAAAAATAAAAAAACATTTGTGTTTTTTTTTTTTTTTTCTAAATTACTTTCACAAATAAATGTTTTTACAAAATTTGCCTATAATAAAACTTTACTTGTTGTTGTTATGTTTTCTTTACTTTTAAACATGATTTTCCATATTCGAATAAAAATAAATCTTAATTTTTTTCTTACTTTTTCTTCAATTTGAAAATACATACTAGTATTTTAGAGTCAAGTTTTCAAATAAAATTCTCCCTATGGCTAAATTTGTTGATTCTTTCATAATTGATCGACGGTCTAAAAGGAGAACATTTTTTTTTTTATTTAATCTGTTTGATCTATTCCTGATTTTTCTTATAAATAATTTTTCTATTTTCTTATATATAATAACATTAAAAAAAAAAAAAAGAAAAAAAAAAAAAAAGACAAAAAACCAAAAATATCAAAAAAAAATGTGAATTAGTGTGTTAATTAAAACCGAAGAAAATTACATGGACTAGTTTGAACTTAAAGATTTATTTAAACTTAGGTAACATCCTCGAACGGTTGTCTTGAGGTGTCTAACACTTTCCCTGAGCATAACCGACCCCCAAACTTTAAAAAAATATTTGGGAAAGACCAACTATTTTTGAGTCAAAACTTGGACCATTTCTAAAGTAAAATGCTTTTCTAAATCAGGATTACTTGGCATACCATTTAACCGAATGCTAGGTGGTGACTCCACTTTTTAAATCAATCTGGGTTCAAAGAACATTTGCAAAACTATTGCCTAGAAAAGCCCCTGAAACTGTTTTTTTTTTTTTTTTTCTAAAATGAACGGATTTTGAGATAGAGGAAACCAATTCACATTATCCTCTTCTTTTATCTTTTCCAAAATTCGAGGTGCGTTAGCTGGCAATTCTGATCGGAACTTTTGATGGTCAAGTGTAGTTGAAGTTTAAATTTGTCTTCAAGTTTAGATAAAGTCCAAGAAATACATCTTCGGTTTTTAAAAATAACAATTTCCTTTAATCTAATATATATATATATATATATATATATATATATATATATATATATACTAGCGTATAACCCGTGCCTGAAGGCATGGGTGTAAAACAAAACGACAAAAACTAAATAAATCACATAATCTCGTCTTTTTATACAGTATTTTACACATATTTCATCTGACCATCAATAATAATAACTAACCATAGAGACTAAATCTTATTTTTACTTAATTTGAGGACTATCATCATTACTTTCTTTCGGCTTCCCCGTTTCGTCGGCCACTCTCTAACTGCCGGATACTTACTGTTTGTCTTCCATTTTTTTATTGTTTTTTTGGTTTTGGGGGTTGGGGGGGGGGGGGGGGGGGGGGAGGGTCCATTTGTTCATATCTCAAAAAATTGTTAAAAAAGCTTGGATCAGAAAAACAAATTATGTTTATATTTCTCTGTTCTAATCCAATTTTAGTAGTAATAAAAACATTAAAAAAACTAACCAAACAGAACCTTAGTTCTACAGAAGGCGACATAGTGATCGCGATTGAACGAATACTATTCGTAAATAAATGAGCCCATATTGTTACATGTTTACCCACTGTAAACCATAAATTTTAACTGGATGAGAAGAAAAATAACCAAATTGAAACACCATAAGTGAGTTGAAAATGTTGTCATTTTTCCATCATTCGCCACAGTTTGGCTGTCATTCTTCATTCCTTATTTTCAAATTAACCGCAAAAAGAACAATTTTTCTTTTACAAAACAAAAAAGTTAAGAATAATTGAGTAATAAAGTGGGAAAGAAATTGAAAAAAAAAAAAAAAAAAAAAAAAGAAGTATAAGAAGTATAGGTGGTTGTGTGGTGTGCATTGTAATTTTCATTGACAACCCACATTAAATAGGTGGTGTGCAAATTTAGAGTTCTCAAATGCTTCAAAATTGAATTAAAAATCAACAATTAGAGGCAAAAACATCCAATGAATCATACGAACAAATCATACAAACAAACAACATAATTCTATTTTTAGGAAAAAAAATAAATCAAGGTCTCGACAGGAAAAAAAAAAAAACAACTAATTCAGATTTTAATAGAAATAGGAAAAACATTACCTCAATCCTATGTTGACCAACTGACACGATTAGAGAGAGGAGATAAACCTGCAATTATCAGAATTGTTGTACCCAAAACAAATAAATTAAAGCTGAAAATAAAAATCACAATTACTATTGGAGTACCTGCGATTACTCTCTAATGCCGAAATGTGATTAATATACGGCCTGAAGGTGATTAAGAAACAGGTGTACATAATAGATATATTAAGATAATTTCAAGGAAAAAAAATGTTTAAGGAGAAATCTAAGTGTATTGTAAATTTAGAAGAAAAACTCAATGAATTCACATAGAGCTGTTTCATACAGTTTATTTTGAATTGGAGTAATACCCACTTGCTCTCACCTGCCAAAGTTATCTCTCTGCAAAGAGAGGCTGAAAATATATACAAAAAAAATCGTATATCACCAACTATTTTTCATTAGACATCAAATACCCAAAATTCCAAAATTTGATCAATTTTTTTTTCTCCAAATTCTAAACCAAGAATTCAAATCATTTAAGCAAGAAAAAAAATGCTGAAATAACAAAACTTAGATGAAGCATCAATTTAAAAATAAATAAATAAATAAATCTTTTGAAGATTTGGAAGAATCGACAGAAGTAAAAAAAACTCAATTTTTACAATCTTCAAGATCGAACCGCAAGAAAATATGGAGATTGACAATTATAAAATGAAAATCAATATAACTAAGTTCTTGAAATTAGACTAAAGAAAACCTTCAACATCAAAGATATGATCACAGAGGAAAGATAAGGAGACACAAAAAGCGAGAGTGCACCTGAGTTGAAAGAGGAGCTGCTTTATCGTGGGCTTCGACCTCGAAACAGAGAGAGAAAGAGAAGCTGAAGGCTTTGAGCTTCAACCACTTGAGTGTAATGAGAACCCACAACCAAATAACCTGAATGATAGAACAATGAGAATAGAACCCTTAATAATAAGAAAGGATAATAGAAACAGAAATCAGAGATTAACAGAAATAGAAAATAGAAATTAGAGACACACCCAAAAAAGAATTAAAAAAAAAAAAAAAAAAAAAAAACTAAAAACAAAATAGAAACCCACAAGTGTCTAGATCCGACCACCGCAAGCCACTACCATCTAGATCCGACCACCGGTAGCCATCGCTATCACGATCTAGCCCAGTTGAAGTTTGATCTGGCCAAATCAAACTCAGATCTAGTTAATCAACGACGATGGCTACTGCGCTGGTGGTTGGCGACAGTGATGGTGAGAGCGTTGAGCGAAGAGGACTGATCGATCGATGTCGGTTGGGAGCATTTAGGATCTGGCGATGGCGATGGTGAGGGCTAGAGAGACTGCGAGGGCACCGCAGTGCTCCAGCTGTAGCAGAGACGGCGACGGAGTGTGAGTGAGAGAGATGAGCGATAGAGAGAAGCGAGAACGTGTAATAAGAGAGAGAATAAGAGGGCAGGCATCGGTCTTTAAAGAACATAAGGAATCAAATCTCTTTGTGAACAATGTATCTCAGCCCTTGGATGTTAGATCCAAGGGCCTTAAATGTTTCCCGGCCAAGAAGTCATTGTAGCTACAGTAGTACATTTTCAAACTTGATTTTTAATCTAACAGCTATGAATATCCAAAGACATCTAACGACTGTGAATATAAATGAGCTGATTGATTATATATATATTTTGCTTCGCATGTTTCTTGTTTATAAATTGCATTCTTTTATTTCATGACTTTACGTTTTTGCATTTACTTCACCGTATTTATAATTTTGCATTTCACATTTTGTAAGCTCTCTCGAAAGCACGAACACTGATGAGTGATTTATTTATCAACAAATCAAGTACTTTTAGATTAAAATATTTGTGAGTTTTCAATCATTTTTGCTAGTTTGATGTATTTTTGGTGTTCTTTTGTAGTAATCACAACTACTTGGGTGAAAAGGCGATAATGTGGTAAAAAGTGGTGAATTGCGTTGTGACGGTTCATCAGTAATGCAGGAGTAGAAACGTCAAGGCCAGTTTTGACCATGATTCAATCCAATTTTGAATAAACTCAAACCATGGAATTTGTAGATCGCTTTCTTATCTTCCCATATTCTTTTTAATCACCTCAATTGGAGTTCGGATGAGAAAATTACAACTAAAACATGAACAGGTGTTAGACGTGCCAAAATCGTGCCGTAGCGCGAAAATACGTGCTGCAGCACATTTTCGGCAATGTGATACTGCCTATAGCGTTCTACAATGGTGAAAAAGGGCGTTGTAGTGCACTCCTATTGGCATGCATCGCCTGGAAACCAGAAAACCCTAATTGTTTAGCCCTATAAATACTACCTAAGCCTCAAAGCCCAATGAGGCGAATTGGGGACATCAAACGGCGATTGAAGGAGATTTTGGGTAAGAAAACACCTGAAGGTGGTGATTATTGATGCTAATTTCAGGAGGAAAACACCATTGGTGGCATTGGGAGTTGAAGATTTGAAGTCCACATCCACAATAACAATTTTTTCTTCCCTAATCTTGATTTAATTTTGTATTTGTAATATTGTGTTAAACATGTTTACATTTATGAATTTATTAAAAAAATTATCTATGGATTCCACTATGTTGTGTTAAAGTTTCTATCTAGGGGGTTTTGAATAGCTTTGTACGAATTATGCCCTGAGACTTTAAGTTATTGTTAATTAGATTTCATGTTTTGATCATTTGTAATTCTTTATATGTATTTGCTAATTTATGCGAGAGGTAAATTAGATATCATAGACATATAATATTACGCATTCGAGAGGTGATAATCTTATATATTGAGACCGGAGTAATACGACTCTTATTGTATTGAGTGGGAGAGGCTAATATAATTTGAGTAGTCATTTGATGGGTGAGGCTTAAATATTGGATAATTAATTGAGTTTAATAGAGATATTAATTCGAATAATTTTACAATTTATCTCACTTGGCATTCGAGACGTGGAAGTGAGGTTAATTTAGACACCCACGGTTAATGATTGGGCATGAATTCAATTAACAAGTTAGAGGAAAAGCATAGTTTAGCAAAGCAACGTGAAACCCTCCTACAACAATTGTGCGTAGGAAGTCCATATTTTATTTTGTTTTTGTATTTATATTTGTTTTAGTTTTATTTTTATAAACCCAAAATTTAATTGCCTAAATAAAGTTAGGTTACAATAATCACAGTACTTAGTGACGATCTAAACCAAACCCTGTGGATACGATACTCTACTGTCCCTATACTACTAAAACCTGACCCGTACACTTGCGGTGTAGCAAAATTATCGCTACCAAGTTTTTGGTGCCGTTGTCGGGGATTATTTTTCTATTGTTGTTAATATTGTGAATAAGTAACTTGATTTTAATTTAGGCATTTTTTTTTTATTTCTAATTTTTGTTTTTGAGTTTTGTATGTTTTGTGACATAATCGAAGATGGTTCATCAACGAGTCCTCTTGAGATTTTCTCAACAAGATTCTGAACCATTCTATTATGCTTGGGAACGATATAAGGAGTTGCTTATTCGGTTCCCTAATAATGGTTTCCCGAAGGACTGTCAATTACTAAACTTCTTCGACGGGTTACAAGTCGCAACAAGAACTTGGGTAGAAGGAGGAAGCCGAAACCCTCAAAGCCCTTTTGATCTCCAATGACATTTGTACCTACACAATTAGTGGCGAATGACACGAAAAATGGGCTTATGGTTATTCTTAAATTCACTATCTAGAGAGTGTTCACTGTCTCCTTACCGCATAAATCTATTCGGGGCTCATTTGGTTGGGTGAGAGTGATTGTGCACGCACATACCCATCAAGAGTCTTGAGTGGGTTGAAATTCTAGAAAATCTCAATGTATGCATTTCCTTTGAGCTTGGAGTAATTTGTCGCTTCGGAGATAATTGCACGAGTTATTGAATCAAGCACTACGTTGCATTTGTATATCATGAGAAAAACCCAAAGTCGTAAACCTAATCCGGGGGCTAGAAGTAGGAACTGAAGTCGTGAGATTTCATCATACCGATCTAAGCCTCAAAATATTGTAGGACTGAGAAAGATGAGTTAGTAGAAACAATGCCATGTGGTATATCCATTGGGATTTGCCTTCAAAACTTGCTTCGCTCGGATGACCAACCAACGATGGATGTTCCCTTGGGGAGGACGCCAGAGGTTTGAAAATCTAGGAGCCGAACGTTTCAAAGATGCATTAGTAGAAAAGTTATGAAAGTCGTATAGTCAACCTAGGATAGAAGGATACCCAAAAACCTTCTGAATTTAGGACACTATCATGAAGAGATAATTTTTTATTTTTTACCTACGTACATTGCTTATATATCTTCTGTTTTGAATCGGTAGAAGAAATTTTTTTGGACTAATAAATGGTATAATGGACAACATAGAAATTCCCATTTTATCTCATATTTCACACACTTATTCAAAAGTCAATTTTTTTTTTGAAAAAACGGAACTAGCGCATAAGCCATAGGAGATTAATAGGAATCCCTAGTTTGCCTGTGTGATGCTTAGTGCAAAAAAATATTCATACACTCAATGCGTCTTTAATAATTCATAAATATTGTTGCCTCTTGAATAATGTACATTAATAAACCTTGTCTCAATACTTCATCGAAAAATAGCCTTTGCCAAATAACTATCTAAAGGTTCATCTACTAAGGCAACAAGTTGGAATCAACTTCGTAAAACCACATCAAGCTTACCAAGATGTAAGAAAGTGTCGCCACCCTATCAAATCAAGACTGGTTGATCAAGCAATAAAAATACCTTGGGTCATATCTCCTTAGGATTTACATGTCACGTCCTAAGTATGTTACATGAGAGTCTCTTCTCACAAGCCTAAACAATAGAAGTCATAAACCATAATGAATAGTGTAATTAAAGTTTGTTTTAATAAGTTATTAAGCAAGATTTAGGTTCAACGCTGCTTAAGTAAGTTGAAACCTTTTGCCAAGAGTCGAGCTGAGGTTTGCCTATCAGAATGTCAAGATAGATTCACCTTGAAAGAGACATCATGAATTCAAAGGTATTTTAGACTCTTCAAGAAGTCCTCAGAGAAACAATCAAAATTTTGAGGAAGAAAAAGATAAATTTTCAATAAGGTCCGAAGAGCAATGATCCATATTTTGTGGAAAAAAAGGATAATTCTGCCATAAAGTCCTAGAGATAATGATTCATATTTTGAGGAAGAAATGACATTTACACCATAATCCTCGATGACTGTAACTTCCAAGTCAAGGACAATCCAAAAAATTTGCCAACGAAACCAAGTCCAAACCGACGTCTATTAAGACCACTTCTCAAATTTTCTTGCTAAAGCTACATCTTCCTAAGATTACATACATGCTTCACAAACATAATCATTAATTCATATAGACTTATCATACATAATCATCAATTCATATAAACTTATTCATACATAGGCAAGAATACAATCATGCATAAGAATAGTTTGCATAAGAAAGCCCTTATAGTTCATTAGTCAGGATCTAGGTTTCTAATTAATTAATAAACTAAGAAAATTTGCTTTAGGTAACTTTTTCTAAAAGCCATCTAATATCTGCTTGCAAGATCATAAAATGTAGTCGACCCCTCCCTCTGTTGGAAGTACTCAAGACAACTCTAAGATATTTATGATGCAAGGAAGTGTTACCTCTCCGAAACAGGCTCTAAGCCGGATGAACCCAACCTCGCTATTCAAAGAAATGAAAAAGGAAGACCAATCACCGTAGCCCGAAGATACCCTGATAAGTGGTTTATTTACCAACAAATCAAGTACTTTTAGATTCAAATGTTTGTGTGTTTTAAAGTATTTTTTATTAGTTTAATGTGTTTTGTGTTGTTTTGTAGGTTTATAAATAAAAGGAAAAAAATATGCAAAATCGGTTCAGGTGCAGTAACTTTAAGGCCTTTTTTTATAATGATGAAATTCGATTTTGGAAATTCTGAAAACAAAGAAGTTGTAAATCTACGTCTTGGAATTTCCATAGGTTTTTGAATCACCTCAATTGAAAATTGGACGAGAAAGTTACGACAAAAATACAAACTAGGCCTCAACACTGCATTGAGCACGCTGCAACAAGTTTTTGCTAGCTTCAGCACCGACGGTTAGATTTGACACATTAAATAGATATTTTAGGGTTCATTTTGAAGGAAGGAGAGAGAGTAACAAGAGAGGAGGCAATTTTGGAGCTAATTGAGGTGATTTTGAAGGAGAAAACACCGGGTGATGACGTTTTGATTCGAGATCAATGAAGAAAATATTATTTGTGGCACGCACAGTTGAAGATCTAGAATCCAAACCCACAATAATCTTTTCTATTACTTTCTCTCTCCCTAATCTTGTCTTTTGAGTTTGTATTTGTAAATTTATGTTGAACATTCTTATATATACGAATTTATTGAGAAGATTAGCTATGGATTTGTCTATGTTGTGTTCATAATTTATATCTAGGGCTTGATATAGTGTCGTCTTAATAGTGTCGTAAATATTTTGTCAATTGTTAGATTTAATTTCATTTTACGCACTCTCTAGGCTTATTGTGTTTGATTCATGTGGCCAATGGTTTAGACAATGTTAGGTTGAGAATTTTATACTGGGGAGAGGTTGAATTCATAATTAGATTCGGTAGTGCATAACGTAGGTTGTTGTGAATCCTGGAGGAAATCGACACCTAAGTATTCAAGTTGGACATTTAGGATCTCATGAGACTAGGAGGCAATCGAGTTCTAAATTGATCAATTAGAATCGTAATTCAATTGTATTTATCGTTTTATTACTTCCATTGTATGCTTGTATATGATATTGTGGTTGATTTGAGAATACGGGGTTTAACGCTGGGGAGAGGTAACCCCGGATTTAGACTAGGATTAAACACAACACAAGTTCTAATGTTTCGGGAGAATATTAGAATTTATGCAATCCATAAGGTTGAGGCAAGACGCATGTAACCATCTAAACTCTTAATAAGGATATTGGTTTTGACATGGTTACATATTCACTCACTTTACACTTGGGAGAGATAGTGAGTGACTTTTAGAGATCTTGATTGTTGAATGAACGGAATTAACTAATAATTGCTTAATAGGATAACATGGGAATAACAAGATGTAATCAAGCCCCTAGAACAATAGTGCATAGAAAATCCATATTATATTTTATTTTACTTTTGTATTTGTATTTATTTTAGTTATTTTAGTTTTAAAACCCCAAAATTCGATTGCCAAATAAAATTAAGTTACGATAATTGTGGTACTTAACGACAATTTAAACTATTCCCTGTGGATACGACAACCCTACTCTTCCTATTCTATTAAAACTTGACCCGTACATTTGCAGTATTGTAGCGACAAAATAAATTCGCTACCATACCCTTCGCTCGATAAAGGATTAGGACAGATTACAAATCAAGAAGCTTACTTATGGAAAATGGATTACCACAGAAAAGTATACTCGCCTTGACAGCTAGGAGAACGAAATTGTGCAGGAAATTTCAAATATTAAAAATGAAGTCGAGTCAACCAAACGTTTAGTAAACATTGAGGTCACAACCACAAGCCAAGAACTATCTATATGGGAGAAACACCAAGAACCTATGTAAAAGTCAATCCAAGTAGAAATTTCCAAAATATAGAAGCAGATAAATTACAAGGACCAATCTATCAAAGAGATCAAATAGTCTGTACCAGCCTATGAAGAATGAAACCTACATACGACCCCAATAATAGGAAACCCTATATACCCAAAACACCAACCTTTTATCTCTTCTCCGTACTTTTCTTATCCAAGTAGCTCTCTTCAAACTGACAGCCAACTTCAAACTCCAATTCAACTACCTCATCAATCTTCAAGCCTACTCAAGCACCTAAAGAGAAGATATGGTTTAACACACTTCCTATTCCAAACTCTCAAATCTATCGTTAATGCTCCAAAAATAAATTGTTAACACCAATTACCCCTCACCATAGAAACTCTCAAGATGCAAGGTCTAACCCTCACAGTTTCAAGGATCAAAATGTAAAGTAATTGTAATTGTAATTGTAATTGGTCAGATTTCTTCAAAATAAAGGTAGAAACTAAAATTAAACATATTAAAAGTGATATTCATAGAAAACTCACTTTGAATTCTATCATTTTAGTCCCTATTAACGCTTTTAAATTTTTAAATTGACTCGAAACTTTTCTTTATATCAAAGTTCGATCGAATTGACGATTTTCATATTTATTTCATTTTTATGTTTTTTAGCTTTTTTGAAATACTAAAGCATAATCTAAGGTTGAAATTCATCCCTCTAAACCTTGGTTTAAAGTTTGACGGAATTTGCACTTTAGACCCGATGTTTTCAAAACTAAACAAGTGGGAGAAAATGCGATGTCTACATTCATGTAGGTCCAAAATAAAACTTAATCCTCATTGTTTTCTTCCAACACAAATGAGACTTCAAAAGAAATATTTTATTTCCCTTGTTTACTTCAAAGAATTTATTTTTTTTCATAAAAATAAAATGCTTTTCCTCATCTAAGAAAACTCAACGAAAACCTTTCCAAAAAGTTTCTTTAAACAAAACTTCAAATATTTCTTTTTTTTCAAAAGTAAATTATTTTTTGAAAAGTAATTTTTTACTTTATATATATATATATATATTAAAATTTATTTTATTTAAAACTATTTTCTTCACAAAAAGATAAAAAAATTCTCTATAAATGCCTTCCTCACAAGAAGACAAAAGTTTCGAAAAAAGGCTTCTTCCATCTCAAAATTATTTTCTTCCCAATAAGACAAAGTCTTTACCAGAAATGTTTCTTCCCTAAAAATTAATGTTTCTTATATATTTTTGTTTCAAAAAATTAAAATCTCAATTTAAAAATAAAAAAAATAAAAAATACTCTCTCTTTAAAAATGTCTTCCTTATAAGAAGATAAAAATTTCCTTAAAATGTTTATTTTCAAAATTATTTTTCCGTTAGTTTTAAAAAAAAGTCTTGCTTCATGAAGAAAAAAATTATTTTATATCCAAATTGTTTTTCTTTAAAATATTTTTTTGAAAACCTTTTTTAAAAAATTAAAAATGTTTCATAAAAAACTTTATTTTCTTCTAATCTTCTTTCATAAATAAAATTCCATTTTCTTCCCAAAAATATATATTTTTCAAGACAATTTTTTTTTTCTTAAATCATTTTTTCCAGCAAAAAAAAATAAAATTCTTAGTCTTGAATTTTCATTTTTATTAAAGGAAAACTTTTTCAAAAATAAATGGAAAGTCTTTTGCCTTTAGTTTTTCATGAATTCTCTTAATACATAAGTTTTCCGTCACAACTTAAACTAAAGTAAAAAATTAAAAAAATAAAATAAAAAATGATTAAAAAAATCCCTCTCCTCCCCTCCCGGAGGGGCCAAAACTTGTCAATTCTTCCATAATCGATAGGTTGTTTAAGAGAGAGATATTTTTGTATTTCAATTACTTGTTTTATGTTACATGTCTTATTTCTTTATTGACATGCTTGTTAGCTTTACTCCATGTACATGTCATAATCAATTAAAATAAGGGAAAAAAATCATGTTAACTAACCAAATCAAACAAAACTTGGACTTAGATTTAATTTGAAATACTTAGACATTGGGTACCATTTTTAAGTGGGTGTCTTGGGGTACCTAATACCTTCCCTAAGCATAACAGACCCTCGAACTTAAAGAATACTCTGGTTAAGACCTTTCGAGTCAAATTTTTTGGTCATTTCAAAAAATTTTGTTTCTTTATTTTATTTCTTTTTTCTTTAAAATATGGTGACCTAGAATACCCTTTCAAAACCAATGCTAGGTGGAAACTCCAAATTTTTCATAAAATTTTGGCCCAAGTAAATTAGTTCAAAATCGACGCCTAGAAAAGCCCCTAAACTGTTTTTTTTTTCTTTCTATTTTTTGTTTTTAAATAAAATTTATCCTAAAACATTTTCTAAAAGATAGGTTGTTTTAAAAAAATGAATGGGATTCTGAGTATAACACTAGCACTCGGTTGGTGTTATTATTCGCGAGCGAAATCCGGGGCACATTAGTGGTGGAGGAGGATTTTCTTGGGGATTATATGGATAGGGACTTTAAGGGGTAGGATATGGCCCCTTTACCCTTTCGAGATAGGACTCTCACTTCTTATGTGCAGTATCTTCATCACATAGTCTTGCAAGATGACATTCTCTTTGGAGATCTCAGTCATTAACCCTCTATTCAACTCCACTGTACTTAGGTTTTCTCATTATCTTTCCTTTGGTTTTTCTTCTTTCTTTTGGGTTTTTCAACAACTTATTTTTTAAAGTCAATTTTCCATAGTTCAACCCTCGATTCCATAACATATTTAAAGGTTCATGGCTATATTTCAGTGTTATGTATCACAACACAATGCATGCCGACAAATGCTCGATTTTTGGTAGTGTGTAGCTTTGGAGATTTTCATTGTATCCGTGCCTCGCAGATTTATGTGTATACAAATGCCATGTCAGAAAGTAGTTTTGGCCAGCAACTCTCTTCAATTGGTATGTGGAGAATTTGCATTAACCCCTTTAGTGTGGGTAATGATCACGAAGATGAGATTTTGAGGCAGAGTGGTGCCTCTACGGTAGATCAGCTGGGCACCGACAACGAATTTACCTGGTCATATTTCTACTGATACGGTATCAAGTAATCACCTTTGGAATCACCATTTTTCTAAGAATACTATATTCCAATAGCTAATACCTACTAATCTTGTTTGTTGGGATTAGCGGTGGCGCATTCTTCTCCTTTACCTTTTCGATAGGACTTTTTAGAGTTTGGGTAGTAGTGTTATCCCTTTACAGTTTATGGAGGCTCTAAGAGATGTAGAGATAATATCAAGGTACGAATGAATAAACCTTACCTTTGTAACGTTCTCAACTGGTATGCAGACGAGAGTATCAACTAGGGTCGATAGTACTACTGGTTTTTGGCAGTTTTTTTGGATGAGTTGTTCAGTTTTTTCCTTTTCCTTTGATGTTTATAACTTACTATTCTCTCTACATGCATTACTCTTAACTTATTTTCTCTTGCATTTTTGGGCTTTCGAGTACCTTTCGGCCCGTTGCCCATTTTCTCTCGTTGACAATAGATTTCTAAGGGGAGTGAAATGTCACCATTTTGTCATCAAGGATAATTCTTTCTTCCTAGATTTAGTAGTTGTACAGACTTAATTAGAGTTCCTAACGAGGTTCAACGTTCTGTGGCAACCTTATTAACGTAACCCTCGTTTTTATATGATGGCTTGAGAGCAGAATCTTCTTCCCACCATCGATTCTTTAGGCTATCTTCTACTTGGGATGCTTATTTAGGAAAGCGGGCATAACTGCAGATAGTAGAGGAGCTTCGCATTCCGCCTCAGCCACCTATTAGTATGTTTGAGGTGATCATGGATTTGGTTGATATTGCTAGGTATGATATGAGGGCTCTGAAAGATGTCTATGTTACTCCTATGGAGCCATAGGTTTCCTATTTTAGGTGGTTTGGTGAGGTATTAACTGGCGCATATAGATATTGCTTGCTTAGTTGGCGGTACTGTTGACCTAGTAGAATACCCAAGAGGAGGGGTGAATTGGGTAATTAAAAATAATCAGAATATAATTTGAATAAATTAAATAATTAATTTTATGCCTAAATTAATTATTATCTTTATACCACAGCGGAATTAATCAATCAATAGATGCACACACAAACAACAAAAATAAACAAATTAGGAAAACAACACACTAGAGATTTATACTGGTTCACCAAGATACTCTTGGCTACTCCAGTCCCTTGAGCTCCACGGAGATCGCATCCATTAAAACCAAGATTCCTTTAAAGGTAGGAACCAAACCCGCACACTGATTATTTTACACGCTTCAAATCAACCTTTACAATTTCCTTTTCTCAGACTAAGGAATAACCTCTACGTTTTACAAGCTAAAGAATAACCTAATACTTTTTAGCACAAGGCTCAAGAATCACAACCTTACCAAAACACTCCAAATATCCTTTTACTCGGTAAGAATTGAACCATTACAAAATCGCTTAAAACAAAAATGCAATTCTTATCCAGGAAGAATCACTACCTTAATCTCTTTATAGGAAAAGACTAAAACCCTGCTACCCTTAATTAAATATCTCCAATGATATTTAATCAATCACAACTCACCAATACAAAAATTGATAAGTAAATCTCACTCAGAGCTTCTACCACCCCAGATAAATAAAAACTCAATCAATATCCCAACTAGTGATAGAAGTATGTGTGATGAGGAAATCTGATTTTAACAAGATATGGGTAGCAAATTGGAGCATGTAATCAGATTAAAGAAATTATTTGAAAAAATATTTTCTTCAAAAATCAAAAACGATTTCTAAGATTAATTTCCAAAAATAAAATAATAAACAAACAATAATCAGTATGGAAAGATCTTACCCGGAATCACAGTATTAACAATTAGAACAATGTAGCTTCAATTCTAGTATCAGCAAAAATTGATCGCAGTTGATTATCAGATTCACTCTTAGAATGGCTTACAATGAATTAGAATAATAACTCTTGTGAAAGCTCTCTAAAAATGATATAAATTGATTTTCTCTCTTAGAATGATTGACCTTACTTAGAAAATTTGCAGGTCTATATAAAGGCATATGTAATCAGCCTCCTAACAGTTAGTTTACAAGTGTCATTACAATAAAATACTTTTATAGACCCCTTATAACATAAGGACTTCATTTAGGTTCAATTTAACTTAATAACAACTTTTAAAACTCACAATTAAATCCTCAAAGTATTTCCCAATCAAAATAAATAAGTGTAGAATCCATTTTAATTACCAAATTGAGAAACATTAATATTTAATGAACCATATCGAAATGATTTAATTAGTATATGCATCATATCTTAAATATTAAGAATATCCCTTAAATCTCTCTCAAATCCTAACAAAAAATGGCTACTTTTGGATTTAAAATCGAATCAAACAATATCCTGAACCAGCACATTCAGTCGATTACCCAACGTCGCTTGCAGCCAAATCATCGCCGCAGCAATCATAAGTCGACTACTTGGTCGATTCGCAAATTCAAAGAGTTTGTCATGCTTTCTTCGGTCGACCGCTTGATCGACTCCCAGATTCCAAGAGTTCAAATGTTTTCATGGGTCGACCGGTCGGTCGACTCTTCAATTCAAGATGTTTCATCTTCCTTCTCCGATCAACACCTCAGTCGACTGTTTCCTTTTGAATCACTTCTTTGATCTCGTTTTTAACCTACTTTCTTTTATGATTTCCTCCCTTTATCCATTTTTATATTTAAATAAGCTCCACTAATATTCTTATATTCCATTTTAGTCATTCAAAAATATTTCTTTTAATTCACATAGGAGTAAATAAATATACTTAACAAAAACATACATAAAAGATAAAAATTCATTTTGTGTTATGTGTGTGTTCCTAAATGGGATATTCAGAGTTAAGATTCACCTGGGTTGTTTTCCCTAATTTCTTTAAACTCTTAATTCTTCTTCATGATCTTAACATCTTTATTTGGCATCCATTTAATTTGACGTCTTCATTACTGGAACTTTAAATCACTGAAACACTCAATTAAACATTAGTTCCACCAAAACATCGATACTTAATTGTTCACCAAAATCTTAGGATCAACAATCTCCCCTTTTTTGATGATGACAATAAACTTTGATATTTTCTTCAAAATAAAATATAACCACACTCCCCCTTAATCCGAGTATGGGTTCTTTAACTCATTAAAGCATAATAATGAAGATATTATAAAATATAATCCATAAAGCACAATAAACTCATTAATGAAACTCTCCATTAATCACTCATCAACTAATTTCTCCCCATTGATAAAACATTATCTGAAATTCCCCCTTAATAAAACATCAACAAATTCTCCTCCTTTGTCATCTTCAAAAACAAAATTTAGGAAGGGAGGGAAAATAACAAACATATAGCTCACACTAGGCAAACATCATTATGCCTAGCCATACCCAAACCGCAAATGATTTTCACAAACTAATCTTCCGCTAGTGGTTTGGTAAAAACATCAACAAGCTGGTCAGAGGTATCAATATACTCAATAATAATATCCATTTTCTGAATGTGATCATGAATAAAGTGATGTCTAATCTCTATGTGCTTAGTTCGTGAGTGCTGTGTAGGATTCTTACTTAGACATATAGCACTTTTATTATCACAAAAGATTGAGACCTCTTCCATACAAACTCCAAAAATCATTTAACTGTTGCTTAATATATAAAATTTGAGCACAACAGTTACCAGCTTCCATGTATTCAACCTCAGTAGTAGATAAGGCTATCGAATTTTGTTTCTTGCTTGACTAAGAAACCAAAGCATGTCCTAATAAATGACATGATCTGCTTGTGCTTTTCGCTCAACTTTACAACTAGAAAAGTCATCGTTGGAGTAACTTACCAATTTTAAATCACTCTCCCTAAGATACCATAATCCTAGGCAGTCGTCCCCTTTAAATAACGAAAAATTTGCTAACCGCAATCAAGTGCGATTCTTTAGGACAAGACTGAAATCTAGCACAAAGACAAATACTATACATAATGTCAGGTCTACTACTAGTTAAATACAACAAACTACAAATCATACCTCGATACATTTTTTCATTAACGCTTTTGCCCGTATCATCTTTTCAATTTTTGTAGCCGTTGCCATGGGAGTTTTGTACTCTTTAGCTCTTTCCAAGCCGTATTTCTTTAACAGCTCCTTGGTGTATTTAACTTGGTTTATAAATATCCCTCCTTTAGTTTGCTTAATTTCTAATCCAAAAAAGAAATTTAGCTCTCCCATCATACTCATTTCAAATTCAACTTGCATTATCTTAGAAAACTCTTGGTAAAGATCCTCATTAGTAGATCCAAAAATGATATCATCAACATATACTTATACTAATAGGATATCAAAATCAGTTTGCTTTACAAATAGTGTTATATCACAAATACCCCTTTGAAAACCAATTTCGATCAAATATCGGCTAAGTCTCTCATACCAAGCTCTCGGAGCTTGTTTGAGCCCCTACAAAACCTTGCGAAGTTTAAATACATGATCAGGAAATTTGTCACTTTCAAATCCCGGGGGTTGTTCTACATAAACTTCTTTAGCTAGAAAGCCATTTAGAAATGCACTCTCTACATCCATTTGATATAGCTTAAAATTACGTAAACATGCAAAGGTAAGTAGCATTCTAATTGCTTCTAGTCTAGCAACATCAGTATAAGTTTCATCATAATCAATTCTTTCCTCTTGATTATAACCTTGTGCCACTAATCTTGGTTTATTTCTATTACCATACCAGATTCATCATTTTTGTTTCTAAATACCCATTTAGTACCAATAATTGGATGAAAATCCAGTCTTGGAACAAGACACCATATTTTGTTCCGCTCAAATTGAACTAATTTATCTTTCATTGCGGAAATTCAAGATTCATCAATTAGCGCCTCATTTAAATTTTTAGGCTCAATTTGAGATAAGAAAAGCAAAATTAATTATATCCCTAAGAGAAGATCGAGTACTTACACCTTTTTTGAAATTACCGATGATTTCTTTAATTGAATGCCTTGGTACTTTCTTTATAGCTCTTGATAAAGTTAAATCCTTCTCCTTAGGTTCCTTTTCTTGTTGAGACTCCTTTGGTGCATCATTACCTTGATTTGTTTATTTGAGAAACTTGAATTATCATCATCCAAAACCTTTCTCGACAAGTATGGATCAGTTTCCTCAAAAACAACATGCATAGTTTCTTCTACTACTAAAGTACATTTATTATAAACTCTATAAGCTTTACTGATAGTAGCATATCCAAGAAAAATTCCATAATCGGATTTAGCATCAAATTTACCAAGATTATCCTTGTCATTCAAAATGAAACATTTGCATCCAAAGACTTTAAAATATGAAATGCTAGGAGTCTTACCATTCTAGATTTCATATGGGGTTTTGTTAAACTCTCTACGAATTGATACCCGGTTTACCACGTGTCAAGCAGTACTTACTGCTTCGACTCAGAAGTAAGTTGGTAAACAATTTTCACTTAGCATTGTTCTGGGCATCTCTTGAAGCGTTATGTTCTTCCTTTCTACTACACCATTTTGTTGTGGTGATCTTGGTGCAGAAACGTTGTGAGCATAACCATGCTCATCACAGTAGCTTATCACTTCATCATTTTTAAATTCTCTTCCTCTATCACTATGAATATTAATAATAGAACATTGTTTCTCATTTTGAACACGTTTATAAAATTTATCAAGAACGGAAGCAACTTCACTTTTCTTAGCAAGAAAGTATACCCAAGTAAGTCTAGAATAGTCATCAACCATAACAAATGCATAGAACTTACCACCAAAACTAGCAACAAAGTTAGGCCTAAATAAATCAAGATGCAATAATTCAAGACATCTTGACGTGGACATGTGCATCTTTTTCTTCAATGATAATTTAACTTGCTTGCCTAATCAACATACATCACATACTTTATCCTTCACATATTTCAGATCAGGTAGGCCACGTATAAGACTCTTCTTAGATAAGTTAGAAATTAACTCCATACTAGCATGCCCAAGTCTTCTGTGCCATGACGAACTATTCTCAGATAAAGCATTCAAACAAGATAAATTTTGAGAATTAAAATCATCAAAAGAGCAAGTATAAACATTCTCAAAACGTGATGCAACTAGCAAAATACTATTATTATGACTATTATTAATTATGCATCTATCATGATCAAATATAATATTTTATCATTTGTCACATAGTTGACTAATACTAAGAAAATTATGTTTAAGTCCATCAACTAGTAACACATCTTTAAAGTACCATTTCCTATATTACCTATACTAATAATTTTACCGTTTGCGTTGTCTCCGAAAGTCACATGACCTCTATTTTTAGGTGTCAAAGATGTAAATTTTTCTTTACCTCCTGTCATGTGTCGAGAACAACCACTATCTAGGAACCATTTTTCCTTGCTTATTGATGCTTTTGGAATAATCTACAAGGAGCACCTCAAATAGTTCCTAAGTGGTAACCAGCCTACGTGGGTCCGATCTTGTTAGTCGGGACAATTTTTGTTCCTTTTGGAACCCAAATTTGTCTACAGTTAGATAGTTTTGCAAAACATCTACAAATAGTATGTCCCACAACGTTACACTTAAAACATCTAATAAGATCATTGGTTTCAGAAAAGAATTTATGAAAGCATTTTTGTTTAAGATTTTTCTGAAATCCAACACCGGCCTTATCAAAAACTCCACGTGAACTTCCCAAAAGCATTTTCAAATTGTTTTCACCACCTGTAAATTTGAGAACAATTGATTGCAAATCCATCAATTTGGATTTCAACCCATTGTTTTCAAATTCATAATCCACAATTTGCTTGTTAAATGTGTTAATTGTATTTTGAAGGGCATTTATTTTAGAACACTGGTTTTTATAATCATGTGAGAGTTCTTGATAAATATCAAATAATTCATCAAAATTTAAAGGACAATAACTTGAACAATTGGTTACCTCACCACCAGTGGCCATTAATGCAAGCATTAACGAATCCTCACCATTTGATTCTTCCGAGCTACTTGCATCGGTATCATCCCAAGTAGCCTTCATCGATTTCTTATTACTCTTCTTTGCTTTCTTATTTTCTTTCTTTTTCTTCTCCTTTCCTTTATCCTTCTTCGGTTAGGGGAAATCATTTTGAAAATGACCAATTTTACGACAATTGTAGCATTCGACTTTGGACATGTTGAGATTTGTTTTTCCAAGGAATGTGCACCAAGTCATTCTTCTAAAATTATTTGTGACAAGTGATACATTCTTCTCTTGCTCACTATCAAGGCTTTCATCATCACTGCTATCCTCTTCTTCAAATTTTTTAACTTTTAGTGTCAATGATTTCCTCTTGCTATTTCTGGTATAATTCTCATAGCCTTTGATCGCCGATTCGTGAGTCATAAAATTACCAATTAGATCATCAATGTCGTATTTTCCAAGATCATTGGCTTCCTCGATTGCCGTCACCTTTGACTCCCATATTTTTGTGAAGGACATTAGGACCTTTCGTACACTATCCTCCATGCAGTATGGTTTTCCGAGTTGGTTCATACTGTTGCATATGTTGTTGAGGCGAGTGTACATCTCATGAATCGATTCATTTTCCTCCATCCTGAACAGCTTAATTTTTCTCATAAGCGCATTGATTTTTGACTGCTTCACTTGACTTGTCCCTTCGTGGGTGACTTGTATCTTATCCCACATCTCATTTGCGGACTTACAACCTGAAACTCTAGAATACTCATTAGCATCTAAAGAACAAAAGAGAATATTGATATCTTGAGAATTAATAAAGAGTTTCTGCTTATTGGAAGCAATGAGTTATTCCTTCTTCTTCTCAACTTTGTTTTCTATTGGAATAAATGGACCATCTTCAATTGTTAGCCACACGTCATAATTTGTATCCTGAAGAAAGGCTATCATCCTGCCTTTCCAAAACGAGTAACTTTCACTTGCAAACAAGGGAGGTCGGTGCATAGACTGTCCCTCACGTAGTGTGCCTACTATGTGTGCCATGTGATCTTTGTTAGCAAATTAGATTCGAGCTAAACCAGTTTTGATACCAATTATTGGCCCAGTAGAATACCCAAGAGGGGGATGAATTCAGTAATTAAAAATAATCAGAATATAATTTGAATAAATCAAATGATCAATTTTATACCTAAATTAATTATTATCTTTATACCATAGTGAAATTAATCAATCAACTAGATGCACACACAAACAACAAGAATAAACAAATTAAGAAAACAACACACCAGAGATTTATATTGGTTCACCAAGCTACTCTTGGTTAATCCAGTCCCCCGAGCTCCACGGAGGTCGTACCCACTAAAACCAAGATTCCTTTAAAGGTAGGAACCAAACCCGCACACTGATTCTTTTACAGACTCAGAATCAGCCTTTATAATTTCCTTTTTTCAGGCTAAGGAATAATCTCTACTTTTTACAGGTTAAAGAATAACCTAATTCTTTTTAACACATGGCTCAAGATTCACAACCTCACCAAAACATTCAAATATCCTTTTACCCCGTAAGGATTGAACCATTACAAAATCACTCAAAACAAAAACGCAATTCCTATCCCGGAAGAATCACTACCTTAATCTCTTTATAGGAAGACATTAAAACCCTGCTACGCTTAATTAAATATCCTCAATGATATTTAATTCGTCACAACTCACCAATACAAAAATTGATAAGTAAATCTCACTCGGAACTTCTACCACCTCAGATAAATAAAAACTCAATCAATATCCCAGCTAGTGATAGAAGTATGTAAGATGCAGAAATCTAATTTTAACAAGATATGGGTAGCAAATTGGAGCACGTAATCAGATTCAAGAAATTATTTAAAAAAATATTTTCTTCAAAAATCAAAAACAATTTCCAAGATCAATTTCCAAAAATAAAATAATAAATAAGAAATAATCAGTATGGAAAGATCTCCCCCGGAATCACAGTATTAACAATTAGAACAATGTAGCTTCAATTCCAATATCAACAAAAATTGATCGTAGTTGATTATCAGAATCACTCTTAGAATAGCTCACAATGAATTAGAATGATAATTCTTATAAAAGCTCTCTCAAAATGATATAAACTGATTTTCTCTCTTAGAATGATTAACCTTACTTAGAAAATTTGCAGGTCTATATAAAGCCTTATGTAATCAGTTTCCTAACGGCTAGTTTACAAGTGTCATAACAATAAAATACTCTTATAGACCCCTTATAACATAAGGACTTCATTTAGGTTCAATTTCGCTTAATAACAGCTTTTAAAACTCTCAATTAAATTCCCAAAGTATTTCTCAATCGAAATAAATAAGTGTAGAATCCATTTTAATTACCAAATTGAGAAACATTAATATTTAATGAAACATATTGAAAGGATTTAATTAGTATATGAACCATATCTTAAATATTAAGAATATCCCTTAAATCTCTCTCAAATCCTAACAAAAAATGGCTACTTTTTGGTTTAAAATCGGATCAAACAATATCCTGAACCAGCACATTCAGTCGATAGCCCAGTCGATTGTCCAACGCCGCTTCCAACCAAACCATCGCCACAGCGATCATAGGTCTACCACTTGGTTAACTCGCAGATTCAGAGAGTTTGTCATGCTTTCGTCGGTCGACCGCTTGATCGACTCGCAGATTCCGAGAGTTCAGATGTTTTCATAGGTCGACCGGTCGGTCGACTCTTCAATTCAGGATGTTTCATCTTCTTTCTTCGGTCGACTCCTTAGTCGACTATCTCTTTCTGAATCACTTCTCTGATCTCGTTTTTAACCTACTTTGTTTTACGATTTCGTCCCTTTATCCATTTTTATATTTAAATAAACTCCACTAATATTCTTATATTTCATTTTAGTCATTCAAAAATATTTCTTTTTAATTCACATAGGAGTAAATAAATATACTTAACAAAGACACACATAAAAGATAAAATACATTTTGTGTCATGTGTGTGTTCCTAAATGAGATATTAAGAGTTAAGATTCACCTGAGTTATTTTTTCTAATTTCTTCAAACTCATAATTCTTCTTCCTCATCTTGATATCTTCATTTGGCATCCATTTAATTTGACGTCTTCATTACTGGAACTTTAAATCATTGAAACACTCAATTAAACATTAGTTCCACAAAAACATCAATAATTAATTGTTCATCAAAATATTAGGATCAACAGGTACGATGGTAGGCCTTCGGTTTTTCTTTTTGGGCGAGTCGCAATGCAGCTAAATTGGTTCCCTCGACTAAACTAGAGGCTATTGTTGCAGAGAGAGAAGATGTTCATTAAGAGATTGATCGACTTCAGGCCGAGTTGGCTTGTTCATAGACACCGGCTCCTTCGATAGAGGATCCTTGCACGACCCCTAGGACAGTTTAGTACATTACATACTTAGACGCATCTATTCTTCTCGAGACATCAACTCCTCATACTAGAGAATCAAGTCAGGAGCAGTTATCTACTACAGACTGCTAACTTTTACTGTTACTTTTCTTTATTACATATTGATTTCTTTTTTGCATCTGGACATCATGTATCTGCATATATTTTTTGTATGCCTTTTTCTCTTTTCCTATTTTTTTTTAATTATGGATGGATGTTTGTGTGTCATTGGAGACTTATCTTTTATTGTCCTTTTATACATTGTTTTGTTGTTACGCATACTATCTTTCTTTTTCTTATCTCTACTGTCCCTTTTCTTTGGAAACAATTAAAATTCAAATTAATCATGGAATCAATTTTTTCTAACACATGCGTCAAAAAATTTCTTGTTACACTTTTAGGTTTCTTTTTCTTGCACCAATGGACATGTAAACATTTTATTATTAAGACATGATTCATTATTCCGGATCAACCAAGGAGTTGCCTTTGTTCTTAATAGAAAGGAAAGGAGGTTATTTTCCGATCGGGGAAGAATGCCCGAACACCAAGGATCAACAAATCCCTCTTATGGAGAGGCAGCATCTGATCATGTCATAGTACGACCTAAGTAAGTGGGGTTTCCCTAGGTTGGAAAATAATTTAAAAGATTTTTTTAAGAAATAATTATATTTTTGCGTACCTTGATTCATATCTTCTGTTGACGGTTTCCTTAGGTGGGTCTTTTCAAGAGACTACTTCTAACCTTTTGTCTTCACATTCGACTCCGGGATGACCCAACTTCTACCCCTCATATTCTCGTTTCATTAGCTTAGTTCTTTTCCTCTATCAAAGTGCCTTGAGCTACTGACTTCATCCGAGGCGAGCCTTTTACAAAGTAGACTCGCCCATATTGTAGAGTTGTTGAGTATTCCTATGGAGGGTGCTTTAGTCAGGGCTATAATCCACTTCTAGGTTCCACAATTTTTGTGCTTCTAAATTGTCCAGGTGGAATTGTTTCCCTTTCTAGAGGAGGTCTCCTTCATTCTTTTTATTTCTTTATTAGGAAAGATTCCACCAGTTACTTTGATGCCTTCCAGAGGTAGCTTTTCTCAAGATCTGGGCATCAAGAAGAAATTTCTTCCCTTTTGTTGGAGCAATGTTGATAGCCTCTTAACATGGGAGACATTTCGACTATGGTTTTTTGAAGAATAGGGTTATAGACAACATAACGACCTCTAGTGTAGCTATGACGAGTGAAATAGTAGAATCTTGATCATATTGGTGGCTCTATTTCTTCTGGAGACCATATTTCCTTGAAAGGGGTCTGACTTTTCAGGCTAGATAATTCTTTTAGTTGAGAAGATACTTTATGATTCTTTTTGCCTGGTGGTGCCTACAGTACTACCTGAGCTGTATCACTCGCTGACGTATTTTTGGGCTAACGGCATAATATCTTTGGTAGCTATGTGTTGCCTCAGGTATGGTTCCTCCCTTATATAACCAAGTTTCCAATGACATTCTAGTGTTCGAGCAAGCCGATAGTAGGAAGATTATCTTTGTAGCTTATTCTTGTTATACGACAGTTGAGCTATCCTTCTGATTAGGTAATATTTCTACGAGAGATTATTGATTCTTATGTGGTGTGGACCGCTCATCAGGTTCCGTCAACTAGGGTTTATCTTGACTATATTAATTTGCCCCTGATTCCATTGTTAGGCTTTTAGGATTGTGTTACATGCCTTCCATTGTGAGTTATTCTGTAATTCAGGCGAACTCAATGCATTCCAGTTGTGGATGATGTGGTTGTAGCATGCTACACTTTTTTCTTAAGAGACAAAGTACAGGTGATTGAAGCAATCTCTCAGTGGTAGCGACGTCGCTTGACATCCAACAGTGCTACTTTTTCAATTCATCCTACTCCTGATACTCAGTTTTTGGCTTGGATGGATTTCACGATTCAACAGGCAATTCTAAGGACGGCGATGATTTCTGCTGCCGAGGTCATTCCTTTTGTTTCTCCAGTGATTGAGGATTCTTCTAGTATATCAGATTCTCGGAGCACTTCCCATGGTCTTCCATCTTTCACAGCAGCAGAGATTACTTGGATTAGCACTTGCTTGTATTCTTCGAACTAAGTAAGGACTCTAAGCATTTTAGTTATCCCTTGATTGTCTGGAGTATCCTTTGGTGGCATTGCCTTGGTTTTTAGTTGATCACGGTAGAAACCTGTCTTTTCTATATTTTATTTTCGAACATTGTAAGTAGCAATGAGCAGTTATGTAATGTATGAATGTATGCTTCTTGTGCTTTTTAATAATATTCTTTCCTAAGTATATAGGAAATTTTTTATGTTTATGTTTGGTGATGCTTAATCTATATTTAGGTGCCATTTGCTTTCAACATCCTAAAAGTCTTCATTCCATCTAGATAATTGGCTAGTTTCTTTTGCTTCTACGCTGCATTCCTAGCTTAGGCTCTTTAATGTGATGCCATGGATTTGGTTAGGATAGTAGAGTCTCCGTGGCGTGTCGAGCTCATGACAACCCTCTTTTGGAGTGCAATGGCATAAATAGGGTTGTGTCCATTTCTTCTCTTACTTTTTTATTTCTAGTTTTGTCTTGATGTTTTTAAGTATTTGTTTCGCATGCTCATGCCTATTTTATTTGTATTTCTTGCCCGACTATTATTATTGAAACTTCACTTAGTGATCATATTCAGATATTCGAGCATTTATTGGTTTTTGCATTTTTTACACTAGATTATTTTGAATCGTGGTAAACATGATTTCAACAATATTCTTAGAACAAGCATCTGCAGTTATTTTTTTGATAGAAATTATCTTATTCAGTTTCATCAAATTTGAGTATTGCTATTTTTTGAGATTATTATCGAGATTGCCTAAAATCTTGTATGTTTCATGGGATTCTTCGAGGTGTCTTGACTTTCTTCATTCTGGTTTGGTAGGGAGGTAATATTCATGCAAGTATTTCTGAGATGACTTTAGGGAGACAATAACAGAGTTTGAAGACTAAGTAATAATCAAGGTGATTGATCAAATAGAAGATTATCCAAAGAGTATGATGATCAAAATCATATTTTCTTTTCTTTTTCTTTTTTTTCCTTTTTTACCTCGTGCAAATGGCATCTCGCGCCTTTCTAGATAGTCCGTGTAGCGATAATTGGGAAATGATCCCAGTCTAATTGGTTCGAGTCACTAGGTATTGAGACACCCTTATGACTTATTCACTCGAACTATAATGAATTATTGATTAGCCAAAACCTTTATGCTATTGATTAGCCAATGTTTAAAAACCTTTTTATACTATTCTTTTTTTTTTTTTTTCGTTTTCTCGTCACCTGCTCAACTGGCTATTACATAGAAAATGGTGGAAAGAAAATGAGTCATTCTTAGGATCTGAGGTTGCCTTTGTCTTGTATTGATTCTTAGTTTTGTAGTGACACCTTATATTTAAATATCCTCTTTTTCAGTCACAAAGACTTTCATTTTAGGGATTTTTGATAAGGTTAAACTTCAAAATTTCCATTATCCTTATTATTTTCCAGAAATGCAGCATTGATTGCTTGTGTTTAATTGTATAACTTCTTGTCCATTTTTTTAGGGCGATGGCTAGGCCTTTGGAGTTTTCATCTTCTTCTCGAAGCTTCTTAATTGAAGATGTCAGCCACAGATCACCTTTTCAACTTCAAAATTCTTTGATTCTTCAAGACTAGCTCACAGTTTGGAACATATGTAACGATTTCGCATCAAGATTGTTGGTTTTATATTTTTTCAATATCTCTCCATCGTTTTGTTGAAATTAGACATTTAGTTTTTTTTATTTATTTAATGTATTTCATTAGATAGAGGTTCAAATTTAGTGTTAAAATTATATTACAATAATTCTTAATTATTCATGGTGTATAAACAGAGAGAAACAAATCAACTGCCCGATTATCAGAATATGAAAGTTAAATGAACCATAGATATAATAGTCCTTCATTCACTAAAATAGGAATGTAGTACATAGTCATACAAGTATAAATAGTTTCAAATCATTAAGATTAAACTTTACTAATATCCAAGGAAAATAAAAGGAAGCCAAGTTTGTCATTCCTTTTATTTTTTTTCTTTTTTCTTTTTCTTTTTTTGTGCTTCCAATGATCATGTTCTATCCTCGCAATGCTGATAACACCAGCTTGAATAAGATCTTTGATACCGCATCTGAGATGGTACCATTGATCAGTGTGTTAGCCTATTCTTTTAGAGTGATACTCGAATAATTCATGGGGATTGAAATTTGGGAAGTGAGGATAGGTCCTTCAAAACTGGTAAGATTTTAGGGGGGGTTTGGTAGGTGAGGAGGGAGTCGTCCTAACAGTAGGTATTATTTGCAGTAATAGTAAATATCTGATAACAATACAAGGAGTCAGGTAAGACCTTTGTGCTTAAAACTGTTATGGGTATGGATGAGGTATTGCTAGGAATTGCCATGGTAATATGGGGTAGGTGTGAATGGTTGTGGCTTAGGATAAATAGGAGTTTCGATGACTGGCATTGTGTAAAGGTTTTCTCCTTTTGGTATGGAGGATTCCCTGCCTAACATGGATTCTCTTTATTGCTCAAAACACTAGTGCATTTAATCATTTTATCCCACATCTTAAATATTTTCGGTCAAATTAAGGACCCTTGGGGTTTCTCTTGCTCCCTTCTCGGTTCATTACTTCCCTAGATTGGTGTCTTGAGCCTGTCTATATTTGCCTTAGTGGTAGTAGCCCAAATGTCTTTGGAGCTTTTAGCAGAGTTGGCATTCTTCTTAGGTTGTTCATCATAATCTTCGCATTTAATAGTCATATTTTCCATTCCCTTTATTTCTTCTGATCAGTATATATCCCAATAAGTCTTCTCAAAGTTTCCACTGATGAGTCATTTTTCTTCAGCAGTTAGACTTCCTCAATCCTAAATCTAGGCGTTTTCACTTCCTCTCTAGGCAAGGGCGACTGGACTTCTACTTTTATCCTGCGGGATGGAAGGATAGGGTTCCTTTGGTCTAGCCTTCTTTTTAAAGACTCGACACCATCTCTCATCTCGAAAAAAGTTTTAGGCACCCCAAGACAACCGTTTGAAAAATTAACTTTAAAGAAAAAAAATTATTTTGAAGAAACTTTGAAAAAACAAATTGTTTGTTTAGGAAAACTATTTTAGGTAGAAAAAGAAGTTTTTGTTTTATTAAAAAAGGCCAAAACAATATTGTTTTAAAACAAAATGGAAGAAAATAGTTTTTTAAGGAAAAAAAAAAAAAAAAAGGTAAATTTATTGTTTAGGGAGATACAAAAAAAAAAAAAAAAAAACACCCAAGTTTTATAATAAAATTTTTAGTCCTCAAAGATTTCTAGAAAATAGTCTTTTGTTCTTTTACCACTAGTTTTTCACAATTTACATCAATGCCATTCTATAAAATATGGCATGAAATGAACATTCATATTTTTATTTTTGCTACTTTTTAATATTTAATACGTGTTTATGGTTGATTATGCTGCAATGAATGTTCACAACTTCGTCAAACACATCGATATGAACTTTTATCAAAACACCAAAACACACGGATATGACCTTTCACAAAACACACCGATGTTTATTTCTACCAAAAGACCAAAACGATGAAACAAGAAAAATCACAAACAATAACCTAAACTCTACCAAAATCAAAATCGCGGCCCCATAATCAAACAACAAACATTCACTAAAAAAACAAAACCAAATAAAAAACATTGATAGAAAAACAAAATCAACGAAAAATAAATCGTTGTGAACGTTTCACCGAAACCAAAAGAACATTTACAGAAAACACAAATCCTTAATGAACATTTATAAACACGAAACAATCAAACAAAAACAACCACAATCAATAAACCAACCTCCACCAAAATCATAACCACGACGACAAAGTGGTAATTTCCACCACCGGAAGTTACTAAATTAGATCTATCGATCACAATGAACAAAATCAACAAAAAGAACATTTATAACGAATAAAAACATAACTTCACAAAGAATTAACAAAAAGAACAATCAATATAGATATGAATCGATATAAACGTTCACTAAACCACATCGAACATTCACTAGAAAATACCTTAGTCTGCTCTTCATCTGCGAATATCACGTCCTTCACGATATGGAGAACTACTGGAAGCACGTGATTCTGGTCCATGATCATTAGGAATACCAGTTCATAAATTGGGTTGTTGCCTCCACGTTCAACACAGTTTTTGGCAAAAATATCACAATTCTAGGGTTCGTATTCAAAAAAGACACCGGTGACACATGGGAGACCCTATCGAAGTCTGTAAGGGGCTGTTGGGTGATAAGGCCCACTTGAGCATATATGATCCCCAGGTGATGGACGTTCAGAGGATTTGGCGATAAATAATTTCGATTGGGACCATCCAATTCATATTCCACCATTGAGTATAATGTCGATGAAGCAGGTGAGAGGTAAAATAGAGGTTCAAATCTTCATAGCCGTGACCATTGGGAGACATTCCATAGCCACTTCAAATTCGGATGCAGTGGAGAAGTAGTCAATTTCGGAGACAATGATCTATTCCATATCTGCTTTAAATTCAATTCCAGTAGAGAATCAAGTCTGGTGCACAGTGACAAAATGAGATGAATGAGAAAAGAACTGGGCGCTAGTCTGGTGCACAACAGCTAGGGTTTTAAGATGGAGGGATAGGGTTTCAAGATGAAGAGATAGGGTTTAAAGATGAATAGTGGCTAGGATTTGAAGATAAACAAAGAGGGAGTGATGAACGGCTAGGAAAAATAAGGGGGGGGAGGTCATAGAGTGTGTGTGTGTGTGTGTGTGTGTGTATAATTTATGGTTATGTATTTAGCATGTCTTT
This sequence comes from Eucommia ulmoides, assembly GCA_016647705.1. NCBI lineage: Eukaryota > Viridiplantae > Streptophyta > Magnoliopsida > Garryales > Eucommiaceae > Eucommia > Eucommia ulmoides. The sequence continues at coordinate 41,142,293 of CM028330.1, forward strand.
ACTAGTAAATGTAATTGTCAAATGATCAATTTCTAACATGTTCTGCGGGAAGGTTCAAAAACTAACATTTTTTCCTTAATGGTCGAAGAGAGAGAGTATGAAACATGGTTTAAACAACAAAAATTCCATAAGAAAAATTTGGTATTCTTGTGAAGAAGACATTTTTTAGAGAAAAACATTTTTAAGAGGAAAAGAAATTTTACTCTTTAAAGAAGAAAACATATTTTTTTTAAAAGAAAACATTTTTAAGAAAACACATTTTCTTATAAATAAATTATTTTTAGAAAAAGAAAAACATTTTAAGTAAAGACACATTTTAAGAAACAAAACCTTTCTTACTTTATTTTCAAAGAAGAAAACCATTTTTAAGGAAAAATATTTTTTAGTTTGGAGATTAAAAAAATAAAGTTTCATTGAAATAAAAAAAAAAAATTGGAAAAATATTTTGGGCTTTCTAAGATGAATAAAAACACTTCTTTCAAAAAACAAATCTTTACTTTATGGAAAGAACTTTCAGGAAAGAAAAACAAGAACATTTTTTGAAATTTCATTGTTCTAGAAAAAGGCAATGAGACTTTATTTTTCTATTTTTTTGAAAAAATAAATTCACATATATTTTTTCCATAACAACCTTAATAAAATTATTTGGGGAAGTATTTTTATTAACCTTCATTTAAAGTTTCTTAAAAGATGGGAAATCTAAAAACGAGGTATGGAAAATCATCCCTTTATGGTTTGTTGGCTTAGGTAAACTTTTATTTTATTTTATTTATTTATTCGATTTTTTCATTTTTGATCTTTTCTTTTTTATTTTCTTTTTGATATGTAGGAAAAATAAGAAAAAGAGAACTTACCTTGCTTCTATGGAATGTAGTTCTTCTTCTTTCTTCTTCTTTTCTTTTTGTCTTTCTTATCTCCTTCTTTCTTTTTCTTTTTTTTCTTTTTTTTTTTTGTAGAGATTCATAGCTACACTTCTTCTTTTTTTTTTTCTAATTTTTGAGATGTATTTCTAGAAGGAGAAAGTGCTATTAGCATGTAAAGACAGAGCATGTAACCAAGAGAGAGTAAATTAACAATAAAAAATTGGCGGCCAACCCTATTTATAGGGGTCGTATTCTGTGCACTCCTCAAGGCACACACCTTGGGGAGTGTGCTAGCCTTAATTGACATCTCTTTGTTGGATCAATTGATGGGTGCTTACCCCAATTTCATGAATTACACACTTTAGTCACCCTAATTAACGTACTGGGGAGTTGACTTTGTGATTTGACCTACAAAAGTCATGCCATTAATAGAAATGGATTGAGGGACTCCTTAAGGTGCTGGGGGAACTTCAATTTTAGAATTCAAGACTCCATCTTATTTTCGAGAGGTGTTTGTTAAGTGATTTTTATAATTTAGGCACTTTTTGTCAATTACATGTGGTTTTTTATTTTTCTTGAAATTGAAATGACAAAAGTGAAATTAAACTATCCAAATTAATAATGAAATTTTTAATTTCAGAAAATAAAATATTTTTCGCTGTCAATTTGACAAAACGAGCAAAAAATATAGTTTTTTGGATAAAATAGAAAGTAATTGGATTTGGTAAAATTTCTTAAAATTAAAGGGTAGGAAACGAAATTAACTATATCCAAAGGTGATATAATATGAAAATACACTTCCAATTTAATCAATTTAGTCCCCAATTAACTTTTAAAAATTCTAATTTTAGCCTGAAACTTTATTTCTTGGCCAAATTTAATTAAATTTTTATTTTTATTTTTATTTATTTTTCAAAACGTAAAATAAAATTTAAATACTTGAATCTAAGTCACAAATTTGTCCCTTCAAACATAGTTCAAAATTTGTCCAAATTTGCACTTTAGACCTGATATTTTTACAAAACATGAAAACAAAACAAAATACTGTGTCTACAAATAGGGTAGAAGATCTTCGAAAATCAAAATAGTTAAAGTAGACTGAATCTACTGCCATTGGTCGACCGACCTTTTCAGCGGTCAACCGTTCTGGCCAGTACCTCTCTTTCATATTTTCTTTCAAGCTATTATTCTAGTTAGTTGACCGACCATTTTTTAATTAACCAGAACCTTCTCACTTTATGTTTTAAAATTATTTTCTCAATTTAACACTTTATGAAAATTATTTTGGATCTTGAATTTATTACTTCTAATAATAACACTTAATATAATAAATTTTAAGTGTCGTGCATGATCCTAATTGGGTTGTATTAAGAGAATAAGAGTATTGACTTATTTTTACCTAGAAATATTAAAAATCTTCAATGCCTAAAAAATTATTCAACGTCATCACTTGCAACCATCTTGAATTCCTCGTAAAATCTTTGCCTTACAAATATTCAACGATTAATATCTTTTTCGATTCAATTTTTTTTTTTTTGACCAATCGGAACTCTAATCTGAAATCACTCAATTAAAAAATTGTTTTCTTAAAACATCAATGTTCAATTGTCCATCAAAATACATAGGGATAATAATGAACATTCTTGTTGTTTGAGTATGTCAACGTTTTCAAATTTTTGAACATTCTTGTTAACATATCATTTGCATGAATGTTCGCCCACCATTATCGAGGCACAACCAAGAACAAATCAAAACAATGAAAAACACTAAGATTAATGAAAAATAATGTGGCGTGAACATTTTACCAAACCACACATGAACATTCACTAAGCACACTAGTATGAACATTCAAAAAAAATAAAACTCACAGCGAACAATAGTGGCGAACATAAAAAAGGCAGTGGAGAACAACACAAGACAAAGCAACAACGATGGTGTGGGCAAATTCTACGGCGGTGAAAATCTAGATCTGGAATTGTTTTGATTGTATACACGACATGTTGACCATCCCATAAAAAAAAAAAAAAAAAAAAAAAAAATATATATATTTTGTTGTATTTCCAGAAAATAAAAAATAGAAAAAAGAAAAAAAGAAAAAAAATAGAAAAATGGCAAAAAGAAAAAAAGAAAGGAAAGTTGAAAACAAAAAGGAAATTTTTGAATTTTGAAATATAAAATATAAGAGAAAGGAAAGAGAGGAGAGAAAATTGGTAGAGAAGTGAGGGAGAGAGAGAGAAAGAGAGATAGAAAAGAAAAAGAAGGTAGGGCCCGCGGAGAGAGAGAGGAAGAGAGAGGAGAGAGAGAGAGAGAGAAAGTGGAGAAGGGAGAAATTAAGAGAAATAAAGGAAAAATAAGAAAGTAGGGCCCACATTAGTCAACAAGTCAAACAAAAGTGTCGTGTGGCGGCTTCTCACACTGCCATATGACCAATTCATGCCACGTCAGTGCCCTTCCTTCTAGAAACCATTTCTCACGACTTTTTCTTATTCCTAGTCAAATTAAGGTCAAGATTTGGCGGAAAGTGCTAGTTTTTCAGGATTTTTTTAATTCCACATTTTTCTCTATAAATAGAACCCTTCCCCTCACAATTTAAGCACTTAAAAAAATAAGAGAGAAACCCACCTGAAGAGCGATTCTCAACAAAACTCATTCGGGAAGCCGTCTTCAAGAGGAAAAAACCTATACGTCGGCGATCTTTACCAAGGTAGATATGATTCTTCCTTAATTCTATTTTATTTTTTTATTTATCGAAATTTAGATTAGTGTGAGTTTAGTTATGTTAAAATTATCTGATAACTCGATGAAAACGCCGGGACAAGGCTTTCCTTTTGGGCTTAGCCTTTGAGTGTGAGATGAGGATGATTTTTTTATTTTATTTTTATTATTATTATTATTTATTTATTTATTTATTTATTTAAGTTGTTGTTATACTTAAAAAAAATAAAATAATAATAATAATAAAACAAAAATAATAACAAATTGTTTTGTTAGAATTAATTTTCACAAGCCTTAGTTTGAATTCAACAATTCCATATATTGAAGGACAAGTTTCTTTACGGAAAATTTGATAGTCCAAATAAAATAAAATTTAGAAACAATCGGTTTAGTAAATTGTTTTCTTCGGTAAGTCGATTTGTTGGATTTTACTTAAGTTATGGTGGAATTAATAGTTTCTGTGATATTTCCTTGATTCTCATTTTTATAGAATTTAAGAGAATGTAAAATTAGAACATCTTCTAATTAATTTGAAAAATTAAGAAAGTGGGCATTTCGTGACATTACATTCATAGAAAATATTATAATATTAAATGTCACTTTGCAAGTTGACTTTTTCATTATATATAAAATAATTAGATGGATTTTCCAACTTAAATTAAAGATTTTATCAAAAACATAGATAAAACTACCCCTCAGAGACCATCCTTATTGAGTCTTTAATATTTGATAAGAGGTCATACCCGATGGGAACATTCCCAAAAATATAATAAAAATTATCCTATCTTATTTTTAAAAATACAAAAAATATTTCATAAGATGGAAATGATTTCCAAAAATACAAAAGAAAACGTTCAGACTAAATTAATGGGACTTAATTAGATATCAGGTACCATTTTCAGATGGGAGTCTTGGGGTGTCTAACACATTTCCTTAGCATAACTGACCCCCGAGCACTTAAATGAATATTTGGTTTGACCGTGTTTTTTAGAGTCAACTTTTACTTAGGACTTTTACATTGTTTTCATTTTGCATCATGCCTCTCCGTGATGGTTTTTTCTTTTTGCATTTTGCCTTTCTATGATGGCTTTTCATTTTGCATTTTGTCTCTCCTCGATGGCTTTTCATTTTGCATTCTGCCTCTCCATGATAGATTTTTTATTTTTTGCATTTTTTCTCTCCGTGACGACTTTTTATATTTTGCATTGCCTCTCTATGGGTGTAATAGGTTTTCCAAACCAAACTTGTTAGTTTTCGAGTATTTTTATAGTATTTTAATACGTTTTATTCTTTTTGTTATAAATTCGGTGTGGGGGGTGAAAAATGATGAAAACGGATCATAAACGATCAAATCGGATCAAGAGCGGTAGAAGAACAAGCAAAATGGAAAAATTTAGAACCTACAGCCCACCGCCGTGGCAGTCAAAATATAGAGAAAGGGCCTAAACTTTCTGCAAATCCACTGCCGCAGTGGTGAGATCCACCGCCACGATGGTAAAACAACAAAATGTCTCTGCTCCCACCGCTACATCTACTGCCACGGCGGAGACCACTGCGGACATACCCACCGCCGCGGCGATCACTATGCACAAATTTTAGATATTTTTTTAGAAATTTTGTTCCCTAATAGATGTGAAAAACCTATCTATTTCCAATCTGAATTTGTTAGTTTTCGAATATGTTTATATGTATTTTTATTATGTTTTAATTAGTTTTCATACTTTTTGTATAAATCAGGTGTGTGGGGCAAAAAGATAGGAAACTAGAGCGAAAACGATAAGATCAAACTAAAGCGGTTTGAAGTTACGGTGGATAAACAAGTTCGGAGGCTAAAAGATGAAACAGGCCCACCGCTTAGGCTCCAGACCACCGCCTAAGCGGTGAAGATGCTGAAAAGAGCAAAATGTTATTGACGGATGACCGCCTAGGCAAAGATTCTATCGCCTAGGCGAAAATCCAGCAGAAGCGAAGAAGGGCTACTGACAGCCGCTCGCCTAGGCGAAGAAAACTTCGCCTAGGAGAAATTTCAACAGAATGTTCTCCCAGTCCACCGCCTACTTTACCGCCTAGGAGATCAGACCGAACTGACCTAACTCCGCCTAGGCCCAATTTTCACCGCCTAGGCGGATTTGCCCTGCACAGTCTTGAGATATTTTTAGATATTTTCAGGATTTTTTTCTATAAATACCCCTTTTCCACCCCCTTGGCCGGTGACTCTCTTCTCTCTCTTGCATTTTTTAGCCCCTAAGGTTATACTTGGCTATAAATACCCCATCTCCTCCCCCTTGGCCGGTGACTCTCTTCCCTCTCTTGAATTTTTTAGCCCCTTAGGCTATATTTAAGCCAAGGGTTAGAAATTTTAGTGGTGGAGCTCGCATCCCGAAGTGGAGAAGACGGCGAATCGATCGTTGAGCATTCTTAGCAATTTATCTTCGGACGAGGCTAAGTTCTTCGATTGTTTTTTCTTATTTCTTTATCTTAGGAGTATGTGAGAATATTTAGCTCGTTATTTTCTTGTATATGCGGCTATGGCCTCAAGTTAAATATGGATTGTAGTAGGGATTAACAATAAATTTATAAATACGTTGTTTGGATGATTTCGGTGTTTCGTTTGTGATTGTTCTTCATAGTTTGATTGTATTTATCGTATTGTTTGTTTATTATGCTTGGATTGATAAATGGAGAATACGGGGTTTTGATAAACCCCGGATTCAGATTAAGGTAAATAAACGCCATGATTCTATAACTTGGTCGGGGTTTGAATCGTGGACAATCAATGACGTTGGGCAAGACACAAGCTACCTAGGGTCGTTAAGACATTGAGGGGGACTTCTTTGTTGACTAGAAGTTGTGTTATATCCCTCGTCTTACACTCGGAAGAGGTGGCGAGGGAGTTTTAGAACGGAGATTGTCGATAGGGTAAATACAACGCGACGATCCAATAACCCGGGAGGGAGTTGGATTGTGTGCAATCAATGATGCTGGGCTAGACTCACGTGATCTAGGGTCGTTAAGACGTTGAGGGGGACTTCTTTGTTGACTCGAAGTCATGTATTCTCCCGTCTTACACTCAAAAGAGGTGACGGTGGAGTTTACGTACCGAGATTGTCAAATAGGTCGAACAGCGTAAACGTAAGTAAATCGAGATCGAACACGTATTTGTAAACACGTTAATCCCTAGGCGATTCTTCACCCTAAAACATATTAGCATATTAGTGTAGTTAATTTAGGTTAAATTAGTATTAGTTTAATTAATTAAATACATTTGTTTTCTCCTAGATAAAATTAGGTCACGACAAACGCGGTATTCGATAGTAATGACAACAATCCCTGTAGATACGATAACCCAATCTTAACAATCACACTATACTAAAACTTAGACCTCGTATACTTGCGAGTGTAAGTAGCGGCGTGTTTTTCCCGCGCTACCATTCCCTATTTCCTTCCTTCTCTCCTCTATATCGGCCATTAGAGACCTATTAGTTTTAGAATAGATTTGAGAGTGTTTTGGGGAGTGCTCAACCAAATTCGAAGGAGAAGACCACGTTGCGATGAAGGAGAAGCAATCTAAGATTGGTTTTAGCATTAAATTTTCAAATAACGGCTAGTTCTCTTCATTTGTTTCTTTATTTCTTAACTTTGGTTTATTGTTTGAGCATGTTTAGCTCGTTTATCATTGTATATACAGTTATGGCCATTAGCTAAATGGATATTGTCTAGGGATTAATATAATTTATGAATATGTGGTTTATTTGAAATTGGTGTTTCGTTAATGGTTGTTCTTCGTTATTTGATTGTGTTTATTGTTATTCTTCATTGATATCCCATTTTAGATATATTGAGAATACGGGGTTTGACTCTCAAGAGAGATAACCCCGAATTCGGACTAGGGTTAAACACAACGTGACGATCTAATAACCCAAAAGGGAGTTAGAAAGTGTGCAATCAATGACATTAGGGCAAGACTCATGTGACCTAGTGTAATTAATACATTGAGAGGGACTTCTTCACTGACGCGAAGTCGCATATTCACTCATCTTACACTTGGGAGAGGCGGTGAGTAAGTTTACGATACAGAGATTGTTAGATAAGTTGAACACCGTTAACGTAAGTCAAATGATTCAAAAAAATGAAGTTAATCCCTAGATAATCCATCCCCCTAAAACATCTCAATTTAATTTATATAGTATAATTAGGTAAATTAGTATTTTAGTTTAGTATATTATTAATTATAAACACATTTTTTATCACCTAGACAAAGTTAGGTTATGATAATTTTGGTACTCGATAATAATATCAATCAATCCCTTTGGATATAACAACCCCTACTCTTCCAATCTATACTAAAACTTGACCTGTACAATTGCGGTGAAATTTGTGACGTATTTACGTGCTACCAAGTTTTTGGCGCCGTTGTTGGGAATTGTGTTTTAGATTATTGTTGATATTGTAAGTAAATAACTTGATTTTAATTTAGGCATTTCTTTTGTTTATAATTTTTTTTTTTTTTTTTGTTTGTAGTTTTGTTTTCTATTTCTCATGCAGGGTACTTGAAGATGCTAGATCAATAAGTATTGATACATTTGTTTCAACGGGATTCCAAGCCGTTTTACTTTGCTTGGGATCGATACAAGGACTTGTTATTCCAATTTCCAAATCATCGTTTCCCGAGCGAGTGTCAACTATTGAACTTCCCCAATGGGTTACTAGCCGCAACCAGAACATAGATTGAAAGAGGAAACAGTACCACCTCTTTCAACCAACTAACTGCGAATGAAGCCTATTGATTATTGGAAGATATGGCGGCCTTTGATTATCAGAGTTCAAATTATTCACCAAGTCACCAAAACTTGGGGATTGTTTCAATACTACGGCGCCATGGATTGACATTTTTAACCAACAGGAGGAGTCTTCCCCCGCCTTGGAATAGATACTTTCCACATTTATAAGGGAGACTCAGGCTTTTTGGAGGGCGACAAATGACTGGATCAATGAGCACGAGGATCGTATCGACAATATTGAGATGGTCAGCGCCCAAATCGATATGACTGTAACGTCTCTTTAGACAAAAATTGGTTGTGTTATCTGCTTAATTGAGGCCAAGTGAGACGTGGTGGCACTAAGCGTCACAAATGCCATATTCATCGAAAGCCACCACGAGGAACTGGAAACAAGCGGAAAGAGCTTGGGAGCATTCACAGATGATTATTCGAATAAGCCGGGAACCCAAGCATGGATCGACAACTGTGATTCCTCACCATTGGAGATCCACATTGTGATGCCACCATTGATCCCAAACGATCACACCTACGAGGATCCGATGTGGCTCACCTGTCCTTTGCCACCATTAGCAATAGGCTTTCATGCCCACAAAGTACATGAGTCGGTGAGGAGTGTTGTTGAAAGTTTGAGCCAAAAAATGCCAAATCTTGCAAGTCTCGAGGGCGTTCTAAACCAAGACCCATACGTGGTGTTGTACGACACTGACTATGGGCGGAAGTCGCTTTTTGACGAGCACTTCTTCGTGTCAAGCCGAAGACAATAAATCAAGCATTTCTTGGGAGGCAACCCAAGTTAAAAAAATAAAATTAAATCCATCACAACCGACTTGATTCGGAGGCGTTATTCTCTCGTCTCCCAAGTACATGTTCTAAACCCTCGTTTTTATTATCATGCTATATGTTGTCATTGGGATTGCTGGTGGGTCGTTTTGGACATTACCCATTTTAAGTCGGGGGTGATGTGTTGTATGTTTAGTATATGTTTTAGTTGTTAGTTTTGTTTTGTTTTTTAAATGTGTGCATGTTTGTTTAGGTTAGTTATAGTTACGTGCTGAGTTTTGACTTCAATTAGACCATTACTCGATAATGAGTCTATCCCCTAATTGTTTATTGAGATACAGTGTAAAGCTCATTAATGTGTGTTCTATGTGCTTGATGTAACATTTTAGTAAAAGTTATTGTAGATCCAAAATGTACGAGCACATAAACTCAATGTATAACTATCCAATTGATTTAAAAATGATTATCCGTCACCCAAATTCATGACAATTGGGATTTTAGAACTTGATTTGGGGAAAATTCGAGGCAAAATCCTAGTCGAGGTAGTTCAGGAGATATGATTTAGGCATTCATTTATTCGCTTGAGCCTTTGAAGTCTACCATGTAATATCATTTATCCCGCATTACCCTGTCGAAGTCTTAAAGTCGTCTCAATTCTGAACACGTAACTAATACCCTAGCTAATTGAATTCTTTCCAAACCTATATCGTTGAACCTAAGGCCCAATCTTCAGTGAAATCAAATTAGCATTTGTTTACTCTACTTGAAGTGAACGGTTGGGTTTTCGGCGAACTATTAATTGGTTCAGTATTCGAGTACACACTTGTCGTTTTTCTTTCATATTTCCCACACCCGTGAAATTATGAAAATCAAATAAGTTTGGGGGTGTGTTTGCTAAAATATATATATATATATGGTTTTATTTTCCGTTTCTTTTAACAAGTGAATACGAAGTTCATAAATATATGTTCAAGGTTGTTTCACATTTATCTATGGGGGTTCGAGTGTGAGAGTTCCAAGCATGTGCCTCAAGTATCGTCAAGTTAACGACATTAACCTATTTTCTATTTTCGATATACCCTTGGTCGTTTTCTAAAACCAAACCAGTCCTACTGATTTTTTTTTAATTACTTAGCCTACATTAGTAGAGAATAGAACCCATGTCAGGCTTATGGATTCCCTATAACTTTTTGGTTTTAGTTATGAGCTTATTTGATGGATAATCCAATCCGATCGACGGATAGTTGTATAATTGAGTGTTATCACACACACATTGATAGGATATAGAATGCCACTTAGTATCATCGAATGTTGAAATTCTAGAACACCACATGGTGTGTTTTATTCTTGAACTTGATAGGATTGGGGGTCGATGAAGGAAAAATCGTTTGGCCGGTAGATGATATTCAAAACTTGCACATTATTATTTTTAGTGTTTTTGATGTTTAGTTTTTAAATTCATAATTAGTTGTTATATTTCTTGTATTGTGTGGGTGTTTTGCTCGAGGACTAGAAAAATTCTAAATTTTGGGGTATTTGACAAGTGTAATTTACTTATCTATTTTCAAACCGAACTTGTTAGTTTTCGAGTATTTTTATAGTGTTTTAATACATTTTTATTCTTTTCGATATAAATCAGGTGTGTGGGGTAAAAAATGATGAAAACGGATCACAAACGATCAAATCGGATCAAGAGGGGTGGAATAACGATGGAAAACAAGCAAAATGACAAAATTCAGAACCTGCGGCCCACCGCTGCGGCGGTTGAAATACAAAGAAAGGGCCTAAATTTTTTGCAAATCCACCACCGCAGTGGTGCGATCCACCGCCACGGCAACAAAATAACAGAATGTCTCTGCTCCCACTGCCGACATACCCACCGCCACGGTGGTCACTCTGTACTGATTTTAGATTTTTTTTTAGATTTTATTAGATATTTTGTTCCCTATTTCATTCCTCCTCTCCTCTATTTCAGCCATTAGAGACCCCTTAGTTTTAGAATACATTGAAAATGTTTTGGGGAGTGATCAACTAAATCCAAAGGAGAAGAACACGTTGCGAAGAAGAAGAAGCGATCTTAGAACTGTTTTAGCATCAAATCTTCTGATAACGGCTAGTTCTCTTCGTTTCTTTCTTTATTTCTTAACTTCAGTTTATTGTTTGGGCATGTTTAGCTCATTTATTTATATGCTTGTTTAGATATATTGAGAATACAGGGTTTGACACTCGGGAGAGGTAACCCCGAGTTCGTACTAGGGTTAAACACAACGCGACGATCTAATAACCCAAAAGGGAGTTAGAAAGTGTGCAATCAATGACGTTGGGGGCAAGACTCATGTGACCTAGTGTTATTAAGACATTGAGTAAGACTTCTTCGTTGACGCAAAGTCACATATTCACTCCTCTTAGGCTCGGGAAAAGTGGTGAGTGAGTTTAGGATACAGAGATTGTCAGATAAGTTAAACACCGTTAATGTAAGTCAAAAAATTCAAACACATTGAAGTAAATGAAGTTAATCCCTAGATAATCCATCTCCCTAAAACATCTCGATTTAATTTATATAGTATAATTAGGTAAATTAGAATTTTAGTTTAGTATATTATTAATTATAAACACATTTTTTATCGCCTAAATAAAGTTAGGTTATGACAATTGCGGTACTCAATAATAATCTCAACCAATCCTTGTGGATACGACAACCCTTACTCTTCCAATCTATACTAAAACTTGCCCCGTACAATTACAGTGAAAGTAGCGATGTATTTTTGCACTACCAAGTTTTCGGCGCCATTGCTGGGGATTGTGTTTTAGATTATTGTTGATATTATGAGTAAATAACTTGATTTTAATTTAGGCATTTCTTTTGTTTATAATATATATATATATATATATATATATATATATATATATATATTTTTTATTTTTGGTGTTTTGTTTTCTGTTTCTTATGTAGGGTACTTGAAGATGCTAGATCAACAAGTATTGATGCATTTCTTTCAACGGGATTTTGAGTCGTTTTACTGTGCTTGGGATCGATACAAGGAATTGTTATTCCGGTTTCTAAATAATCGTTTCCCGAGGGAGTGTCAACACCTGAACTTTCCCGATGGGTTATTAGCTGCAACCAGAACGTGGGTTGAAAAAGAAAACGGTTCTACCTCTTTTGACCAACTAACTATGGATGAAGCGTATTGGTTGTTGGAAGACATGGTGGCCTTTGATTATCAGAGTTGGAATTATTCTCCAAGTCACCAAAACTTGGGGGATTGTTTCAATACTACGGCGCCATGGATTAATATCCCGAACCAACAGGAGAAGTCTTCCCCCGCCCTAGAAACGATACTTTCCACAATTATGGGGGAGACTCAGGCTTTTTGGAGGGCGACAAATGACTGGATCAATGAGAACGAGGATCATCTCGACAATATTGAGACGATTTACGCCAAAATCGATGTAACTGTAACATCTCTTTAGACTCAAATCAGTCATCTTATCTACTTAATTGAGGCCGAGTGAGATGTGGTGGCACTGAGAGACACAAATTCCACATTCTTCGAAAGCCACCACGAGGAATCGGAAACGAGCCGAAAGAGATTGGGAGCATTCACAGATGATTATTCGAATGAGCTGAGAACCCAAGCATAGATCGACAACTGTGATTTCTCACCATTGGAGATCTACATTGTGATGCCACTTTCAGTCCCAAACGATCACATCTACGAGGATCCGAGGTGGCTCACTTGTCCTTCGCAGCCATTAGCAACATCCTTTCATGCCCACCAAGTACATGAGTCGGTGAGGAGTACTGTTGAAAGTTTGAGCCGAAAAATGCCAAATATCTCCAGTCTTGAGGGCATTCTGAACCAAGACCCATACGTGGTGTTGTACGACACTTACTATGGGCAGAAACCACTCTTTGATGAGCACTTCTCTATAGCAATCCGAAGACAATAAATCAAGCGCTTCTTGAGAGGCTACCCAAGTTAAAAAAAAATTAAATCCGTCACAGCCGACTTGATTCGGAGATGAGATTCTCACGCCTCATAGCCGACTTGATCCGGAGATGCTTCTTGTGTACATATCTGTTTAGGTTAGTTATAGTTATGTGCTGAGTTTTGACTTCATTTGGGCCATTACTCGATGATAAGTCTATCCCCTAATTGTTTATTGAGGTAGAGCGTAAAGCTCATTCATGTGTGTTCTATGTGCTTTACGTATCGTTTTAGTAAAAGTTATTGTAGATCCTAAATGCACTAGCACGTAAACTCGATGTCTAACTATCCAATTGATTTAAAAATGATTATCCGTCACCCAAATTCATGACAATTGGGATTTTATATTTTGATTTGGGGAAAATTCGTGGTGAAATCCTAGGCGAGGTAGTTCGGGAGATATGATTTAGGCATTCATTTAATCGCTTGAGCCTTTGAAGCCTTCCATATAATATCATTTATCCCTCATTATCCTATTGAAGTCTTAAAACCGTCTCAATTCTGAACATGTAACTAATACCCTAGCCAATTGAATTCTTTACAAACCTATATCGTTGAACCTAAGGCATAATCCTGGGTGAAATCAAGTTAGCGTTTTTTTACGCTACTTGAAGTGAGCGGTTGGGTTTTTGATGAATTATTGATTGGTTCGGTATTCGAGTACTCACTTGTCATTTTTCTTTCATATTTCCCACACCCATGAAATTATGAAAATCAAATAAATTTGGGGGTGTGTTTGTTAAAAAATAAAAAAATAAAAAAATAAAAATAAAACATGTATATACGGTTTTATTTTCCGTTTCTTTTTACAAGTGAGTATGAAGTTCATAAATATATGTTCAGGGTTGTTTCCAATTTGTCTATGGGGATTCGAGTGTGAGAGTGCCAAGCATGTGCCTCAGGTATCGTCAAGTTAACGACGTTAACCTGTTTTCTATTTCCGATATACCTTTGGCCATTTTTCAAAACCAAACCAAGTCATTATGATTATTTTGAATTGCTTAGCCTACATTAGTGGAGAATAGAACCCAGGTCAGCCTTATGGATTCCCTATACCTTTTTGGTTTTAATCATGAGCTTATTTGATGGATAATCCAATCCAATCGACGGATAGTTGTATAATTGAGTTTTATCACACACATGTTGATAGGATCTAGAATAGTGCTTACTATCATCGAATGTTGAAATTCTAGAACACCACATGGTGTGTTTTATTCTTGAACTTGATAGGATTAGGGGTCGATGAGGGAAAAATCGTTTGGCCAGTAGATGATATTCAAAACTTGCACATTATTGTTTTTTAGTGTTTTTTATTTTTAGTTTTTAAATTCATAATTAGTTGTTATATTTTCTTGTATTGTGTGGGTATGTTTCTCAATAACTAGCAAAATTCAAAATTTGGGGGTACTTGATAGGTGTAATTTACCTATCTATTTCAAAACTGAACTTGTTAGTTTTCGGGTATTTTTATAGTGTTTTAATACGTTCTAATATGTTTTTATTCTTTTTATTATAAATTAGGTATGTGGAGTGAAAAGTGTTGAAAACAGATCATAAACAATCAAATCGGATCAAGACGGGTGGAAGAACGGTGGAAAATAAGCAAAAGGGCAAAATTCAGAACCTGCAGCCCACCGCTGCAGCGGTCAAAATACAAAGAAAGGGCCTAAACTTTTTGGAAATCCACTGTCGTAGCGGTGAGATCCACCGCCGCGGCAGTGAAACAATAGAATGTCTCTACTCCCACTGCCGACATACCCACTGCCACAGCGGTCACTCTGCACATATTTTAGATATGTTTTTAGAAAACAAAATTCCTTGTTTCCTTCCTCCTCTCCTCTATTTTGGCCATTAGAGACCCCATAGTTTTAGAATACATTTGAGAGTATTTGGGTGAGTGCTCAACCAAATCCGAAGGAGAAAAACATGTTGTGAAGAAGGAGAAGTGATCTCAGAACGGTTTTAGCGTGAAATCTTCAGATAAAGGATAGTTCGCTTCGTTTCTTTCTTTATTTCTTAACCTCGGTTTATTGTTTATGCATGTTTAGCTCGTTTATCATTGTTGTTGTTGGCCCAGTAGAATACCCAAAGGGGGGGTGAATTGGGTAATTATAAAATATTATCATAATATACTTGAATAAATCAAATAATTAATTTTATGCCTAAATTAATTATTATCTTTATACCACAGCGGAATTAAAATAAATCTAAGTACAGACCCAAATAGCAAAAATAAATAAATTAATAATGCAGCACACCAAGATATATCTTGGTTCACCAAGTTACTCTTGGCTAGTCCAATTTTCCGAGCCCCACGGACATTCACACACACTAATTCTCAAGATCCCTTTAAAGGTAGAAACCAAACCCACACATCAATTCTTTTATAAGCTCAGAATCAACCTTTACAATTTTCTTTTCTCAGGCTAAGGAAGAACCTCTACTTTTTACAGGTTAAAGAATAACCTAATTCTTTTTAACACTTAGGCTCAACAATCAAAACTTCACCAAAACACTCTAAATTTCCTTTTACTAGGTAAGGATTGAATCGTTCCAAAATCACTCAAAACAAAAACACAATTCTTATCTAAGAAGAATCACTACCTTAATCTCTTTATAGGAAGAGACTAAAACCCTGCTACCATTGATTAAATATCTCCAATGATATTTAATCCGTCACAACTCACCAATATAAAAATTGATAAGTAAATCTCACTCAGAGCTTCTACCATTCTAGATAAATAAAAACTCAATTAATAGCCCAACTAGTGATAGAAATATGTGAGATGCAGAAACCTGATTTTAACAAGATATGGGTAGCAAATTGGAGCACGTAATCAGATTCAAGAAATTGTTTGAAAAAATATTTTCTTCAAAAATCAAAAATAATTTCTAAGATCAATTTCCAAAAATAAAATAATAAACAAGCAATAATCAGTATGGAAAGACCTCACCCAGAATCACATTATTAACAATTAGAACAACGCAGTTTTAATTCCAGTATCAGCAAAAATTGATCGCAGTTGATTATTAGAATCACTCTTAGAATAGCTCACAATGAATTAGAATGATAACTCTTATAAAAGCTCTCTCAAAATGATATAAACTGATTTTCTCTCTTAGAATGATTAACCTTACTTAGAAAATTCGCAGGTCTATATTAAGGCATATGTAATCAGCCTCCTAACGGCTAGTTTAAAAGTGTCATGACAATAAAATACTCTTATAGACCCCTTATATCAGAAGGACTTCATTTAGGTTCAATTTTACTTAATAACAACTTTTAAAACTCTTAATTAAATTCCCAAAGTATTTCTCAATCGAAATAATAAGTGTAGAATCCATTTTAATTACCAAATTGAGAAACATTAATATTTAATGACCCATATTGAAAGAATTTAATTAGTATACGAACCATATCTTAAATATTAAGAATATTCCTTAAATCTCTCTTGAATCCTAACAAAAAACGACTACTTTGGATTTAAAATCGGATCAAACAATATCCTAAACCAGCACATTCAGTCGACTGCCCAACGCCGCTTGCAGCCAAACCATTGCCGCAGCGATAATAGGTCGACCACTTGGTCGACTCGCAAATTCAGAGAGTTTGTCATGCTTTTGCCGGTTGACTGCTTGATCGACTCGCAGATTCAGAGAGTTCAGATGTTTTCATAGGTCGACCGGTCGGTCGACTTTTTAATTTAGGATGTTCCATCTTCCTTCTCCAGTCGACTCTTCAGTTGACTGTCTTCTTTTGAATCACTTCTCTGATCTCGTTTTTAGCCTACTTTATTTTACGATTTCGTCCCTTCATCCATTTTTATATTTAAATAAGCTCTACTAATATTCTGATATTCCCTTTTAGTCATTCAAAAATATTTCTTTTTAATTCACATAGGAGCAAATAAATATACTTAACAAAAACACACATCAAAGATAAGATTCATTTTGTGTCATGTGTGTGTTCCTAAATGGGATATTAAAAGTTAATATTTACCTGGGTTGTTTTCCCTAATTTCTTCAAACTCTTAATACTTCTTCATAATCTTGATATCTTCATTTGGCATCCATTCTATTTGACATCTTCATTACTAGAACTTTAAATAACTGAAACACTTAATCAAACATTAACTCTACCAATACTTAATTGTTCATCAAAATTTTGGGATCAACAATCTCCCCATTTTTTATGATGACAATTAACTTTGATATGTTCTTTAAAATAAAATATAACCGTACCCCCCCTGAATCCGAGGACGGGTTCTTTAACTCATTAAAGCGTCACAATGAATATTTCAATAATGCACAATTTAAAAAATACTCAATAAAGCACAATTTTTTAAATTTCTCCCTTTTTATTAAACCACAATTTTAAAATACTCTCCATAAATAAAACATCACTCATTTCTCCCCTTTTGTCATCTTCAAAAACAAATTTAGGTAGGAAGGAGAAAATAACAAACATGTAGCTCACACTAGGCAAACATCATTATGCCTAGCCATACCCAAACCGCAAATGATTTTCACAAACTGATCTTCCGCTAGTGGTTTGGTAAAAATATCAGTAAACTCGTCGAAGGTATCAATATACTCAATAATAATATCCATTTTCTGAATGTGATCACGAATAAAGTGATGTCTAATCTCTATGTGCTTAGTTCGTGAGTGCTGTGTAGAATTCTTACTTAGATATATAGAACTTTTATTATCACAAAAGTTTGGGACCTCCTCCATACAAACTCCAAAATCATTTAACTGTTGCTTAATATATAAAATTTGAGCACAATAGTTACCAGCTACCATGTATTCAGCCTCAGTAGTAGACAAGGCTATCGAATTATGTTTCTTGCTTGACCAAGAAACCAAAGCATGTCCTAATAAATGACATGATCCGCTTGTGATTTTTTGCTCAACTTTGCAACTGGAAAAGTCAGCATCAGAGTAACTTACCAATTTAAAATCACTCCCCCTAGGATACCATAAACCTAGGTCAGTCGTCCTCTTTAAATAACGAAAAATTCGAATAACCACAGTCAAGTGCGATTCTTTAGGACAAGAATGAAATCTAGCACAAAGACAAACACTATACATAATGTCAAGTCTACTAGTAATTAAATACAACAAGCTACTAATCATACCTCGATACATTTTTTCATTAACGCTTTTGCCCGTATCAACTTTTTAAATTTTTGTAGCCGTTGCCATGGGAGTTTTGTACTCTTTTGCTCATTCCAAGCCGTATTTCTTTAACAGCTCCTTGGTGTATTTAGCTTGGTTTATAAATATCCCTTCTTTAGTTTGCTTAATTTGTAATCCAAGAAAGAAATTCAGCTCTCCCATCATACTCATTTCAAATTCAACCTGTATTATCTTAGCAAACTCTTGGCAAAGATCCTCATTCGTAGATCCAAAAATGATATCATCAACATATACTTGTACTAATAGGATATTAAAATCAGGTTGCTTTACAAATAGTGTTATATCACAAATACCCCTTCGAAAATCATTTTTGATCAAATATCGGCTAAGTCTCTCATATCAAGCTCTCGGAGCTTGTTTGAGCCTGTACAAAACCTTGCGAAGTTTAAATACATGATCGAAAAATTTGTCACTTTCAAATCTCAGGGATTGTTCCACATAAACTTCTTCAGCTAGAAAGCCATTTAGAAATGCACTCTTTACATTCATTTGATATAGCTTAAAATTACATGAACATGCAAAGGCGAGTAGCATTCTAATTGCTTCTAGTCTAGCAACAGGAGCATAAGTTTCATCATAATCAATCCCTTCCTCTTGATTATATCCATGTACCACTAATCTTTCTTTATTTCTAATTACCATACCATATTCATCATTTTTGTTTCTAAAACCCCATTTAGTAGCAATAACTGGATAAAAATCCGTTCTCAGAACAAGACACCATACTTTGTTCTGCTCAAATTGAACTAATTCATCTTTTATTGTGGAAATACAAGATTCATCAATTAGCACCTCATTTAAATTTTTAGGCTCAATTTGAGATAAGAAAGCAAGATTAATTATATCCCTAAGAGAAGATCGAGTACTTACTCCTTTTTCAAAATTACCGATGATTTCTTTAATTAAATGCCCTAGTACTTTCTTTATAGCTCTTGGTAAAGTTAAATTCTTCTTCTTAGGTTCCTCCTCTTATTGAGACTCCTCTGGTGCATCATTACCTTGGTTTTGGTTATTTGAGAAACCTGCATCATCATCATCCAAAACCTTTCTCGACAAGTATGGATCAGTTTCTTCGAAAACAACATGCATAGTTTCTTCTACTACTAAAGTACGTTTATTATAAACTCTATAAGCTTTACTATTAGTAGTATATCTAAGAAAAATCCCATAATCGGATTTAGCATCAAATTTACCAAGATTATCCTTATCATTCAAACTGAAACATTTGCATCCAAAGACTTTAAAATATGAAATGTTAAGAGTCTTACCATTCCAGATTTCATATGGGGTTTTGTTAAACCCTCTACAAATTGATACCCGGTTGACCATGTGACAAGTGGTACTTACTGCTTCGGCCCAGAAGTAGCTTGGTAAATGATTTTCACTTAGCATTATTCTAGCCATATCTTGAAACGTTATGTTCTTCCTTTCTACTAAACCATTTTGTTGTCGTGATATTGGTGCAGAAAAGTTGTGAGCATAACCATGCTCATCACAGTAGTTTATCACTTCATCATTTTTAAATTCTCTTCCTCTGTCACTATGAATGTTAATAATAGAACATTGCTTCTTATTTTGAACACGTTTACAAAATTTAGCATAAACGGAAACAACTTCACTTTTCTTAGCAAGGAAGTATACCCAGGTAAATCTAGAATAGTCATCAACTATAACAAATGCATAGAAATTACCACCAAAACTAGCAACAGAGTTAGGCCCAAATAAATCAAGATGGAATAATTCCAGACATCTAGACGAGGACGTGTGTATCGTTTTCTTAAATGATGATCTAACTTGCTTGCCTAATTGACATGCATCACATATTTTATCATTCACATATTTCAAATCAGGTAGGCCACGTACAAGACTCTTCTTAGATAAGTTAGAAATTAACTCCATACTAGCATGCCTAGGTCTTCTACGCCATAACCAACTATTCTCAGATAAAGCATTCAAACAAGATAAATTTTGAGACTTAAAATCATCAAAAGAGCAAGTATAAACATTCTCAAAATGTGATGCAACTAACGAAATACTACTATCATGACTATTTTTAATTTAGAGAAGAAAATGTATTAAAATGAATTGGAGAGAAGTGTTCAACAAAGAGGAGTTGACTGATGGGTATAAGACAAACATGCTGAATTGATCAGTTGATTGATAAGTCGACCGATGAGAAAAAAGTGAAGTCTCTGAATCTAGAAGTTGATAGATAAGTCAACCGATGAACGTCCTTGGCTACATCCTGAATTGGGCAGTCGACTGACCAGTCGACCGATGAAGTTGTTTTAGGATCTTGTGTATTCCGAAATCATATCTAAAAATAGCCAGTTTTGGTTAAGATTTGAGAGAGATTTTGGGGATATTATCTATATTTAAGATATGGTTCTAATACTAATTAAATTCTTTTAATATGGTTCATTAAATATTAATGTTTTTCAATTTGGTACTTGAAATAAATTCTATACTTATTTATTTAGATTTAGAAATACTTTGGGGGTTTAATTGAGAGTTTTGAAAGTTGTTATTAAGTGTAATTGAACCTAAATGAAGTCCTTATGATATAAGGGGTCTATAAGAGCTTTTAATTATTATGACACTTGTAAACTAGCCGTTAAAAGGCTGATTATATATTCCTTTAAATAGACCTGCGAATTTCATTAGCAAAATTAAGTAGTAAACAAGAGAGAAATCATATCATATCATTTGTGAGCTTTTATAAGAGTCATCATTCTGAGATATTGTAAGCTTTGATAAGACTCATCATTCTGAGGTATTGTAAGCTTTTCTGAGAGACGATCTTGAAGATCAATTGCGATTAATATTTGCTGTTACCGGATTTGAAGTTACATCATTCTAATCATTATTTTTATGGATTCTAGGTGAGATCTTTCCAATTATATTCTTTCATTGAATTATTTGTTTATATTTTAGAAATTGATCTTAGAATTTGTTTCTGATTTTTTGAAGAAAATATTTTTACAAACAATTTCTTGAATCTGATTACGTGATCCAATTTTCTATCCATATTCTTGTTAAAAATAAATTTTTGTATCTCACGTATTTCTATCACTAGTTGGGATATTAATTGAGTTATTGTTTATCTGGGGTGGTAGAAACTCCGAGTGAGATTTACTTCTTATCAATTTTTGTATTGGTGAGTTGTAACAGATTAAATACTATTAAGGGTATTTAATCAACGGTAGCTAGGTTTTAGTCTCTTCCTGTAAAGAGATTGAGGCAGTGATTCTTCCTGGATAAGAATTATATTGTGAGTGATTTGTAAATGTTCCATCCTTACTTGGGAAAAGGATAGTTGGAGTGTTTTGAGAGGTTTTGATTCTTGTGCCTTAGTGTTAAAAAAGAATTAGGTTATTCTTTAACCCGTAAAAAATAGAGGTTCTTCCTTAGCCTGAGAAAATGATATTGTAAAGGTTGATTCTGAGCCTGTAAAAGAATCGGTATAAGGGTTTGGTTCCTACCTTTAAAGGGATCTTGGTTTTAGTGGGTGCGACCTCCGTGGAGCTCGGGGGACTGGATTAGCCAAGAGTAACTTGGTGAATCAGTACAAATGTTTTGTGTGCTGCTATATTTACTTTGCTATTTTTGTTGTTTGGGTGTGCATTTAGTTGATTATATTATTCCGTTGTGTTATAAAGATAATAATTAATTTAAGCTTAAAATTAATTATTTGATTTATTGAATTTTATTCTGATAGTTTTTTAAAATACCCAATTTACCCCCCCTCTTGGGTATTTTACTGGGCCAATAATTGTATATATGGTTATGGTTATTAGCTAAATGGATATTGTCTAGAGATTAATATAATTTATGAATATGTGGTTTATTTGAAATTGGTGTTTTGCTAATGGTTGTTCTTCATTATTTGATTATGTTTACCGTTATTCTTCATTTATATGCTTATTTAGATATATTGAGAATACAGAGTTTGACACTCAGGAAAGGTAACCCCGAATTCATACTAGAGTTAAACACAACGCGACGATCTAATAACCCGGAAGGAAGTTAGAAAGTGTGCAATCATTAATGTTGGGGCAAGACTCATGTGACCTAGTGTCATTAAGACGTTGAGGATGACTTCTTCGTTGACGCAAAGTCACATATTCACTCATCTTATACTCGGGAGAGGTGGTGAGTGAATTTACGATACAAAGATTGCCAGATAAGTTGAATATCGTTAATGTAAGTCAAACCATTCAAACATATTGAAGTAAATGAAGTTAATTTCTAGATAATCCATCCACCTAAAACATCTTAATTTAGTTTATATAGTATAATTAGGTAAGTTAGTATTTTAGTTTAGTATATTATTAATTATAAACACATTTTTTATCGCCTAAATAAATTTAGGTTATGATAATTACGGTACTCGATAATAATCTCAACCAATCCCTATGGATACGACAACCCCTACTCTTCCAATCTATACTAAAACTTGACCCGTACACTTGCGGTGAAAGTAGCAACGTATTTACGCGCTACCCGGGTGACACTTTATTTTGCATTCTTTTATCGTCTCACTTAGGGCATTTAGTGAACTACGCTAAACCTGATCCTCGGCGTAATGTTACAGTACGTAGGCATCCAATTAAACTTCGGTTATTTGAGAGTCAGCCCTAGCCGTAGGCTAGGTCACATTTCATTTCTTTGATCTCTTATTTTTGCCCAACCATTGGCTAGGACATATTTTTATACCTGTGGACTTTCTTTATGTCCCCCTAGCCAAAAGAGCTAGGGCATAAGTGTCATTGTCATTACTTATCTAAACTGACACCTGTTCGTCATGAGTCATTTTTTATTACTCTAAACGGACATTTGTTCGTCATAAGTATCGTCGTGAGTCATTTTTTCATTACTCGAAACGATCTTCTAAATGATCATGTGTTCGTCATGAGTATTATCATGAGTCATTTTTCATTACTCTAAACCAGCATCTACACAGACACTTATTCATTATGATTATCGTCATGAGTCATTTTGTCATTACTCTAAACGATCTTCTAAACGAACATGTGTTCGTCATGAGTATCGTCATGAGTTCTTTTTATTTTTTCTATTGTAAAAAGAAAATGTGCTTTAGAAAATCTAAAAAATGGGACAAGCAAGTGAAACTCGCATGACAAAAAAGAACAGTTGTAGACATGACATTTTGACCGTTCCCCAAAAATATTTGATTTTTTATTTTGTTTTATTTTAAAAAAAATACAAAATAGAAAAAAAAAATATATATATATATATAAATAGGAGAAAAAAACAAAAAAAAAACAAAAAAAACTTGAAAAACAATTAAATATAAAATATAAGAAAAGGGAACGAGATGAGAGAGAATTAGTGGGAGAGAGAGAGAGAATGAGGAAAAGAAAGTGGGGCCCGCAGACACAGAGAGGAGAAAGATAGAAGAGAGAGAGAAAGAGAAAAAATCGATAGAGAGAATAGAGAGAATAAAGATAGAGAAAAGAGAAATGAAGAGAGAGAAAGGAGAAATAGGAAGTGGGGCCCACATTGGCCAATAAGTCAAAAAAAGAAAAGAAAAATGTCGCATGGCAACTTCGCATACTGCCATGTGTCTAGTGCATGCCACATCAACGCCCTGTCTTCTAGAAACCTTTTCCCACGACTTTTCCTTCTTCCTAGTCAAATTAGAATTAGGATTTGGCGGTCGGGGCTAGTTTTTTAGGGTTTTCTCATTCCTATTTTTGTCTATAAATAGAATCCTCCCCAACATAATTTAAGCACTTAAAAAAATTCAGAGAGAAACCCTTCTAAAGAGCGATTTTCAACGAAAGCCCATTGGGAAAGTCGTCTTCTAGAGGAAAAAACCTATACGTCAGGGATCTTTACAAAGAGAGGTATGATTCTTCCTTAATTATTTTATTTTTTTTATTTATCACAATTAAGATTCCTACAAGTTCAGCTCCTTTAGATTTATTCGATGACTTGATGAAAACGCCGGGGTAAGACTTTTCTTTTGGGCTTACCTTTCAAGCATGAGATGAGGATTTTTTTTATTGTTTTATTATTATTATTATTATTATTATTATTATTATTATTATTATTATTTCTTTAAGTTGTTGATATACTTTAAAATAAAAAAATAAATTAATAAAACAAAAATAATAATAAATTGTTTTGTAAGAATTAATTCTCACAATTCTTAGGGTGAATTCAAGTATTCAATATATTGAAGGAAATATCTCTTTACTGACAATGTGATTTCCCAAATATAATAAAATTTAAAAACAATCAGTTAACTAAATCGTTTTCTTTGGTAAGTCGTTTCGTTAGATTTTACTTAAGTTTTGGTGGAATTAATTTTGACAAAACACAGTTTTCATAATATTTCCTTAATTTTCATTTTCATAGAATTTAAAAGAATGTCAAATTAGAACTTCTTTAAATTAATTAGGAAAATTAAGAAAGTAGGCATTATGTGACATTACATTTATAGACAATAATATAATATTTCTTGTCACTTTGCATGTTGACTTTTGCATCATTTAGAAAATATTTAGATTGATTTACCTAATTAAATTAAAGAATTTTATCGGAAACATACATAAAATTACCCCCAGTGACCATTCTTATTGAGCCCTGAATATTTGATAAGAGGTCATACCAGGGGAACATTCTAAAAAATATAAAAACTTGTTCCATCTTATTTTTGAAAATACAAAAAATATTTCATAAGAAGGAAAGGATTTTCAAAGAAATAAAACGTTCGGACTAAACTAATTGGACTTAATTTGATGTAAGGTACCGTTTTTAAACAGGCGTCTTAGAGTGCTTAACACCTTCTTCGAATGTAACCGACCCCGAGCTCTTACATAAATATTTGATTTGACCGTATTTTTTGGAGCCAATTTTTACTTAGGCTTTTTAAATTGTTTTCTAAAAATCTGGTAACCTAATTTTTACTTAAGCCTTTTTAAATTATTTTCTAAAAATCTGGTGACCTAGCACACTATTTAAACCTAATGTTAGGTGGCGAATCCTTGTTTTAAAATGTTTTAACTATTTTTTTGAGAACACCGATACTTTAAAAACCTCTTCTCACTTACACGTTTAATATTTCATATTCTTTTTCTTTCCAAAAATTAGGGTGCATCACTGATCTTAGTGATAGAAAGAGAGATGAGGGATCGGCATCGGCGTCCAGAGAGAAAGAGACAAAGGGATCGATGTCAGAACTCAAATCTAAAGTTGCTACCTCCGCCAAATTTGTAAATATGAGGCCTCCACTGCTTTCATCCAAATCCTGCACCGTCATCTACTGAAAGGCAATGAAACCCTCATATGGGTCAAAAATTCGATACTAAATGACAACGGATTCTATAATCGGCGATGAAACCGCCAAATTTGGAAATCCACTGATTTGGCAAATTTGGTAGCGTAAATCCACAACGAATTTATGTTGTCGCCAAATCTAGCGACGACATATCTATAGATCGCGGCCTATACTGGTCTGAAAATGGTTCGCGGATTCACCCTCCATTGGTCGAGGCCTCCACTGGTTCGAAGATTTATAGAGAGAGGGTGCGGCTGAAAATGGTTCACAAATTCAACCTCCACTGGCTCGTGAACACGACAGATTTATAGAAAGATGGTGATGAGAACACGAGAAGAGAAAGGGTTGTGGCTGAAAATGGAGAGAAAGAAAGAAAGAGATGTCGGTTGAATGTTAGTTTTTTTTTTAATTATATACCTAAGGGTATATTTGTCAATCTATTGTTCTTTTTCAACTGTCAATGATTAAAAATAAATTACTTGTACGGATTAGACTTCTTAATTGTTGTTTGATTTAATTTCTACATTTAACTCTTCAATAAGGATAAACAATAAAAATCTCAAAAATCAATGGGCTCAATGAATATATATATATATATATATATATATATATATATATATATATATAAAACAAACTTAATTAGTAATGGTAAAATAATATTGGACTATATATATTTTATTATTATTATTATTGAAAGATAAGAGGAAATAAATAATTTAACCCTTATTTTCTCTAGTAAGGGTGTTTATGGTATTTGACAAATGTTAAGAAATTATTGTGATTATCGTCTCAAATATTAGGCGTGTCCTAGAAAAATTATTTCTAATGGTGTTTCTATTCCAAGAAATTAAAAGATTAAAAAAATCAATTGGCTCAACTAAAAAAGGGGGGGGAGGAGGGAGAAAACTCTGAATTATTTCCATAACGTGGCCATTAAAGCGCTATTCTCCTTGTATCCTTTCTGGTCTTCTTCAAGGACACGAAGGATGTCTAGGAGAGCAAACCATGTGGACATCAAATGTTTCCAATTCCTTTCCCCTTTATTTCTTCTTAGTCTTCCATTTAAAATTTACTCTTTTTCCCCTTTTAAAATGACACAGCCGTCCAGAGTAGCCACCCAAATTGCGCTCTCTCTCTAAAAATATCTAACTACAACACCATATATATACAATCTCCCAAGAAATAGTAACAGTACACGATCCGATTGTACAAGAAGAACAAAGATGAGGCCTCCAAGCTTCTCTTCTCTATCCTCTTCTTCTTAACCTTCAATCCTCAACCCATCAATCTTCTCAACCTGTATAATTTCGGAAATCTCTCTCTCTTGAATCATGTCCCTTGATGAGTCCCTCAGATCTCTCTCACTAGACTACCTGAATCTCCTCATCAACGGCCAGGCCTTCAGCGATGTAACCTTCAGCGTTGAGGGCCGCCTGGTCCACGCCCACCGGTGCATCCTAGCGGCGCGGAGTCTCTTTTTCAGGAAGTTCTTCTGTGGACCAGACACACCAGCCGGAATCGACACGAGGGCTACCGGCGGTGGCGCGTCGGCGTGTTCTTCTCCGAGGTCCGGGACGCCTCAGGTGATACCGGTGAACTCGGTGGGGTACGAGGTGTTCTTGCTGATGCTACAGTTTTTGTACAGTGGACAGGTCTCGATTGTTCCTCAGAAGCACGAACCGAGGCCCAATTGCGGGGAGAGGGGTTGCTGGCACACGCATTGCACCTCCGCCGTTGATCTTGCTCTCGACACTCTCGCTGCCGCTAGATCTTTCGGCGTGGAACAGCTCGCGTTGCTCACGCAGGTCGATTTCAACGTCTTTCTGCTTAAGTCCTATCTCTCTGTCAAGTCCTCCCTCTCTCTCTCTCTTCATAACCACTTTATCTTTCTTTTGATCCAACTTCAGTGATGGGTTTTCTATGTTGAGCTTCCATTCGACAGCACTGAAAATCCAAATATTATATCTCTCATTTTTTTAATCTTGATTTCATGTACCACTGTTGAGTTTCTCGAATTGGATTTAATTATCTTTATTTTCTAATCCCAAGACTTTCTAAATTTAGATCTTAATCTTTAGTCTTGTCTTCCACAGTGATCAAACACACACCTAATCCTTCTCAAACACTCTTTCACTTTCATGTTTGGTTCCGGATTGAGGAAAGGAAGAAAACTATTCATGCAACAGCACAAACCTACCCTATCACAATATGCCCCCGAACACAACACCATCTTCAGCACCCATGAAAAACTAAATTCAAAATCATGAACTGAATTTTGATACTTGCCATTTTATGTGATTCAATTCCAGTATTTTTAAGACTTGATCAATCTGCATGATTTTTTATTTTTTTTGGCAGAAACAATTAGCTAGCATTGTAGAGAAGGCTTCAATTGAAGATGTAATGAAAGTACTGATAGCTTCAAGAAAGCAAGAGCTCCACCAGCTATGGACTACTTGTTCTCATTTGGTGGCAAAGTCTGGCCTCCCACCGGAAGTGCTAGCAAAACACCTCCCAATTGATGTGGTGGCCAAAATCGAAGAACTTCGCCTCAAATCATCCATTGCCCGCCGCTCCCTAATGCCCCACCATCCTCACCACCAGCACCACGAACTCAGCCAGGCTGCCGACCTTGAGGACCAGAAAATCCGGCGAATGAGAAGAGCCCTCGACTCGTCCGATGTTGAACTTGTCAAGCTCATGGTGATGGGCGAAGGCCTCAATCTTGATGAGGCCTTAGCCCTACATTATGCGGTGGAAAATTGTAGCCGGGAAGTCGTGAAGGCCTTACTCGAGCTTGGCGCAGCCGACGTAAATTTCCGGGCCGGGCCTGCTGGAAAAAGCCCTCTTCATGTGGCGGCAGAAATGGTGTCACCGGACATGGTGGCGGTCCTCCTCGACCACCATGCCGACCCGACGGTTCGAACCGTGGATGGGATCACTCCTCTCGAAGTTCTCCGGACCCTAACATCAGATTTCCTCTTCAAGGGAGCCATTCCAGGGCTCACCCATATCGAACCAAACAAGCTTAGGCTTTGCCTGGAGCTGGTTCAATCGGCCGCAATGGTAATTTCTCGGGAGGAAGGCGGTGCAAATGCTCAATCATCAAACCCTATTTACCCGACGATGAGCCATGATCATCACAACACAAGCAGCTCCAGCAGCTCCGGCCTTAACCTTGGTTCAAGAATGGTTTATCTCAACCTTGGTGCTCAAATGGGTTGTGACATTAATGAGGTTGGTGGTCTTGGTGGTGCTGGTGGTGATGATAGCCACAACAACCAAAGGGAAAGACAAAGTGGCTGCGACCCTTCTTCAATGTACCATCACTCCCATGATCAGTATTAGAAGATCCATTTTCCTCTATCTATAAAAATTTGGAAACGATCAATTTGATGCAAAAATTAAACTTACTTGGGGCTCCTTTATTTGTCTTATTTGACCTTTTTTTTTCCCTCTTTCATCTTCTCTTTAAAGTATCTTTTTTGGGTTTTTAGGGTTTTTAGTGATCATGAAGCTGAATTCAGTAGCCATGGGACAAGGAGAATCTGAGTGTTTTTGCTCAGCTGAGTGTTCATATTCATGGAGGGCCTGCAGGTCAATCTTTTCAACTTTGGCCTGTCAACTTGTTTTGTAGTGCTATTTTTATTATTATATCTAACTATGCTATTTCCTAGCTAATTCATTTTTATTACCCTATTATTTTCTTGTCCCCTCATCCATGCACCGACATTGCACTATATCAAATTCATAATGTTAGCTAGTTTAATTTATATATTTAATTGTGCATTTTTTTATATATTAAAAAAAATAAAAAATAAAAAACAAAATGGATCACTTATTTTAATATTTACATATTCAATAGGGTACATTTTTTGGTTTGACTGAAGTTTCACTTTGTACCTCCAAAATTTATAGTCGCTTGTGCTTTGTACCATAAAGCTTGAAACCCAGTAGATCCCACTTAAAACTTTATAAATTGACACTTTTCGGGCCAAAATTGAACTAGAACGTATTTTTTGTTAGATTTTGCTGATATGTTAATGTTTCCATAAGTTTGAAGTTCAATGTGCAAAATGCAACAAAATACAATGGTGCCAAATGCAATTTAACCTTTCGGTGTGATTGCAAACTTTGTTTGGGCATTGAAGATTTTATTATTCTATTAGAGAGATTAGCTGTTTGTCTCCCCGTTATATATATATATATATATATTTTTTTTTTTTTAATTATTTTGGCTGGGTTGTTGATTGGCTTGAACTGGGTCTAAGAAATTCATATATTATTTTTTATTTGAAAAGGAAATATGACATGATTTGGGTATGGACAAATTAAATTGATTGGTTGGTTGTCATGCATGAATGCAACATTGAGTGCGACTACACGACAGCTTAAATGCATTGGTAGTATTATAATCCTGGATTCCCACCATCTCCCATTCCGAAATGCAATCCTCTTTTTGTCCCACCCCCCTTCGCTTCCCCTTTTTGCCTTCTCCTCCTCCTGTTTCAAAACCCACACAAACACATACGCATACAATACATACACATGCATACCTACACATTCATATATAGGTACAAAAGGAACCCTAATTTTGTTTATCAATTCAGCTACTAGTCTGCGTGTAATGTAGGAGCTTTATCTTTCTATTTTCGTTTTGTCTGTGCAATTTTCTATGACGTATGGTTTTTCTCTCCCTTTCCTTTTTCTTCTTACATCTTTTTTTCTCTAATTTTTTGTTGTTGTTGTTCTTCCCCATTTTTTTTCCTTTCAAGTTTATAGTAGGCAGCAGTTTCTTCATTTCTGCAATTGTCGTCGACAAGACACAAATGAATATTTGTTATAATTTAGAACCTGGGTTTTGAACTTCGATATTGAAATGTATATAGATTTGATAGTCTCGTAATTGGCAGAAGCTGTTGATTACTCTAGGGGTGGCAATTCAATCTGATAGGTAACAGAATCGAACGACTCAATTTTGAAATTGATTAAATAGTTTTGGTCATTAGTTTTGTTTTGGAATTGAAAACCAAGACCGTTTTTATTTTGGTTTTGAGAAAGTAACCGTATAACCGAACCATATAATAGAACCGCGTAACCGGTATTTTAGACATATTTTTATTATGTATTGCCCTGCCTTTTTTTATTTATTTATAATTTGACCCTAATATATACGTGTCATAGGCTTATTTGGGTTAATTTTAGGGTTTCCTAATTTTTTTTTGGTATTTTAGTTATATTTTTATTTATATAAAAAAAAAATAACAGTTCGCGATTTCTGTTTTGGTTTTAGTTTTATATAAAATTAAAAAACCTTGACAGTTTTGCGGTTTGAGTTTCGGCTTGGCATAACATTAAACGGTTCGGTTTTTAAACCATTTTTTAAAAAACTGGATGTTTTGATTTTGGTTTTGGATTTAGTATATGCCTAACGATTTTAGTTTTGATTTCTAGTGAAACCGGCCTAAAACCAAACCATTGCCATCCTTGGATTACTCTTGTTTTATTCAACCCCCCACCCCCCTACCCCAAAATAAGGAGCGCTTACCGAGGAGTCCTATTTTGATATTAAAATTACCAAACGACCCTAACCCATGAACATCACGAAACTTTTGATAGATACGGACAAATTTACCTTTCTGAATTACTATTACATTCCATTTTGACCGTCCAAAATTTCCACAAATAATTATTCTAAAATTTAAAGAACGGTTACCATAATTAAACAAAATAAAACGTCTTCTGAAAAAATAAGCAAATAATCAATTAGTTTTTTTTTTTTCTTATTATTTTCATTAACAAATTATATAGAAAATGATCACTTGTTTTAGAGCTTTAAAGTGATATTCTAATCTTATATTTTGCATGGAAGAATAAAAAATCCATATTTAAACATTAGATTCGTTTAAAAGTTGTCGATCACAACTATGTTAACTTCAACACAGTAAAAATTAAAACATATACACGCTTTGAATTCAACATAAACGGTGGCACAAAAATGATATAAATGTGATTATTAATAAATTATAATTTGAATATAAAAATTATAATTGTGACGGTCACTTTTTTGCCGAATATATTGTCATAAATATTTATGCAGTATTTAAAGCATGTCACGCTATTAAATGATGAAAAACTTATATAATTAAGTAATTACGTCGAATTTGACACAGTAATAATTTCTATGTTGAATTCAACACAAGTTTCGAATCTCAATAGCTAAACTTTTTGAATTAATTGATCATGTCGAATTCCATACAAGTTATTGAATTCAACACAACTGTCAATGACTAATTTTAAATTTTACAAATAACATAATGTGTTTAATTCAACATGAATCATATTTTTTCATGCATAAAATATGATTGAAATATCATTTTGAAATTTTGAAACGAATAATCATTGTGTAATTTAATTAAGTATAGAAAAAATAAAATCAATTTATCGATCATGGAGTGTATGTCTTGTGAATACATTTGAATTTTGAAATGTAATCTAAAATGGAAATTTCTCACTCTATATTTAAGGTAACTGATTTATTGTTTGAATTCAACTTAAGAATCTTAAACCAATTGTTAATTTCGCAAATTTAGTGGACACATTTGTTATACAAAATTCAAAAAATTTAAAACAGATATTATGCTGTTAAAAAACCAAGTCAATGAATTATTTGATATAATTGTACATCGTGGGTATCAAGTGGTACTTTGTGTCTTAAAATAGGTGAGGTGGTTGTTTAAAAAAAAAATCTAAATGCTTAAAAATATGGGAAAATTGTCGAATGATCTCAACAAGAGTCTAAATCTACCGAATGATCCATCAAGTTTTTAATTGAATGGAATGGTCCATCACTTATAGAATTGTATACTGATTAGTCCAAATTTCAAATCCAAAATTAGATTCGGGGGCAATTTTGCCCTTCCTCAATGTTAAATATAACAGAATAGTGAATTTCGTATTGAATATCACACGGATGTGATTTTTTAATGAAAATTTACATTTTCTTTTCTAGATTTTAATTGTTTATGTATTTTTCTACCCAAAAAAAATAGTAAGAACTTTTTAAGAATAATAATAATAAAAATAAATAAATAAAAATACAATATTAAAAAATATAAAAATAAAAAGCACGAGAGTAGAAAGTAGAAATAGAAAATATAAAATAAATTGAAAAACAATATTATGTTTCGAGAGTATTTATATAATTAGACCATGAAAAAAATATCATGTTAAATTCAACATGATGTGAAAACATGAAAGTGAATTTCGCGTTAAATATAACAAGAATGTGATTTTTTTTATGAAAATTTGATGAGTGTGGCATCATTTTAAAAATATTATTTATACGCATTTTAATATATAATTAGATCATTAAAAAAATAGCATGTTGAATTCAACATGATGTGAAAAACTATGAAAGATCCGAAATAGCATGTTCAATGTAACACGAATGTGAAAACTAAAAATTTTGGAAGTACCACATTGAATATAACACGAATTTGAATTTTTGATGAAAAAATGATGAACGTGATATTTTTTTGAAGATTTTATTCGAATGAATTTGAATATATAATAAAATCATGAAAAAAAATATCATGTTAAATTCAAAACGATGTGAAAAACTACGAAAGTTTTGAATAGTATATTGAATATAACATGAGTGTGAAATTTGAAAATTCTGAAAATATTGTGTTTTATGTAACATGAATCTGAAAACTAATGAAAAAAAATATATTGAATAGGATATCATTTGAAGATCTTATTAAGACGAATCTCAATATATGATTAAATCGTGAAAAAATATGTAAAACATTAATTATCTTGATTTCAATAAAATGATTTTAAATACCTATTTTTTAAAAAGTTATATATCAAGTAGTTGGAATGACAAATTTGACTGAATAATTATAAAGGATTATTTGATAACCCATTAAAAAAAATTATTTAATCGGTAATTTCATCAATTTATGAAGATCCTCGGTAACTGCTGCTAAAAACATTGCACAATTACTTTACTTTTGAAATAGTGTTTACATTACACCGTAAAAAATTATCGTTTTAAGGAAATTGGAATACATTTAGAAACTAGAGACTATATCCATTAAATATTATGAGGTGTTTTTTGAACGAAAACTAAACAATTATTTCAGAGTGATAAATAATTTTTCGATATATATATATATACATTCATTTTCAATCGACGCATTTTTTTTCATAAAGGAGTGGTAAAAAAATATGATAATGTTACAATACAGTAACATATATTTTACACCATGATTAGATATTAACAATTCTTGACTGATAAAAACTTGCTAGGGAAAGACTATTCACTCTCCATTTCATTTAGGGATGTCAATTCAATTCGAACTAGTGGGGTAATCGAATCAAAATTGAATCGAACAATACGATTTTGAAACCGATTAAATGATTTTGATTGCAATTTTAGTTTTAAAATTGAAAATCAAAGCGGTTTTGATTTTGGTTTTGGTTTCGGTTTTGGTTTCGGTTTTAAGATAATAACCATAAAACTCAACACTTGTACTCTAGTAGTTATCTTGTGTGCCTTCCAAGTGGGAGCTGTGGTGTTCAAAACCTCCTCCCCAAACATTTGTTCCTAAATTACAACAAAAAAAAAAAAAGTAACCATGGAATAGAACTGAGTAACCGAACCGTGTAAGTGACACTTTATATATATTATTATTATATGTATATGCCCTCACTTTTTTTTCCCAACCTCTACTATATATTTTATGTTATCTTGTTAATTGGGCTAATTTTAGGATTTTCATAATTTCTTCAAGTATTTTATTATGTTTTTTATATAGAAAAAACAACGGTTCGTAGTTTCGCGGTGTTTTTGGTTTTGATTTTATATAAAGTTTAAATGGTTCGATTTTAAAATATTTTTTTTAAAAAAAAATCGACGATTTTGATTTTGGTTTTGGGTTGCATAACAATTTTAATTTTGATTTTATTTGATGTAAAATCAAATTGGCCTAAAATCGAACTGTTACCATGTATACCCCTCCTCCATTCCTCCTTTTACTATATTAATAATTCTTGACTGATGAAAGCTTGCCAGGGAAAGACGCTCTCCTCTTGCATTCCTCCTTTTTAAATGAATCATTTGAATTGACCAAAAAGTTATCCCCCTTCTCTCACCTATGGCTTTACCAGCAAACACACTGCCACTTCATCACACTGATCCAATGAATTGCCTTTTTAATTATCATAGAACGTAGAGATATCATATCCCATTTTGTTGATCCAAAGAAGTGGGCTGCGCTAATATTGGTTGTTGGATTTGGTGAACTTGTGGAGCATCTATATGGCCCCAAGTTCTATAAATAGTCACTATATGAATAGATGTGATTCTTGATCTCATAGATTATACATGTTCAATAAATATAACGGACACATCCTTTAAGAGTCTTTTAATAAATAGACATTTATACCTCTAAGATTTCAAATCCCATCAAATCACTAGAAAATTTGAGTGGTCTTTATTAGTGAGTATGTGATATTATCGAAAAATACTCTAATAATATTTTTTTGCCGATGAGAGAATAAATAAAGAACGAGTTGTAAGCAGATGTTCTAAAGTCTAAAGGTACGCTTCCATTTTTATATTTTTGCATTAGTTTAGATTGGCATTAGAGCCTTATAGATTCCTTTCGCCAAATCGTTTCATTATATTTCATGACCAATAGTTTTTTATGCAAGAAAATCATTTCTTCGTTAATGGCCAAAAACAATTTTTCTGAAAATTTTATATTTATGAATATTTTTATATAGAAATATTATACGTTTCATTGCTAGTCCAATGATATAAATTTCATAAAACTTAGAGTTATGGTTGATTTTATATGATTTTTTAATATTGAAAAAAAAATTTAGAATTCCGCTTCTGTTCATTTGAACATTTTGGTTCTGGTTTAGTGAATAAGACGAAGCAAACGACCTCGTTTTGTTTATTCACTAATATGGCAAGTAGTTCTTATAGTTTATTCACACATTTCTAATGAAAAGTCATGTTGGTTCGTTGACAACACCTTGGGGTAACTGTTGGTAGTGTATGATGAATCAATTCTTCTAATCCTGGCAGTTTCAATTTTTCTCCCTTGAAAAGGAGAAAAAGATTTTAAGTCTAAATGGAATCAAACCGTGACCTTTGGATACATAACAAAAACCTAACAATCACTAGAACAACACAAAGATACACTTACATTATTGTATGGCATATATAACCGTGTATGTTTAAGTTACAGTGCATTAATTACATGCTTAATTGTACCATGCCATGAAATTTTATTTTATTTAGTTGTGAACATGAATTATATGTGAAATTTTAATATTATTTAATTTTTTATACATATCATGTTTATTTAGAAAAGTAGGAAATTAAATTTGTAGGTAATAATGAGTTTAGATATGTTTTTCTTATTTTTCTTTTGCACATAACGTATTTAAAAATGGTATTTACATCTATAAATGCAAGATATGATTATGAGTATAGCGAAATTTTTGATCTTGTACAATGGAACTATGTGTTATTTTTTAGGTTCACATATTGTGACAAATAATTATTGTGTGCCAATATCCTATGGTGCATAAAATTTAGTAAAATGGCTTTAAAGAATACAGTGGCTGACCTTACTGAAATTGGGAAACTGGATGGGGATAATTATGATATTTGACATCATAAGATCTAGTATCTCCTAAAGGAGCGAGATGTCTTGGAAACACTAAAACATATCGTAGAATCACCTTCTGAAGGTAATTCTAAAATTGGACCAAGAAAGATTGTAGTGCATGATTCACTATGTTAAGCTATATATTTGATGATTTGATTGATTATTATAAAGGTTATACAAGCACACTAGAGATGTGGAATACCTTGAAGTTAACATTTACGTCAATAGTCAAGCACGACGGCGGAGGCGGAGGCTAAAAGCACTACCTACAAGGTGAAGATTCACAATCTCGTCGGCGTCTTGTCCAACAATACATCTGTGGATTGGCTTGAATGTTTATCCGAAGAAGAGGCCAAACCAAGCGATAAGGCTTCTCCTGCCCCTTAGAGATAAAGGAGAAGGGGAGGCATATTTTCTTTCATGCCAACAAGGAGGAAAAGTCTTCTTTTTGTGGTGTCCGTTGGCGGTTGGGGACGGGAGAAAGACTACTTCTCCCTCTCTCAGCTTCAGGAGTGGGAGGATATGGATTTTTCCTGATTCCCTTGTGAATAAGAAGGAACTGCCCTTAAGAACCACTTTTGTCACAACCCGTCCCGGACACCCATCATCCCGGGGCTGGCGTGACTATAGCATGACATCACCAAAACCCAAATAACCTAATAGAAATGACAATATACACCCACTGTATAATACATACATCTATTATGGGGGGGCGCACCCGGCCCAGAAGTTTTTCTAACTAAAAGTATTTATCCATGAACCTTCTTAGGTTCGCCTTTGACAGCTCTACCTAGTGCCAGTAGGGGACCGACTCCTAACTGTTGTACCTGCGAGTGTACTGCCTTCTTAGTAAAATTTCTTAAAGTATTAATACGTTCTAAATATTTCCACAGTTTAGTATGGATCAAGCACAAGTATATAAGCAATGACAATAAAGCGATATAGATAAGTTCCATCCAAATCCATCTAGTATAAAATCCTACCAATCATCATAATAAATAATATCAAATCAACCGATATACGTAAAACACCACATCTCAAGCACCAATCTCAAACACACACCTCCAACACGCACATACTGGCGAGCCCTAGTGATCGCTTTAACCTCACGACCGGGAGTTGCAACGGTACCGTAACATTCATAGGAATGCCTTCCTATAAAATATCCACACCCCTTTTTGGGGAGAAATATAATCCACACCCCTTACGGGGAAAAATATAATCCACACCCTTTTCGGGGAGAACAGCCATGGCACCGTTAAAATCAAATACAGTATCATCGAATCACAACTCAATAAATATCGCCTACTCAATATCATCAAATCACCACGTCTACCACTTTTCTCAAAACCAGTTTTTAAATTCAAAAATCATATTTCACACTTTTTTTTTTAAAGAAAACGTCCGATTTTATCAAAACCATTTTTCCACCATTCTTTTTTTTAAAACTAGGAATTTTTAGAAAAATAGATGTTTCCTATTCTCTTTTTAAAAAACACCGTCTAATTTCACCAAATCCGGCGGAAATTCATTTTCAACTTCTTTTTGAAAATTATCGAAATCCTCCGGAAATCCAGTTTACCAACTCATTCAAATCCTGCTTGATCCATATCATTTATAAATTCATACAGTTTAAATAATCACATATTTCATCATATATATACATAGAAAAATAGTTTGGCAAGAAGACAGTACACTCACCTCAATATCCGTTTTGCAAAACTGACACTGCCCGCACTTTATCTGGACGCCAGTGCCTGTGAATCTAATAGTGGCAGATTCTAAATTAATATCTTATCTAAAACATCCTAATCATGCAATTCGGACCCTATATTCCGAATCGTTACTAATTTTATGTACCACGTACTTAAAATTAATTAATCGTCATGAAATTATTATGATTTTAGGATTTGTAACACTCACTAAAATTTAATTTAACGAGAATTAACAATCGATTGAAGTTTCACCTATTTCTGAAACGTTTGGCGACCACGAGATGAGTTTTGGATTTTCCTGGGGTGGGTTCTGCAATTTCCCCCCCCCCTTTTTTTTTTGTGCCTACTGTTTCTGTTTCTGTTTCAGTTTGCAATCTCGACGACTGACGCAGGAGAACTCTCCCCGCCGACCAAAATTCTCCGCCAACCTTCACCGTGGGCGATCAACACACACACCCGTAACAGCAGAGCAGAACACACACACACACACACACACTCACACACAATCTCTGTCTGAACACAGCAGTCCCACCGACGACAACCCACGACGATAACACACCGCCAGAGTGAACGACCTCTCTATCGAACGGACGGACATCACGCACACATATAACAACGGTCTGAACGATGGACAAAGCACACACATACACACACACACGAATGCAGTTGACGACGAGCTGAACACATTACCGAACACTTACCGGACAACCGGTGACGATCACCCACCACCTATGCCGAACCACCTTCTCTCTCTCTCCTGAAATTTGACAACGGCACACCCACGAAGCTCTCCGTCGACCAAACACACCACCCCAAACGATCGTCGACCACCAAATACCCACACACACCTACCACCCTCCGATCTTCCATCTCTCTCTCTAGATTTTCTCTTTTACTTCATAATATATTCCCGACCCTCGATCATGAGTCTCTTGATCCTTTCACATGCATGATTTTAGTGGGTCGATTTCATCCACGCGTGCCACGTCGTTTTTCTCTCCAACTCCCTACTGGCCAGCTACTTCCTCCGACTGCCGGTTTATGGGTATGATAATTTTTTTTTTATTTAATTGCTCTTTCCTTCCCCCAATTTCCTTTAAACCTTGATTTTAATTCTTTTCAACTTTTAAAAGTTTCTAAGATTTTCAATTTCACCCCCTGAAAGTTTCATTTAAATGTTAAATGTCAATTTTACCTCCCTAAATTAGGATTTACTGTTTCTATATTTTCAATTTGACCCCTAGACTTTCTATTTGAATTTTTAATTGTCCTAGTTTCACTCCGAATTTTCACAATTACCCTGAATACCACTGAAATGACTTAAATGTTACGATTGAGGTCTTACAACTCTTCCCTCCTAAAAGAAATTTCGTCCCGAAATTTTATTACCTTAGTCGATTAAATGCGGGTATCTGTTCTTCATCTCATCTTCTCACTCTTATGTTGCATCTTCCACTGCACGATTGCGCCATAACGCCTTGACTAACATAATCATTTTCGTTCGCACACCTGATCTTTACGGCTTAGGATTTGGACTGGTTCTTCCCCGTAGGTCAAATCTGTTTCCAACTCGATCGGCTGGGAAGTCAACACATTAGAAGGGTCCGACACATATTTCCAGAGCATCGATTCATAGAGGTTGTCGTGTAGTCGAGATAATTCTGGCGGTAACGCAAGTCCATACGCTGTCGTGCCCACCCGATCTAAAATTCCGTATGGTCCGATGTACCTTGGACTTAACTTCCCTTTCTTTCTACATTTCATTAATTTTCGCCAGGCTATTAATATGTCAAAGTCACATCACAAAGTTATACTCGTCTTACGTGATGCTAGAATAATTATTTCCCCATATGTGGTCTCAACATCACAAATTGCCCAAAATTTATAACCAACAACTTTTTCGTCAAATCATAATCATCCAACTAACAAGGTGCACTTGGTCGGTTACACTTAACACCGATCACCCACTGTCAAAGAATCTCATGTTTCTAACTGCTTCCACTGCGCTACTCTGATAACATCAAGATCAGTAACAACACTATCTGCTGAAACTATTCCAGTACATTGAGTCTATTTCATTCTATTGTAACCGGCACTTATCTATTTCATCCGACATTTTCTAGTCGCCCGTTGCACAATATTTTCCATTCAGTACTTAACCTAACTATAATCGCCACCAATCTTATAAACACAGATAACTCAACTATCATTAACCCCGATACCTATCTCAATTCTCTAATACTCATATCGATATCTTTCATAATACCTAAATATCACCAACCCACATAACTACAACTCAAATATTTCAAACAAATAATCTATAAGAATTCCTTTCATGCCTCCATATTTTATCAAGTCCCTGACCTGGTCACGTGCTTCAAGTTTGTTTCCACCTGCCTAACATGCTTCAAACATATATCCACGTATGTATACGAT
The DNA here is from genome assembly GCA_016647705.1 of Eucommia ulmoides. Taxonomy (NCBI): domain Eukaryota; kingdom Viridiplantae; phylum Streptophyta; class Magnoliopsida; order Garryales; family Eucommiaceae; genus Eucommia; species Eucommia ulmoides. The sequence continues at coordinate 41,182,777 of CM028330.1, forward strand.
TCAAAGGACATAGGTACGCCCCAGTCACAACGAAATCGATACATTCTAATAATTACTAGCTACTAACTGTAAAATATTATATCATGTGTATATATTATCTCAAGGATATTTTAAATTCTCCCTGTCCCGTGACATCTTAATAACTTCCAATTTCTAGTAAAATTGTAGTTACATCGGGCTATTTTTAAATCCCACAAGTTTCGTTTTCCTATCTTAGTTCAGTCTATCAAATCGGAATCCTGTATCCTTTTCATATAGCACTTTATGCGATACCACCACGATTGACGACAAGATAGTTATTAGCATAACCAGTTTTTTTTTTTTTTTTTTTTTTTTAACATCGCACGATCATTCCTCTTACTAGAAACTTCCATGATACAATCCCTCAACATATCTCCCAACACCTGAATTGTATTTCCTAATAAACCATTGATCCCTGACTAGAACAAGGTATCAACTTCCACTTGGGCAACTAAAGGAGTATGGAACATTTTTAACCCACATATTCCAATAACTTATCAGCTTCTGACACTACAGTTTCCCCCATGGATTGTTCATATACTGACGACTTATTTTACTTTGATAACAATTATTATCCAGATTACCATGCGGCGATAACACCTACGATTTCAGAAATTTCAGTTCCAAGATTTTGAATAACCAATTAATAAAATTCCTAGAATTACTAATCCTTATCCCTTTTGATTTTTAAAAGAATATCTTGTCCCAACTTAATTTTAATATTTTCATTATATTGGTGCATCACGCGATCGAACCACCCTATCAATACATATATTGGACATACGTATCAGGAAAACACTCCTCGAACTCCTCTCCCTTTTCTTTTCTGGTATAGGTCAAGGCTACAATAGCCCACCTAGAGATTTCGTTACTTCTCGACCTTAACTTGACTAACCAATCACCGAATAACAAATGCTGCGATTTTCCATTTCCATTCCAATTTACTAATCATACTCACGCCATTACAGTATAATTAATATTACTGGGGTGTTGCATATCTTATTCTATGCACCTCTTTTAAGGTCTCGTCTGTAAATTGACATTATCAACCTTACACCTTTTATTTCAAATTCCCCAAACTTCCTCATTCCTTTAGACATGCTAATCAGCTCTACAGTCAAATTCCCACTGCATTGCCAAACCTTCTTAACTAGATATCCGACCTTTACATGTCTATACGACGGTAAAAAAAAAAAAAAAAAAAAAAAAAAAAAAAAAAAAAAAAAAAAAATCAATACCGAACAGCGTTACCATCTGACCAGCCGCCCACTAAACTTACAATCGATAAATATCAACTTACCATCTGACATCTCACCTCTACGCTTCTACCATACAATCGATAAATATCAACTTCATATTTACAAGTTCAATTTGAGTGGTCACCCGACCAATTGCCTAATAGACTTACAAAGATCTCAACTTGACACCCACATTAGTATGAATAACCCAAATATGCGCAACTCCTCTTTTTTCCAATTTCTAACTTAAAGCACAAATCCCTTCATACAGGAGATGTCACTAAACGTTAGAACGAATACGATCTCTACTAATTCCAAAAAGTTCCGAATTCCAGTCACATGTTCTCAACCTTCTCCATATTCCGCCAATCTACCACTTCGACTTCCGTTGGATTCACTTGAATGCCATGCCTTAAGAGCACTAGTCATATTTACTGCACTAGTCACCGTCTTAGTAACACATTTTGGAGATGTTCAACATGCTCTTCTCTACTTTTGACCAGATCACCGTTTCACCATGTCACAGTCTCTAATCTTCGATTACAAATACCCTACTCAAAAATCTGACACCCTATTTGTTGCAATCGATTTAACAACCTATCCATTCTAACCTTTACGTTACCAACACCGGATCTTTATGGAAACACCCACTAGGTTTACATAAATCATTAGTTGATATTCTAATTTATTGTGACGACTTCTTTTTCTATTAAAACTCCTTAACTGTAAACAAACCTACTCCAATCCCCAATATCCAACAATTTTATTTTTTATTTTTTAATTTTTTAATTTTTAATTTTTTATTACACCACCCAAAATTATTTAAATTCAACTAAATGCAATCAATCATCGACTTAAATTAATCCACTGAATTTCCTTTTACCTTGCTACATGCCACAACTGTTATTTCGTCTATTAATCAATATAAAAAGGGCTACCAAATTAAATTGTTGTCTAGTAACATTACAGTTTCCTTTCAGATTGTCTAGAAAGTGATTTACTCCTTTTGAATATTATTTCTTATTTTGACTTAAGTGTGTTCAGCCATATCATCTAGTATATTGATAACAACGTAATTTATTGTTTGTCTAACTTAGCCTTCTTATCCTGTGGAAGACATCCCTCCTAGGAATATCACCACGTGGTCATATCGTTGGCTGACAAAAAGATGACCCTTCACGCACCATGCTAATGTACAACTTTATGAAATAAAAACCTAACACCCTCATACCAAGGTCACCTAGTAACACCCTATCTCATGTCCCCTACTGACTAGACGACTGGCACGTCCTCCTACCTCATAACCTTCTACTGACACATTTCCTGACAAGTCTACAGAACCTATAACCTAGGCTCTGATACCAAAATTGTCACAACCCGTCCCGAACACCCATCATCCTGAGGCTGGCGTGACTACAGCATGACATCACCAAAACCCAAATAACCTAATAGAAATGACAATATACACCCACTGTATAATACATACATCTATTATGGGGGGCGCACCCGGCCCGAAATTTTCTAACTAAAAGTATTTATCCATGAACCTTCTTAGGTTCGCCTTTGACAGCTTCTCTCAACCGTCCACATGACTCCATCACATAGCTCTACCTAGTGCTAGTAGGGGACCGACTCCTAGCTGTTGTACCTACGAGTGTATTGCCTTCTTAGTAAAACATTTTAAAAATATTAATACGTTCTAAATATTTCCACAATTTAGTATGGATCAAGCACAAGTATATAAGCAATGACAATAAAACGATATAGATAAGTTCCATCCAAATCCATCTAGTATAAAATCCTACCAATCATCATAATAAATAATATCAAATCAACCGATATACGTAAAACACCATATCTCAAGCACCAATCTCAAACACACACCTCCAACACACACACACTGGCCAGCCCTAGTGATCGTTTTAACCTCACGATCGGAAGTTGCAACGGTACCGTAACATTCATAGGAATGCCTTCCTATGAAATATCCACACCCTTTTTTGGATAGAAATATAATCCACACCCCTTACGGGGAGAAATATAATCCACACCCATTTCTGGGAGAAACCACACCCCTTTCGGGGAGATCAACCATGGCATCGTTAAAATCAAATACAGTATCATCGAATCATAACTCAATAAATATCGCCTACTCAACATCGTCAAATCACCACGTCTACCACTTTTCTCAAAACTAATTTTTAAATTCAAAAATCATATTTCACATTTTTTTTTAAAGAAAAAGTCCGATTTTATCAAAACCACTTTTCCACCATTTTTTTTTTAAAACCAGGCATTTTTAGAAAAATAGATGTTTCCTATTTTCTTTTTTAAAAACACCGTCTAATTTCATCAAATCCAGCGGAAATTCATTTTCAACTTCTTTTTGAAAACTATCGAAATCCTCCGGAAATCCAGTTTACCAACTTATTCAAATCCTGCTTGATCCATATCATTTATAAATTCATACAGTTTAAATAATCACATATTTCATTATATATATACATAGAAAAATAGTTTGGCAAGAAGACAGTACACTCACCTAGATATCCGTTTTGCAAAACTGACACTACCCGCACTTTATCTGGATGCTAGTGCCTATGAACCTAGTAGTGGCAGATTCTAAATTAATATCTTATCTAAAACATCTTAATCATGCAATGCGGACCCTATATTTCGAATCGTTACTAATTTTATGTACCACGTACTTAAAATTAATTAATCGTCATGAAATTATTATGATTTTAGGATTTGTAACACTAACTAAAATTTAATTTAATGAGAATTAATAATCGATTGAAGTTTCACCTGTTTCCGAAACGTTTGGCGACCACGAGATGGGTTTTGGATTTTCCTAAGGTGTTTTCTGCAATTTTCCCCCTTTTTTTTTTTTTTGGGCCTACTGTTTCTGTTTCTGTTTCAGTTTGCGATCTCGACGACCGACGCCGCAGAACTCTCACCGCCGACCAAAACTCTCCGCCAACCTTCATCGTGGGCAATCAACACACACACCCGCAACAGCAGAGCATAACACACACACACACACACACTCATGCACAATCTCTGTCTGAACACAACAGTCCCACCGACGACAACCCATGACAATAACACACCGCCGGAGTGAACAACCTCTCTGTCGAATGGACGGACATCACACACATATATAACAACGGTCTAAATGATAGACAAAGCACACACATACACACACAGACAAACGCAGTTGACGACGAGCCGAACACATTACCGAACACTTACCGGACGACTGGCGACGATCACCCACCACCTATGCCGAACCACCTTCTCTCTCTCTCCTGAAATTTAACAACGGCACACCCACAAAGCTCTCCGTTGACCAAACACACCACCCCACACGATCGTCGACCACCGAATACCCACGCACACCCACCCCCCTCCGATCTTCCCTCTCTCTCTTTAGATTTTTTTTTTTTTTTTTTTTTTTTTTTTTTTTTTTTTTTTTTTTTTCCAGAATGGATTCCCGACCCTCGATCATGAGTCTCTTGATCCTTTCACATGCATGATTTTAGTGGGTCGATTTCATTCACGCGTGCCACGTCGTTTTTCTCTCCAACTCCCTGCCGGCCAGCTACTTCCTCCGACCGCCGGTTTATGGGTATGATAATTTTTTTTTTATTTAATTGCTCTTTCCTCCCCCCAATTTCCTTTAAACCTTGATTTTAATCCTTTTCAACTTTTAAAAGTTTCTAAGATTTTCAATTTCACCCCCTAAAAGTTTCATTTAAATGTTAAATGTCAATTTTACCTCCCTAAATTAGGATTTACTGTTTCTATATTTTCAATTTGACCCCTAGACTTTCTATTTGAATTTTTAATTGTCCTAGTTTCACTCCGAATTTTCACAATTACCCTGAAATACCACTGAAATGACGTACATGCTACGATTGAGGTCTTACAACTTTGACTTATGTATGTAAGGATAAGACAAATAGATACTTTTTCGTTCTTTCTTATTTTTAGCGCTCATTCTCTTTTTTTCTTTTTTCTTTTTGTCGACTTTATAATAACTCCCTTCTCTCGCACTCTCGTAGAACGCGGTGGGAGAAGTATCTGAAGGTGAGAGGTTGAAGTTGAGCTACTTTTCTATATTCTTTAATTCATGTATAAGCACTTCATCTATCGGCACGACTGGTAAGAGATTTACTCAGATGAATAAAAATATTTTCTTCGCATATTTGATTACGTTTCCATGCTATATATACATTGTGTTGACTGGTATAAAAGATTTAAACAACACAAATAGTGTAATACATGCCATGTAGTTTATGTAGGAGGTTTATAGTAGACATGTAGAAATAAGAGTTTGCTCATAGCCTGTATATGGCAATTCCATCTAGGAGGTATGTGACCCAAGTTTGTGGGACGATAGATTATTCTCCCTATCGGCCCCCTACAAGGGTGGACACGGGCTATCGGGTGTGCCCGAGTATTGGAGGGTTGTTTCATCTATTCAAAAACTAGAGATTGAATTCAGGGTAGTTTGCAACCTAGGTTCGCGGTTAGAAGACATATGCTCCTTGTTGGCCCTTTGTTAGGGTGTACAGGGCATGGAGTATCAGGTGGTCCCCAGTACAAGAAGGGTTATTCCATCCTATCAACAAGTCTTGAGAATGAAACCGAGGTTGTTTGCAACCAAGTTTGCAGTCAGACGACCTCTGCTTCTTGCCGGGCCACTATTGGGTTGGGTTGGGCAGTGGGTGTCAGGTGGTCCTGAGTACAAGGAGGGATTCTTTTAGTCCATCGATATTGTAATTCCCTGAAAATTTATATTTCGGAAAATAATACTTTATGGTTAAATATTCTTAGGGTTATTTTGATATATCCTAGAAATCTTGAGGTAAAGATGAATATTTTATAATTTTGGGGGAACAAGTGTAATTTTAGGGTTTGATGATAATATTATAAAACATATTGGGATGTTAGTGTAATTAGTATAAAAAAATCTAGTATAGTAAATCCATTGTGTGGAAAACGTGGGGGAGAGAGAAAGGGATGAAAACAAAAAGAAAAACCCACTTTTTTGTATGTTCTCTCTCAACCTTCTTGAACGTAAGGGAAGAAGAGAAGAGAAAAGAGAGAGAGAGGAAGAGAGAAGAAAAAAGGGCTTGGGGGTTTATATTAAGAAATTGAGGAGATCTATGGGTGGAATTAATTCTTGGAGGAATGATGAACTCATATTTGGTAAGTCTCAAAAACCCTAGAAATTACAATTGAAGTTCTAGCATGATTTCTTATGGATCTAAGAGTTAAGCTGTAAAACTAACCTATTAAAACTTGAATTTTTCATGTCCGAGTTGGTTACGTCGAATTTGACTTGAGATTTTTCAAAATAAACATGTATAAAAATATGATTTTTACTTTCTTCATGAGATTTGGAGCTTAAACCTTGTTTTTTTTTTTTTTTTGGTTTTAAGAGAGGAAATCCAAGGAAACAACCATGATGTATGTGAACTCTAGATGAAATATAATGGTTGTATGATAGTTTGGGATGATCTATAAGCCTTAGAAGAGCAAAAAATGTGGTATAGTAGCTTTGGGTATCAAAGAAACTAAAGAACCGAAATTACAAAGTGCAAATTCTACACTTCGTTTCCCTGAGCAACCTAATTTTAAAAATTCATATCAATTTGTAGAAACATCAAACAAATATGAAACTTGTGGAAAACGAAACTAGACTCAATGAGGATTATGTTGAGCTATTATATAGTGAATTTTGAACCCAAAATGATGCCTAAACAGACCCTAAAAGATAACTGAATGCAGTTCCGTAATCTTCTAACAACTTGTTTGCTGAACTTTGAAAAATCATAACTAAGTGTAGAAAAACAAAAATCTGGTGATTCAAAGTAAGTTTTAAAGACTGGGATGTCTATTTTCATAGAGAAATATAAGAAGAACATAAACAAATTTTAAACAATGGTAAAATGAGCGAGAAAATTGATAGTTCACAAACAATAGTTCTTACACGCGCAATACCCCCTTAATAAATATTGGGATATTATTGGTACGTGCATAAAGTGATGATATTAATAAAGAGGATATTTAATTGTGCTTCTAGGAGCTGGGTGAGCTGAAGTAGGATGACTCGAGATTGCTTGGTGGCTTCTCGCATCTTGAGGTAGGGGATCTTATCCATTCTCTTATGTGTTTTTGAGCATGTATAATATGTATGTATTCTTGTGTGTTTACTGGAAAATGTATTTTCAAATGAAATTGGGTTTGCGGTAAAAAGTTAAAGTTTGGGCAAATCTAATACAATAAAGGAGATATATATATATATGTGTGTGTGTGTGTGTGTGTGTGTGTGTGTGTGTGTGTGTGTATGTGTTAAATGTGTGTGGCTGGGCGTATTGAGATGATATCATGTGAGGACTGAGGATATTGGTCACTGTGGAGTTGACCTTGGGTGCAAATCCCTAAACCCACGCAGGGGATACTCCAGGTTACGTGAGTATCTCCCTAGATGGTATAGATTCCCTGTAGTACCATTCGGTCACCAAGTATCATCGTGATACACTTGTTGTGTATGTGATTTAAAATCTTCTACTTGGATTTTTATTTTAAGAGCATGTTTTATTACGATATGCAGATGTAATGTATACTGTTTTATTTATAAAAGTTCCAGCTACGGTACTATAATTTATAAACTCATGTATTTCCTATAAAAATTAGAAAAAAATAAAATAAGAGAATGGATGGATTTTCCTACTGAGCACGTTAAGCTCACCCCCTCTAAAGTATTTGTTGTAGGATTTTATAAAAAAGGAGTTGCTCTATTAATTATATTCGTATTAGTACTCAAGTTTGTAAAATTATCTTTATTGACAATTGCTGTAAAAGAAATTTATATAGTCCATTAGTATAATTGATTATTATTGACATAGGTAAATTTAGTGCCGTTGTAGTAATTTCACTACATTCAGTATCGGTGGATAATAGCGAGTACAGTATTTGTGAAAAGTACATGTGTGAATAGTATTGCGTGAATAGTAACGCGACAATAGTAATGGTATATGAATGAACAATATCAATATCGTAGTAAACTCTAACTTGTACTAATTTTGTGTAATAACCAAATAAAGGCGTATTGGTTAGTGTTTTACGAATATTTCTCCATAATAAAAGAAGAAGAATCTAGTAATGACCCCGGGGTTTGAGGTATTACAAAGTTTGGTATCGGAGCCTAGGTATACGATTACCTTGGACTTGGGTTATGGTATCCATCACCAATAGTTGGTCAAGTAAGAATTGGTGGATGACGTATTAGTAGTGGACCATATGATAAATCTTTGAATTGGAAATGTCGGTTTAAAGATGTTTACTGTTTTTTATGTAAATTATCAAATTTTATTTTCGTATTACATTATTGATGAAAATTGACAGTTTTATGATGATGGATCAAGTAAAAATTTTAAGTGTGTTTTTATTATCCGACTATGTCATAGTTGTCTCGATATGATGGTATATCCTGCGAGGTGGCATTAGTCCTGACAAGAGGATTTATCATGTAGGACGTTGTGTTGTGACTTGACTGGCGGGAAGGTCTTGTAGGTGGTTGACACAGTAACTCCCGATCGTGAGGTAAAACAATCCTATGGCTAGTGAGGAAATATGGTATTTTATTATATAAACGCAGTTGACCAGTTCATTGAAATTCGATTATTCAATTTTGATGACATTTTGTCATGATTTTGATATTGCCAAGTGAAAGGCTACATTTCATTGGAATTTGGATGTTTCCAACTAATTATAGTTTATTGGAAAGTAAATTTTGATAAAAGTACATGATCTATAAAATGATTTTTGTATGATAAAGACAGTACACCGATAAACGATTCAGATAGATACTGGTTCACCACTAGTGATAAGTGAGTCAGAGAGTGGATTGTTTATTGATATTTTTGGGGATATCTATTGGCAATCTAGAGGTTGGATTTTTTAAGATAGAATAGTTTCAAATGAGCATGCGATTCTGAATGAAATTTCGGGGGGCGAAATTCTTTAAGGGGGTAGAATGTAATACACCAAAAATTTATATTTCGAAAAATAATATTTTATGGTTAAATATTCTTGGGGTTATTTTGATATATCTTGGAAATCATGAGGTAAAGATGAATATTTTATAACCTTGGGGGCACAAGTATAATTTTAGGGTTTGATGATAATATTATAAAATATATAGGGATGTTAGTGTAATTATTATAAAAACAAATCTTGTATAGTATATCCATTGTATGGAAAACGTGAGGGAGAAGGAAATGGATGAAGACAAAAAGAAAAACTCACTTCTTGTATTTTCTCTCTCAACCTTCATGAACCTAAGGGAAAACGAGATGAGAAAATAGAGAGAAAGAAGATCGTTCAAGAGAGAAAGAGAGAAGAAGACAGGAATTGGGGGTTTAGATCAAGAAATTGAGGAGATCCATGGGTGAAATCAATTCTTGGAGGAATGATAAACTCATATTTGGTAAGTCTCAAAAACCCTAGAAATTACAATTGAAGTTCTAGCATGATTTCTTATGGATCTAAGTGTTAAGATGTAAAACTAACCTATTAAACCTTGAAGTTGTCATGTGCGAGTTGGTTAGGTCGAATTTGACTTGGGATTTGGCAAAATAAACATGTATAAAAATCTGATTTTTATTTTCTTCATGAGATTCGGAGCTTAAACTTTGTTTTTTTGGGGGTTTCAAGAGAAAAAATCCAAGGATCTCTAAGCCTTATAAGAGCCAAAAACATGGTATAGTAGCTTTGGGTATCAAAGAAACTAAAGAACCGAAATTACAAAGTGCAAATTCTGTACTTTGTTTCCTCGAGCAACCTAACTTTAAAAATTCATATCAATTCGTAGAAACATCTAAAAAATATGAAACTTGTGGAAAACAAAACTAGACTCAATGAGGATAATTTTGAGCTATTATATAGTGAAGTTTGAAGCCGAAATGATGCTGAAACAGACCCGAAAGATGATTGAATGCAGTCCCGTAATGTTCTGACAGCACGTTTGCTAAACTTTGAAAAATCATAACTAAATGTAGAAAAATCAAAATCTGGTGATTCAAAGTGAGTTTTAAATATTGGGATGTATATTTTCATAGAGAAATATAAGAAGAACATAAACAAGTTTTAAACAGTAGTAAAATGAGCGAGAAAACTGACTATTCACAGTAAATGGTTCTCACATGCGCAATTCCCCTTATGAAATATTGGGATATTAAGGGTACACGCATAAAGTGATGATATTAATAAAAAGGATGTTTAATTTTGCTTCTAGAAGCTAGATGAGTTGAAATAGGATGACTCGAAATTACTAGGTGGCTACTCGCATATTGAGGTAGGGGATCCTATCTATTCTCTTATGTGTTTTTGAGCATGTATTATATGTATGTATTCTTGTGTATTTACTTGAAAATTCATTTTCAAATGAAGTTGGGTTTGCGGTAAAAAGTTAAAATTTGGGCAAATCCAATACTATAAAGGAAATATATATATATATATATATATATATATATATATATATATATATATATATATATATCTGCATGTTAAATATGTCTGGCTGGGGGTATTGAAATGGTATCATGTGAGGACCGAGGATATTGGGTCACTGTGGAGTTGACCTTGGGTGAAAATCTCTAAACCCCAGCGGGGGATACTCTAGGTTATGTGAGTATCTCCCTGATAGTATAGATTCCCAGTGGTTGGATTCGGTCACCAAGTATCGTCGTGATACACTAGTTGTGTATGTGATTTAAATTCTTCTACTTGGACTTTATTTTAAGAGCATGTTTTATTACGATGTGCGGATACAATATATACTGTTTTATTTATAAAAGTTCCAACCAGGGTATTACAATTTATAAACTCACGTATTTCCTATAAAAATTAGAAAAAAAGTAAGAGAATAGATGGATTTTCCTACTGAGCACGTTGAGCTCACCCCCCCTACATTATTTGTTTCAGGATTTTATAAAAAAATAAAAATAAAAAGAGTTACGCTAATAATTATTTTCGTATTAGTACTCAAGTTTGTAAAATTGTCTTTATTGACAATTGCTATAAAAGAAATTTATATAATCCATTAGTATAATTGATTATTATTGACATAGGTAAATTTAGTGCTATTGTAATAATTTCACTACATTCGGTATCGATGGATAGTAGCGAGTACAATATTTGTGAAAAGTACACATGTGAATAGTTTCGCGTGAATAGTGATGCGACAATAGTAATGGTATATGTATGAACAATATCAATATCATAGTAAACTCTCAGTTGTTGTGGTCCTTGTATTAATTTTGTGTAATAACCAAGTAGAGGTGTATTGATTCTAAGATTTTGATGGACAATTAAAGGTTGATGTTTTTTATAGAACTAACGATTTTATTGAGTGTTTCAGTTTCTTAGTTTCAGTGATGAAAATGATCGTGAAGATATTGTGGCAATGCTAAAGATGATGACAAAGATGATGGAAGATTAAGAGTTTGAATAAATTGAAGACCCTAGGAAAAACAACTCAGGTTAAATTCTAACTCGTCATATCCTAATTAGGATCACATACGATACAAAATGATTTTTATAAATATGTGTGTTTTTTATAGAATCTTAATTAGTTAAATTATTTGCTCCTATGTGTAATTGAAAAATAAATATTGACAATTAATTAAAATTGAATTTAAGAATTTAGTAGAGCTAACTGAGAAAATAAATCGGTTAAAAGGGCAAAAATGTTGAAGAAAATTGATTAAAAATGAATTTAGAAGAGGTTCCCACATTGACCAGTCGACAGGTAAGTGGACAGGAGCACAGAAGTTGAAACTGTTGAATCTCTCGGTCGACAGGTAGGTTGACCTAAACTTAAATAGTGAACTCTGTGAATCAATCAGTCTATAGGGAGGTCGACCTGTGACCAAAAGTGAATCTCTCTAAATCTCTAGGTCGATAGATAGGTCGACTCGTGAAACTTTCTGAATCATTTGGTCGATAGTTGAAGTATGAGCGGTCGACTGATAGGCGAAGAAGTTTTGGCTTGGCTACATCCTAAATCGATCGGTTGACAGGTGACCCTTGGTTAGTCGACTTATGGGACTGTTTCAGGATTTTGTGGAATTCCGGATTTTATTCTAAAAGTAGCCTTTACTAACCATTTTTTTGTTAGGATCTCCGAGATATCTTAGGAATCTGAAGTGTTTTTAGTTATTTAAATTATATCTAAGTGTTCCTATAGATATGGTTCAAGTATTTTTTATGTTTCTCAATTTGGTACGTATAATTCTTTCAATCCTATTCAATTGTGTTTGAAGAAAAATTTGAGGGACTTAATTGAAAGTTTTAAAAGATATTTTTGATTGTATTATATCATAAATGAATCATTATGATATAGATGGTCTATTTGGTGCAATTAAATGTCATGATTCATGGGAACTAGCCGTTGGAGGGCTTGATTTATTCCCTTTTAAATAGACTTGCATTTTTTCACATTTGAAAAAGACACATCTAGAGAATTATTCTGCACTATTCAACTTTTGAGTTTTCTAAGAGTTATCATACTAAGTGTATTGTGAGATCTTTCTTTAGATTTTTTCTTGAGAAACATTTGTTGTGGATTATTACTACTATTGATCTGAAGTGTCATTGCTATTCTAATCATTATTCTTTCGGTGGATTCCTGGTGAGATTGTTCCAAGTTATTTGTTTATTTGCTATAATTATTATTTACTTGGAATTTAATCTTTGAAATTATTTTTCGATTTTTTATTGAAAAATATTTTTGAAACAATTTCTTGAAGAAATCTGATTACGTGCTACCCAAAATTTGTTTACAATCAGATTTCGAATATCTCACTTTTCTATCACTAGTTTTGGGATATTAATGGAGTTCAAATTTATCTAGGGTAGTAGAAGCTTCAAGTGAGAAAAATGTATTATCAATTTGTAATTGGTGAGTTGAGTGACGAATTGAATACTATTGAGAGTATTTAATGGAAGGGTAGCTGGTATCAGTCTTTTCTTGGAAAGAGATTGAGGTAGTAATTTTTTTTTGATTGAATTGATTTGTGAGAAATTTTGTAATGGTTCAATTCTTATTGGTTAAAGGGATATTTGGAGTATTTGTGAGGTTTTGATTCTTTAGCCTAAGGTACAAAAATAATTAGGTTATTCTTGAGCCTATAAAGAGTAGAGGTTATTCCTGAGCTTGGGAAAAGGAATTTGTAAAGGTTGATTATGAGCTTACGAAAAGAATCATTGTGAGAGTTTGGTTCCTACCTTTAAAAGAATATTGAGTTTAGTGTGTGCGAGACTCCGTGGAGCTCGAGGGACTGGATTAGCCAAGAGTAGCTTGGTGAACTAGTATAAATTTCTGGTGGGCTACTATTTTTATTAATTATTTTTGTTATTTGGTGTGCACCTAGTTGATATTATATTTCTGCTGTTATATAAAGATAATAATTAATTTAGGATTAAAATTAATTATTTATTTTTTTTGAAGTATTTTCTCTGATAATTTTATATCTATCCAATTCACCCCCCTCTTGGGTAGCTCACTGGGCCAACAAGGCAGATTGGTTAGTGTTTTACGAATATTTATCCATAATAAAATGAGAAGAATCTAGTAATAACCCGGGATTTGGAGCGTTACAGATACTGATGGCCTCCGTTTTTTGCTGACCCCAACTAGGTTGGGGATAGTGTTTTGAGTGTGCCCGACTACGAGAAGGGTTCTTTCAATCTATTGACACTATACAGCGAAAGATTCAATCCTCGCTATATTGACTACTCGCAAGTGTACGAGATCAAAGTTTTAGTATAGTGTGATCATGAAAGATTGGGTTATCATATCCACAGGGATTGGTGTCGTTACTATCGAGTATCGCATTTGTCATGACCTAACTTTATCTAGGTTACAACAAAATGTAATTAATCAATTAAACTAATACTAATATAACCTAAATTAACTATACTAATATACTAATATGTTTTAGGGGAAAGAATTGCCTAGGGATTAACTTGTTTACAAATACGTGTTCGATCTCGATTTACTCACATTTATGGTGTTCGACCTATTTGACAATCTCGGTACGTAAACTCCACCGCCACCTCTCTCGAGTGTAAGATGGGGGAATACATAACTTTGAGTCAACGACGAAGTCCCCCTCAATGTCTTAATGACCTTAGGTCATGTGAGTCTCGCCTAGCATCATTGATTGCACACAATCCAACTCTCGGCCGGGTCATTGGATCGTGCATTGTATTTACCCTATCGACAATCTCCATTATAAAACTCCCTCGCCACCTCTCCCGAGTGTAAGACGAGAGATATAACACAACTTCGTGTCAATGAAGAAGGCCTCCTCAATGTCTTAATGACCTTAGGTCAAGTGAGTCTTGTCCCAACGTCATCGATTGTCCACAATCCAAACCCCGACCGGGTTATAAAATCGTGGCTATTGTTTACCCTAATCCGAATCTGGGACTTGTCAAATCCTGTATTCTCCATGTATCTAACTAAGAATGATAAACAAACAATACAATAAACACAATCAAACTACGAAGAACAAACATAAACGCAATACTGAAATCATCCAAACACATATTCATAAATTTATTGTTAATCCCTATACAATCCATGTTTAACTACGGCCATAACCACATTTACAATGAAAGAACGAGCTAAACATGCTCACATGATCCTAAGTTAAATAAATAAGGAAAATAATCGAAGAACTTAGCCTCATCCGAAGATTAGCCGCTAAGAACACTAAACGATCGCTTTGCCGTCTTTTCCACTTCAAGATGTGAGCTCCACCTCTAAAACTCCTAAACCTAATCCTAAGGTGCCCAAATGGCCGGGGGGGTCAAGAGGAGAAGAGAGGAGTGAGTATTTATAGAAAAAATATCTAATAAAAATATCTAGGCTGTGCAGAGGGACACCGCTGCGATCGTGGGATTCAGTGCCGCGGCGGTGGAGTAGGTCGGTTAGTTGATCGTCGCGGTGATGAGGACAGCGGTGGATTTGGAAAATATTCTGCTGGTTCACCACCTAGGAGGTGAGTGTCCAATAGCAAAGGTGTCTTCTCAACATTTTCTACGCCGAGGCAAAGGTCTGGACGCCGCGACGGTGGGCTTCTTTCATAATTTTGCCTCCGAGCTTGTGTTTCCACCATTCTTCGACCATTTTTTGTTCGATCCTTTTTGCCTCACATACCTGGTTTAATACAAAAAGATAAAAACTAATTAAAACGTAATAAAATACTATATAAACGCTCGAAAACTAACTTTATTTGGTTTGGAAATATGTAGGTAGATCACACCTATCAGACACCAATGACCTCCACTCCTTGTAGGC
The DNA here is from genome assembly GCA_016647705.1 of Eucommia ulmoides. Taxonomy (NCBI): domain Eukaryota; kingdom Viridiplantae; phylum Streptophyta; class Magnoliopsida; order Garryales; family Eucommiaceae; genus Eucommia; species Eucommia ulmoides. The sequence continues at coordinate 41,198,419 of CM028330.1, forward strand.
CCCCAACTAGGGTAGGGACGGGGTTTTGAGTGTGCCCAACTACGATAAGGGTTTTTTCAGTTCATTACCTTGCCAAATTTGTCGAACCGCCGCAGCCATCTGACCTCGCAGCTATCTAGTCAGATGAGTGTGTACTAGTAAGCTAGTCGCAATCTACTTCCTACCCACTTAGTTGGGGTAGGGTAGTAGATGTATCCCGTTGTCTATCTCATCATGTGTTGATACTTGCAAATATTTCTAGTAAAGCATAGAATTTTATTAAGTAGAGCATGAAACATAGCACATTAAATAAATCGTATGCTACTGGAAATACTACTTTAAGTTTTCTACATTCTATGAATTTCTCAACTGTCGTCTTTCTAGTGTTTTGAGCTTAAAAATGCCTGGGCCAGTCACATTGGTGATGGGTCGGGTCTTTAATGGTTCTGACTGAGTTTTTTTCTGCTTGATCTCGCGTGGCGATGGTGACATTTCGTAGAACCAAGTATTCTTCTTTCAATGACCACATTTTGACATACTTATCATAGTATCGGGCCACCTGCCACTTGTAGGTCATGTATTGGATGTAGACGCATTATCTCATCTCTTCCAACAAGTCTAGGTTCAACGCTATCTCATCCTGGCTCTCTGAGAATCATAGTAGGCTACTTGGTAGGTTGGCAGGTTGGTAGGCCCAGCTCAATGGGAATGACCGCCTCAGAATTGAAGGTTATGGCAAGTGTATTTCTCTAATGGAAACCCTCAAGGTTGTATGGTAGGCCCACAACATCGAGGGGAGGTTGTCCACCCACTTTGCCATGGATTTTTCCAGTCGCGTTTTCAATGCGTGCTGAATTGTTTGGTTGGTTACCTCTACTTAGCCGTTAGATTACAGGTGGCCTAGGGTCGACATGTGATGTTAGACACCCAATTTTGAGCAAAAGTCATCAAATAGTACAGTCTAATTGCATTCCATGATCGCTGATGATGGCTTATGGTACCTTCAATTGGAAGACGATATGCTTCGTTGTAAAGTCTCTAATATTTGTGTCAGTGATCTTCGTTATGGCTTCAGCTTCGACTGACCTGGTAAAGTAGTCAATCACGACGATCAATAATTTTTTCTAAGTTGTTGCTATGGGGAAAGGACCAAGGATACCCACTTCACACTAGAAAAATGGCCAGGGCTCAAACCTAAGTAGTTGTCCCATGGTCGAAGAGTTGATTGTTGGTTCGAACCTCTAACAATTATCGTATTTTTTTACTGACTCCATTGCGCCGGCCTCTACCATAATCTAGGAGTATCCTTGCCTTAGTACCTTTCTAGCTAAGGTTTGTGCTCCTAAGTGGTTTCCACAAAGTCCATCAGGGATGTTCGGGAGGATGTAGTGGCCTTCACTCAGTCATAAGCATAGGAGTAACCATCCCATGAAGAAATGGTTATACAGTACTTCTAGCAGCATTACGTTCTGGGACGCTCAGTAGCGGACTCTTTTTGCTTCATCCTTTTGTTCAGGGAGGATTCCGTTGTCAAGGTAGTTGTAGATGGTAGTTTGGTTAGTACGTCACCACCTTAACTTTATTTCTTTGCCAAAGTATTTGTATTTACTTTTTTCTAAATCATTAAGTAAAAATTAAATACATGAATCTAAGCCTCAAATTTATCCCTTTAAACATAGTTTGAAGTTTGTTTAAAGTTGTGCTTTAGACCTGCTGACACTTTCACACATGCAAAAATAGTCGGGATAAAATACGATGTTTACAACTGCCCATATTTTTCATGCGAGTTTACTCATGATGACAAAGATAGAAGACACACAACATTTTCTTCGACTAGAAAAACTGAAATGAAATAACTAAACTTGGATCAAATTAGGTTGGTCTTTTTAACAGGTAAGGAAATTAAAATGATGTCTCTAGCGTATCCTGGAATCACCGAAAGTACACCTCATTTTCCAAGGAAAGCGAAAAGTGCCAATTATTATTATTATTCTAAAATAATATAATTAAATGAATAGTGTCGTGCCTGGCCAGTCTCACTATTAAAGTAAAGTAAATGGCTAAATGAACAATGCCTAACAAGGCTGATCATCACTGTTAAAGTAAATAAACAAACGAACGGTGTTGGGCGAGACCGGTCATTATAGTTATAGTAAATAAACAAAACGAACGACGCCAAGTGAGTGTGGTCATCACCGTTAAAGCAAATAAACAAACAAACAGTATCGGGCGAGGATGATCATCAGGTTAAAGTAAATAAATGAACAAAAGGTGCCGGGTGAGGCCGGTCATCACAGTTAAAGTAAATAAACAAATGAACAATGTTGGGTAAGGCCGACCATCACCATTAAAGTAAATAAACAGATAAATAGAGTTGAGTGGAGTTGGTCATCACCATTATGGTAAATAAGTGATTACGCCATTGCATAAAGGCAGAGAACGTCGGAGCACTAACATTTCCTAGGTTTAGACTGAACCCAACTCAGAGTTTTCCTACATATCTCAGACAAGCTAAGAATCAGGTCGGATATAATTCTAGTAGGTCTTTGTCCTTTAGACAAAATAACAAAAGATAAACATGTAGATAAAAATTGGTTCTCATCTATTGGATGAATGAAGGCAAGTAAACGTTATGAGTGAACTTCCATCATGAAAGGCTAAGAATAGGGTTCTAACGAGAGTTAATGAACCAATCCTATAAGGAATATACTGTAGTGTAAGGATAGAGAATGTTGATCGTGAATATTTCCCAAATTTAGACCAAACCCACTTGGGATTTCCTACATATCCTGGCCATACCAAGAATTAGGTTAATGTAGTTTTGACATCCCAACCTTCTACGAGACAAAAAATGGTAAGAACTTGCAAATGATTTAAGCATTAGTAGGGAATATGGTTTATATCATTGAAATAGATTCCCCGAGCTATGCCTCAGCCTTTAGCGTAAAATAGGCTTAGATGGTTTTAATAGAGAAACCGAATCATGGCCTGGCATCTCAGTCCAAGCTTGAGAACTAAATAATGGTAATGATAGGTGCCTTTAACTCGAGTCGGGCATTATTGTGATGGGATATAAAATGTGCTGTAGTCCATGATGGGGGATGATTAACTGCAATAAAATGTGCCCCAACCCAAGGTTAGGGATGGCGATGGTGAAATAAGATGAAATGTGGTCTAGCCCAAGCCTAGGGGTAATGGAGATTGGCCGGGGAGGCCTAATCTTATGAAATATACCACAGCTCATGCCAAGGAGATATTTAATGAAGGTAGAACTTTCAGGTTGTCTAAACTGGTGAAATATACCCTTGCTCTTGTCGAGGGTGATGAAAAATGATGGTAGACTTCTCTCGTAAAATCGAACCTAATGGAAGTATGACCCAGCCTATGACCAAGGGTGATGAAAAATGAAGGTGGACATTTCTCGAGAAAGATAAACCATATGAAAGTATGCCCCTACTTGTGAACGGGGATGATGAAAAATGAAGTCACACTTCCTTCGGGGAACTTGACTTTTAATGACATAGGCCTCGTCTTTCCAACTAAGGGGTGTTTGTAATAGTTTTGGAATATTAATCCTTGGGGAAGATAATTTCATTACTCGCATTATCAAAATCGTTGTTTCATTTAAACATTGGTTTGCTTACTGTAGCAATCATTGAATTTGTCGATGTTTCGACATTAACTTGAGTAAATGGGTAATTTGTATTTGACTGACCCAACTTGACAATTTATCAATGTGACTCTAACATGACAAATGACTTGATTTGAAAATTTATTTATGTGGCTTGATTTGACAAAATCTCAATTGATTTGCACCCTAATATAACTTTAAGTGATTTTTTACAACTTCGATAAATGAATCTCATTTTCTTTTATTTATTTATTGTTTTTCCCTTGTTTGTATTTTGTAAAAATCCCATTGTATTATTATTTGTTCTTTTTCAATCCGAAAACGTCGACCATGACGGCATAGGCGATAAAAGTCGAATAGGCGTGCCCATGGTTTGCACGCGGTCGTTGTCGGTCGTTCGGTGATTGAGAGAGCGCTTTTGTTTGCTGTCTTCCTGTGTGGGCGCGACGGTGGTTGGGTAGCAATCGTTTAACAATGGTGGTTGGGTTGCAATCGGTTTTGGCATCGAGACTCGAGAAGGGGATTGGGAGAGGCGGCTGACTAGAAATGAAAGATACAAGGATTTAGAAAGTTAGGGTTTCATGTATATATGCAAAGGTATGGTTGTCCATTCCTTTTGTTTTAATTTTGAAAAGGATTTTTCTCTAACAATATTTTTAAAAAGGTTTAAAAAATAATATTTTTCAAAAACAGGTTAAATGAAGAGAGAGGGTGTAAAAAAAGGCCTAAACAATAAAAATTCATTTTATCAATAGCAGCTTGCCATGAAAATAGGGAGGGATGAAGGCATTTTCTTGACTTTTCAAGATTGATTTTGGCGGTTTAAGCTTGTGATTCTTCAAGACAACAACCAAGGATCAATCCTAGCACAATTTCAAGGCTTTCTATCTGTGTATTTCACGATTTTTGAATCCAAAATTGCTTGAGGTTAGGGTTTGGGTTTTTGCTCTCGCTCTTTTCAGTTTCTAGCTGTGAATCTCTTGTACAAACAATATCTATGGCTATTATTCTTGTTTAGGATGTTTATAAGCTTGATTATTGGTTATAGTGTAAAATTTTAGGGTTTATACAATGTCTCCATGGTGAGGTGGCGTTTTTGTCCAATTTCATTACGATTCCATTTTTTATTTTATTTTTTTAAGCTTGATATATGTTAGGAATGTATTTTCAGAAGACTGAAGTAATATATTTGCGGTTTGATTGTTTAAAACGCGCTAAACCAATGGTTAGAAAATGCCGCACATTTTTTTTTCTTTTTTTCTTTTTTCCTAGTTATTCTTGGGCATGCTCTTCACATGATTTCTCTTCATTGATTATGAATTTTATTGATTATATTGCATTTCCCACCTATTGTTGCTCTAAATGTGCAAGAGAAATGGGCCTCTAGATTTTCCAAGGCGTTTTTGGTGCGACTCCCCCAAGTTGATGAAAGTTTTTTCGTTCCCACTTTTGTTGGGAATTTTTTTTATTCATAGTAAAATATTTTTTTGTAAGGATCTTTCACTTGCGATTATTAATTACAATTTGCCTGAATTGGTTTTGATAATCCTTCTATCTTGGTGAATTATTATTTGACTTGGCTAAGGTTAGAATTAGGGGCGGGAATTTTGAATTCCAATTTAAAATTTGGCGAGAATATATTTTGGACTGGATGGGATATTTTTTTCGGAAATGAGTAATTTTAATTATTTACCTTCTTTGGGGATGATGTGATTATGATATATATATCTCCATTTTTGGGTTATTGGTGCATACCTGCTTAGGATGTCGGATTTAGGTTCTTCTGGCTGTAGAGGTCATCATCCTTCCCGCTCTTATGGGAAGGATGTGGTGTTGTCAAATTCTTTGGGGACTCGCAAGCACGCTTCAAATTGTGCTCGACGTAGGGTGAACATTACGGTCCCTTCGGCCTCTAGTTATGCTCGAGCCGAGGTAGCAACATCTATTCCTATAGTTGATATGATGAAGGCTTCATCCTTTGCCCTTGTATTAGAGGGAGCGCTGATAATGAATATGGTAGGGACTTTGGCTTCAATTCCCATGATGGAGGGAACATCAGTGGAGCCCCTCTTGATGGAGTGTGATATCGTAGGACCGTCTAGGGAGAGTGGACACCAAGACCCTATAGTTGTTGCAACCAAGGATACGAAGTGGGTAACGAATCTAGATTATGCGCTTGCTCATGATGAGATGACAGATGAGCATTTTTTGGATGAGAACTTCGAGGGGTAGGTGTTGAGGAGGTTATTTACCAACAAATCAAGTACTTTTGAGTTCAAATATTTTTGAGTTTTCCATCATTGTTGTTAGTTTAATGTATTTTTGAGTTGTTTTATAAGAATAACAAATAATTGGGAAAAAATGTGAAAATATGGAAAAATGAGGTGAATTCGGTTGTAATGGTTGAAAATCAAGGCCTTTAGCCTTAGAATCAATAAAAATAATGTCAGCAGTGCAAGTGCAATATTTTTATCCCAATTTTGACCATAATACAATCTAATTATGGAAAAACTCAAAACCATAAAGTTGTATCTCTCTTTCGTAACTTTCCATATCATCTTGAATCATCTCAATCGGAGTTTAGAGGAGAGAGTTATGACCAAAATACAAACAAGTGTCAAAACTACCCAAACCAGAGATATTGCCAGATCTGGGTTCCAGAGCACTTGAAGCGTGCTCTAACGTGCCTAAAGGGTCCTCTAGCATACCTCTCCAGGTATCCACGGCCCAAGGGCATGTTCCAGTGTGCCCACGCCCGCTCCAGCCCACCTCTTCGTGCTAATGGTCGAAAACAACTCATTTTGGAGCTCTATTTATACCACCTTATGCCTCAAATCCTACGATGGAGATTTTAGGAAAGAAAATACCATTGGAGGCACAAAAATTCCTAGAGAGAGGGTTTGGAGTTGGAGATTCTTGAATATTGCTTAGGGAAGATTCTTGAAGATTTGAAGACTTAAAGCTCATCTCTACAAAGAGTTTTCTCTTCCTTTCACAAATTTAAAGGCCTCAACCCCTCTTGAGATGCCGACTCCTCAAACTGGGAGATCGAGGGAGAGTCCGTGGGTTAAATGCTGCCTTCTACTATAGACTGCTAATTTTACTATTACTTTTTCCTATCATGTATTGACTTCTATTGGCCTAAAGAGCTACTTAAGAGGAGGGGTTGAATTGGGAAGTTACCAAATTTAAACAATTAACTCCTTTGAACACATAATCAATTTTTGTAAATAGATTATTATCTTTCTACGCAGTGGATATGTTTTTAATACTGAGTATACCCCAAACACAAGATAGAAAATAAATTAATAAAGCACAGAAGAATTTTTAATGGTTTGGTCAAGCTAGTCTTGCTTACGTCCAGTCCCTCGAGCTTTACGGAGATTCGCAATCCACTAAACCCCTTCATTCCTTTACTAGGTAGGAACCAAACCCTTACAATTCACGATTTTTTATTGGCACATAATAACTTTTACAATTTACACTTTTCACGGGTTAAGGATGAAACTCTATCTTTTTACCAGGCAAAAGAAAAACCTAACTCTCTCTCACTTATCATTTTTATAGGGAATAATAAACCTTTACAAATCACTCAAAAATAATTCAATTACAAGATGAATCAAAATCTATTTTTTTCAAGAGAAAAGAATAATCTAACCTTTTGTAGGACAAAGATCAAACTGTAATCTATTTCATAGGAAAAAGATCGAAACCTAGTTACCTTGACTAGACACTGTCCCAAACATGTTTTATCTACTCAAACTCAAATACAAAAAATGTAAGTTTCTTTCCACAATGAGCTTCTACCACCTCAACACGAATATACTCAATTAATGTCCCGAATAATTACTACGTGATAGACACAATGTGAGGAAATTCAAATCTGATTAATAAAAACTATGGGTAGCACAAATTTAACACGTAATTAGATAAACAGGTAAAAATCACTTAAAAAGATCTTTAGGCTTTTAACTCAAGAAACGATATTTATAACAATCCTAAACTAAGTAATCAAGATAAATAAAACTTTTAAGCTAATAATAAAACTTGGAAGGATCTCACCAAGAAAACACCAAAGACAATGATTAAATAGCAATTAGAACCCAAACAGGTGACGCAAAATAATGAGCGCTTTAGATTAAGAATTTGAATAAAATCTCTTGTAAAAATATCAAAGTAAATCTCACTCTTATAAAAGCTCAAAATGATTATTCTTGATGTCTTAAACTCTATTCCTACAGGTCTATATTAATAGACTAATAACTAGCCCTCAAACGGTTAGTTTTTCAAAGAAATGCCATAAAATTACACTCTAAGACCCCATATATGATTACCGTTTATTTCAAGTGTATTTCACTTAAAAATAACATTAAATTCTTTCATTTAGCTCTATAAAACTATTCTCAATTTAAAACCATAGAAATAGGAAGAATTAAATCATGTAAATTAGGATAACCTCAAAATATATGGACCATATCAATAGGGATCAAATAATAGGTTGTTAATAACTCAATTACATTCAAATCCCCTAAATTCCTCTCTTGAAATCATAAAAAATAGATAGTTTTTAACCAAGAGACCAAATTAGTCGAAATCCCAACTGAATCAGTCGGTTGATCGATTCATCTCAGTCGGTTGAACGACCTATCTAGCTTCCAAATAGCCATTGGCACAAAGCCAATCGGTTGAAAGACTACACCTAGTTGGTTGACTAATTTGGATAGTGTCTTCCACTTTTCTACTATTTCATCTTCTGACTCAAACGATTAACTGACCATCTTTATTCGGTAGACCAATTGGATCAGTGTGCTTACTTCCTTACCCATTTCAATTACTGTTTCAAATGGTTGATAGACCATCTTCATTCAGTTGACTTACTGGATCAGTATTACCTCTTTTTTTTAACTCCAAAACTCACTATTTAATTCAGTTAAGCGATTGTGTTTCTCGGTTAATCCAATTGATCCGAAAACTTAAATTTTTATAATTTAAAACATATTTTTCAATTAGGTAAATTATTGAATTCATTTCATATAAGGAGCACATATAATATATCATTTTAGGATCTTAAGCTTATCACTTCTTATCATGATACACATAATTAACTCATTTTAAGTGTCGTGTGTGGTCTTAATTCGGGTTGCATTAGGAATGTATAAGTAAAGAGTTATTTTCACCTAGTTTTCATCAAGGTCTTCAAAACTCTTCACATCTTCATTACGTCATTCTTGCAACTTTTATGTTTTCTTTATCAGGTATTCTTCTTAATCACATGCATAGAACTATAAATCTAAAACACAAGATAAAATCATTAGTTCCACAAAACACATCAATACTTAATTGTTTATCAAAACCTTAGATTCAACAATCTCTCCCTTTTTGATGATGACAATTAACTTTGATGTTTTCTTCAAAATAAAATGTAACCACGCTCTCCCTAAATCTGAGGACGGGTATTTAAACTCTAAGCATACACTAAACATTATGTCAGGTCTACTAGTACTAAGATACAACAAGCTACCAATCATATCTCAATACATTATCTCATTGACGTTTTTTCCCATATCGTCCTTTTATATTTTTGTAGCTGTTACCATGGGAGTTTTTTACTCTTTAGCACTATCAAAGCCATACTTTTTAAGTAACTCTTTTGTGTAATAGGCTTGATTAATGAAAATTCTCTCTTTGATTTGCTTGATTTGCAACCCAAGAAAGAAGGTTAACTTGGCAAACTCTTGACAAAAATCCCCATTAGTAGATCCAAATATAATATCATCAACATATATCTGTAATAATAGGATGTCAGACTCATTCTACTTGATAAATAGTGTAATATCACTAAGACCTCGTCGAAAACCATTTTCGTTCAAATATTAGCTAAGTTCCTCATACCAAGCTCGTGGAGCTTGTTTAAGTTAATGCAAAGCCTTCCGAAGTTTAAACACATGATCAGGAAGTTTGTCACACTCAAATCCCAATGGTTGTTTGACATATACTTATTCTAATAGAAATCCATTCAAGAATGCACTCTTTACATCCATTTGATATAGTTTAAAATTACGTGAATAAGCAAATGCGAGTAACATTCTAATAACCTCTAGTCTAGCCACAGAAGCATACGTATCATTATAATAAATTCCCTCTTCTTGATTATAGCCCAATGCTACCAATCATACTTTATTTCTAATTACCATACCTGTCTCATCCTTTTTATTATGAAAGATCCATTTCATACCAATTACATGATAGAAATCAGGTCTAGGAAATAGAGACCACACCTTATTATGTTCAAATTGAACTAAGTCTTCTTGCATCGCGGAGATCCAAGATTCATCAGTTAACGCCTTATTAATATTCTTAGACTTAATTTGAGATAGAAAAGCAAAATTAATTATATCCCTATGAGAAGATCTTATACTTACACCTTTCTTGAAATTACCAAAAGTTTCTTTTACCCAATGTCCTAGTATTATCTTTATAGCACGTGGTAAAGTCATCTCTTAGCCTTTTGGCTTCTCATTTTGGGGTTCATTTGTCGTATTACCTCATTGATTTTATTTTGTGTACTTGCATCATCATCATCCAAAACATTTCTCGACACAACCAGATCAGATTCCTTAAATATGACATGCATAGATTCTTCCACTACTAAGGTACGTTAACTATATATTCTATAAGTTTTACTATTAGAAGCATACCCAAGGAAAATATCGTGATCAAATTTAGCATCAAATTTAATCAAATTATCCTTATCATTTAAGATAAAACATTTTCAACCAAAAACTTAAAAATGGGATATATTTAGAGTCTTAACATTCCAAATTTCATAAGGGATTTTATTAAAACCTCTTTCGATAGAAACCCTGTTTACAACATGGCAAGCAGCGCTTACGGCTTCGGCCCAGAAGTATTTAGGAAGACGATTCTCATTCAACATTGTTCTAGCCATTTGCTAAAGAATTTGTTTGTTTTTTTTCTCCACAACACCATTTTGTTATGGCATTCTAGATGCAGAAAAGTTGTAAGCATACCCGTGTTCATCACAATAACTTATTACCTCATCATTCTCAAACTTTCTTCCTCTATCACTATGGATGTTAATGATGCAACAATATTCTCATTTTGAACACCTTTACAAAACTTAGAGAATATAGAAGCAATTTAACTCTTCTTAGCTAGGAAAAATACACATGTAAATCTAAAATAATCCACCACAGTTACGAATGTATGAAATTTACCTTCTAAACTAGCGATGACATTTGGACCAAATAAATCAAGATGCAATAATTTAATATATTTAGATGTGGATGTGTGCAACTTCTTCTTAAAGGATGATCTAGAATGCTTACCTAGTTGACATGTATCAATACTTTATTTTTCACATACTTCAATGCAGCTAAGCCATGTACAAGACTCTTCTTAGATAGATTTGAAATTAACATCATACTAGCATGCCCAAGTCAACTATACCATGACCAACTATTCTCAGATAATGCATTTAAACATGATGAATTTTGAGAAGAGAAGTCATCAAATGAACATGTATAAACATTTTCAACTCATTATACAACAAGTAATATGCTACTATCATGCCCATTCTTAATAATGCATCTATCATGATAAAAAATAATGTTATAACCTTTATAAAATAATTGACTAATTCTAAGTAGGTTATGTTTAAAACCGTCAACTAAGAGAACATCTTTAATAGTAGTAGACCCATTACCGATATTACCTATACTGATAATTTTACCCTTTTGCATTGTCTCCAAACGTCACATGACCTCCATCTTTAGGTGTCAAAGATGTGAATTTATATTTGTTACCCGTCATGTGTAAAAAACAACCATTATGCAGGAACCATTTTTCCTTACCTATCGATGCTTACAGAGTAACGTACAAGGAGCACCTTAAATAGTCCTGGTACCCAATCTAAGTGGGTCTGATCTTGTTGGTTGGTATAATTTTAGTTCCTTTAGGAACCCAAATTCATCTGCATTTAGATACTTTAGAGAAGCATTTACTGAGAGTATGCCCCTATAATGTTACATTTAAAATATTTAATAAGATTCCTGGTTTCATAAAAGAATTTATGAAATCTCTTTTGTTTAAGGTTTTTTTGAAACCTAATTCCAACTTTATCAAAGACACCTCGTGAACTCCCCAAAAGTCTTTTTAAATTATTTTCACCACCCATGAATTTGAGAACTATTGAATGTAAATTCGATATTTTGGATTTTAATTCAATGTTTAGATTCAGATTTCATCACTTGTTTATTAAGTGTGTTAATTGTACTTTGTAGGGTATTAATTTGAGAGCACTAGTTTTTTTAATCATACATTAGTTCTTGATAAACATCAAATAAATCATCGAAATTTAAAGGGCAAGAACCAGAACATTTTGGTACCTTATCTCCAGTGGCGATCAAAGGAAGCATAGATGAATCGTCACTGCCTGATATTTTCGAGCTACTCGACTTCGAGTCATCCTAGGTGGCTTTCATTGATTTCTTCTTACTCTTCTTCTCTTCTTCTCTTCTTCACTTTTTTATTTTCCCCTTTTTTATTCTTTGGTTCGAGATAATCAGATTGGAAGTGTCTGTTCTTATGATAGTTGAAGAATTCCACATTACTCATGTTGAAACTTCTCTTTCTGCATAATGTTCATCGAGTCATTTTTCTGAAATTTTTCGTGGGAAACACCACATCATTTTCTTGCTTGCTATCAAGACTGATATCATCACTGTCATCTTCTTCCTCATTTTTCTAAACTTTCAATACTAAGGACTTCTTTTTTATGTTTCTTGTTTCGTCCTCATATCCTCGCAAAACCGTCTCATGGGTCATTAGGTTTCTAATAAGCTTATCAATGGTGTAAATTTTGAGATCTTTGTCTTCCTCTATTGTCGTTACTTTTGGCTCCCAGACTTTAGTCAATTATCTCAGAATCTTTCATACTTTATCCTCTATATTATAAGGCTTACCAAGTTGACTAAGGTTGTTGCAGTTATTATTAATATTGGGTACATTTTGAGAATCGCTTCTGCTTCACTGATTTTGAATAACTCAAATTAATGAACTAAGGCATTGATCTTAGATTATTTTGCCTGATTTGTCCTTTCGTGGGTGATTTGCAATGTGTCACACATTTCTTTAGTTGATCTACAACTTGAGACCCTGGTATATTCATAAGCATCTATGAAGCCTCGAGTAACATAAAGGGTCTAGGTAATCTCGATAACAATCTTAGAAAATATCAATATCGGAACATAATGGAATTAAAACGAGACAACCTCACTAACTAATAACTACGGATATTTGGTCTAAACTACTATTAAATTTATAATAATTCGTGGCAAAAATTGCGGCAATCATTAAGATGATTGAACATTTAAATATGATTACCTCAATATACTCTAGTCAAAATAATCTCACATAAACATGGAAAGAAAACATATATAGCACATATAGGATAATGCTTAGAGCATTAGAAATGAAATTAGGAAAGTAGGGGAAAGGTAGAGAATAAGCCTTGTTAAATAAGCCATTCACTTGAACCCTCTCTAAAAACTTATCCAAAAGTCATTCAAAACCCTAGCCAAATCAACAGTGCTCTATCTTCTGAGCCAGATGTTCCTATTCTGGGAAATCCCGACCTCAACCAAGCAAGATATGAAATAACCCTCCACTAGTGCTGTCCCAACCTTTCCATATTGGAACCAAAACCTAGAGACTATTCGAAGAAGAAATCCCAATCAGAATTACAGTTGCAATGCAAGAAGGAGCAAAGGAGAAGAAAGCCTCTCAGAAGTACTAGTCAGCTTTTTCGTATCACAAATGACATGGAAAAAACAGGGGAGATGGCTAATCACAAAAGCGTACCTGGCACAAACATTCTAAGAAACATTATGGGAGCAAACTGGCATCTTTAGATAGATGATATATTCCTTAAGAAAATATTCTAAATAAAAGGTTTAGGGATCACAAAATTATACAATACATAAGTCAGTACCAAAATACTACACATGCACTATGCATCACCAATCACTTAAGCACGCATATTCTTTATACGCATGAGAAAGACTAGGCATCATACTTTACAAAAACCTGTGGTATTCTGCATATCATTTTTGCATCCATAGACCATCATCAGTATAACACTTGCACCCATACAACTTATCTGGGAGATCTAGTAAGCTAGCAGGCAATCATTGGACATGTAATCAGGTCAAGTTACCTCACCATGTCACCATACCATTTGTCTATCTCTAATAGTGGTTTCTACCAAATTAGGAGTTAGACAAGAAGTCAACTCCATACAAGCTGTGTCTTAATAATAGACCATGCACCATACTTTGAAACATCGGGGTGTATTAGAGTGTCCTTAGAAAATTGACCTTGCTAGGATTCAACAAGTTCTTCTTAGAACTGAGTAATGTTTAGCACTGTTCCAACACTCTAAGTACCAAACCTCTAGTAGACCAATTCAAACTAGCGTAATTTAAAGACTTAAACAAACTACCAACCAAAGATAACAATCAATATTAAACTAGCTAAAGCTTAGGAACTAGACTAAATCCTTTAGACTAGAGTAAGATTGTTGCCAACAAATTTAAAGACTTAAACAAACTACCAATCAAAGATAACAATCTATATTGAACTAGCTAAAGCTTAGGAAAGAGACTAAATCCTTTAGACTAGAGTAAGATTGTTGCCAACAAATGTAGCTATCTTTATCTGCAATAGGTATAATTCTTAGAATCATCTGAGACCAGAACTACGTTTAACGTGATCCTTGGTAGATCACCTAGGTACATAAGAAACCCAAGTAGGTTCGGTTGAAATGAAAGATAAAGAGAGATATTGACTTCACGATATTTTCTCAGCCCTATACCAAGGCGCACCTCTGGAATAGTCCTTTAACACTTTCCTCGCTATCCAAACAAAAGGAATACCTAAATCAGAACTACGCTTCACCTGATCCTTGGCAATACTGCCAAGGTGCATAGAAAACCTATTGAGGTTTGGTCATCCAACTGTAGGAACCCCCAACCGTGGGCTAAGGCTCATTCTTAATGTTTTCATCGTCATATATAGATTAGAGCTAATAAAGTCAATTATACGCTCTCCACCAAGAGATAGGGGTCTAAGTTCACATTGTCACTCCCTATTAAGGGGTACTAGAGGGTAAAAGTGACAAACAAATATAGAAAAAATAGTCCTTCAATTTTTTGTTGCTAAGGAACGTCTTAGGTTCACCTAAAGACAATAATTCCGAAATCGAGTTGGAAAATCCAAAATTCGATTAGTAATTCTGAGTTATTCAGGATTAGAAGGAATGAAGGTTGAAAAACTGCTAGATATATAGCGAACCTACATGGCATGCTATGACTTCCAATTGTCTACGTTCTTTCTTCATCTCTAGGTAGATAGTTGATAGAACGAATGACATAGGAAAGAAAAAAAGGTAAGAGAAATACATTCCAACCCTAAATGGTCAAAAACTTTACCTACTACCCAACCTTAAGTGGTTAGAAAACCAACTTTCTTACTGACCTCAAGTGGTCGGAGAAGAATACCTATTGATCTACCTTAAGTAGTCATAGAATTTACATACTCTCCTAGTTGGAGATGCCAGCATACTATCCAACATTAAGTAGTAGGAGGAGTAGATTCTTACCTACCTCAGTTGGTTGGAGAAATAGACAATTCATACTAGCCTCACACGGGTCAATGAAATACATCCTATCCAACCTAAGCGGTCAACGATTCTACCATACCATACTACCTTAAGCAGTCAGAGATTCTGCCATACCATCCTATCCTAAGCAGTCAGAGATTCTACTATCTAACTTTAAATAATTGAGGCTTCTACCATACTATCATACCTTTATGATAACTTACGATCCCGATAAACAATAGTCGATTTCAAAACCAGTTTGGTATGCCTACAGTCATTACTGAACCAACTATGCACAATACCTCAAAATCCCATTATTCCCACCACCAATAATACATCCTTATCGGATACTATTCTATGATCCAAATTCATTAAGAGGACATAGAACCAGAAAACCATCACGTACCATAGGATGTCAAGTTTTCAACTATGAGACAAGTGTTGTACACTTTAAAGTTACCTCCATGAAAGATATTTTGAGAAGAGAAAAAGACTATCTACAGATAAATTCTAGACAAGGAAGCTAGAGATGTCCCACTAAAGAATAAGAGTAGTAGGATACGATAGTGTCGCTCCCCCAACTTCGGGTCCTTAGGAGCTGAAAGTGTGAAGATCGACTCGGCCACTAAGCAATTCTATAGAATACACTCTCTACTCCTTACCTCTGTTAGTATAGCACTCAAGAGCATCTCTGCCTCTAACTGTGATGTCTCCCTCGAAGGAACGGTTTACCCTTAGAACCTAACCCCGGTGATCATCGCCCAGTCGAGGGTTGTCAGCACCAACTCTCCATAGACTAGGCGAAGAGCATTCATCGATGAAAACCAGCACTCGATTAGGATATTAGGATACCCATCATTCATGCGAGAGGCCTAAATGGTGAGAAACTCCCTGATGCCACATCCTTGTTGGAATAGGCGATAGTTAGGGTGCATCCTCCTCGAGTAGAGAGTGTAAAAAGTCAACCATAACCCCCTAAAATTCCCTTTACAACAGGGGTTGACCTCAAAAATTCCACCCATGAAGTAATAAGATATTTGTTCTTTTACGAAAGACAAATTAAAATAGGGTTTTAGTAGAAAACCTAACCAAAATGGAGGAAAATAGAAGGATGATAATGAAAATCTCCTACTAATGTCTGATCCTATGGGATGAAGCCATGCCACATTGAAGGAAAAGGGATCTATCTCGAAATGGATTGGGAATACAATATTCTAGCTTAAAGTCATCTTCTGAGAAATCATCAGGAATGCCCCACTCTAGCATCTCATCCTCTGGAGGGACGTAGTCGAGATTCGCTGCCATCTCATCTGTGTTAGAAGGGCCAGCAAAATCCTGAACCATAGGAGCATCTGACGGACCAGCCATCATTAAGTTGTCGACTCTAGATGCTCTAAAGGTGTCCTTAGTAGTAGAGGTGGAAAGGATAGGCACATCATGAGAAATCCTGAGTGTTAACGTCCTAGGTTGACCTTAGGAGTGCTTTAAAGCACTCCCTTTAATCGATGTCTCAGGGGCTTTGCCATTTACATAAGAACGAGAAGGAAAATGGTTGCTATCACTAGAAGAATTAACGGCTAACATAATGTCATCTAGAAAGAAAAGTCAAGGTTTTATTATGAGGGTTTTGATTTGAGAGAAAAAATGGAATCGCTAAGAGTTGCAAGTAACTTTTAGAAGACATGTCAGACTCATAGCTGTCATTAATCAATAAAACAATCATGAACAATTAAGAATAATATCTAATGATCTAGCATTGTCTAGTCATTAGGTGGCAAGGGGTTGAGTTTATCCCATCAAGAACAAATGGTTGCAATTATACCTTCTTTAGCTTAAGCAGGTGTTGTTTACTACTTAAAACTAAGGTATAGTCGAGAAAACCAAGTATAAAACTCCCTCCCTTAAAAGTGTAATTTTCCAAAATTTGCAAACCCATCTCATTTAGGACAAACTTTGAAAAATTAATATGCTATAAAGTACAAACAATATTATACAAAATATAAAACTAATTAACTTACACTAACAATCCGGTGAAATAAAAGTTGATATCCAAGACTCTCAAAGAATATTGGCAACGAATTATTTCGTCGCTACAATACCGCAAGTGTACGAGTCAAGTTTTAATAGTATAGGAAAAGTAAGGGTTGTCGTATCAACAGGGATTGGTTTAAATTGTCGTTAAGTACCACAATTATCGTAACTTAACTTTATTTAGGCGATCAATGTTTTTGGGTTTTTAAAACTAAAATAAATACAAGAACAAAATAAAATATAATATGGATTTTCTATGCACTAAAGGTCTAGGGGCTTGATTTCATTTCATTATTCCCGTGTTATTCTATTAAGAAATTATTAGTTAATTCCATTTATTCAAAAATCAAGATCTCTAAAACTCACTCCTTACCTATCCTAAGTGTAAAGTGAGTGAATATGTAACCACGTCAAAAACAATATCCCTATCAAGAGTTTAGATAATTACATGTGTCTTGACCCAACCTTATGGATTGCACAAGTTCTAATAATCTCTCGAAACATTAGAACTTGTGTTGTGTTTAATCCTAGTCTGAATCTAGGGTTACCTCTCCCGAGCATCAAACTCCGTATTCTCAAATCAACCACAATATCATATACAAGCGTACAATGGAATTGATAAAACGGTAAATGATGAGTGGATTATTTACCAAAAAATCAAGTACTTTTAGAATCAAATATTTGTGTGTTTTCAAGAATTTTTGTTAGTTTAATGTGTGTTTGTATTGTTTTATAGGTTTTTGAATAAATGGGTGAAAATATGCAAATTCGTGTCAGGTGCAGTTACTTCAAGGTCATTTTTTACATTGATGTAATCCTATTTTGGAAATTCTCAAAACATGGACGTTGTATATCTATGTCTTACATTTTCATAGATTTTTTAATTACCTCAATCAAAATTTAGACGAGAACGTTACGGCCAAAAGACCACTGCTGCAGCAGTGAAGGGTCAGTGGACCTACTGACTTCCCACTGCTGCAGCGGTCTGACTCCACCTGGATAAGATATTTTTGGATATATTTTGACATATTTTGGATCCCTGTGATATCCCCTCTTCCCCCAACACCTAAGGAACATTTTTGGGAGTGTATTGAGAGCTCCAAGACATACCAACCAAAGAGGATCATCCATTTGAAGAGGAGAAAATGAGATTAGAGCGGACTTAATGCTTGTAGAATCACCCGTTATTCAGATTTGGCAATTCTCCCTTGTTTCTCTCTTTTATTTTTAGCTTAGATTGGTAGTTTTGATCATGTTTAGCTTATTTGTTGTTGAATATTTGGTTATGGCCATGTATAGATAAACATATATTGTCTAGGGTTTGATGTACTTCATGAAAACATGGTTTAAATAAATTGATGTTTTGTTAACGGTTGTTTATCTTTATCTGATTGTGTTTACCATTTTATTACTTCCATTATATGGTTGTTATGATATATTGATTGGTTTGAGAATATGGGGTTTGACACTTGGGAGAGGTAACCTCGAATTTAGATTAGGATTTAAACACAACGCGACGATCTAATAACTCGGGAGAGTATTAGAAAATGTGCAATCCATGAGGTTGGGGCAAGATTCATGTGATCAGTGTCATTTAGACGCTAGATGGGGACATCAGCATTGACGTGAAATCGCATATTCATTAACTTTACACTCGGGAGAGGTAGTGAGTGAGTTTTCGATACCTACGTTGTCGAATAAATTTGAATACCGTTAATGTAAAGTAGACTAAAACGAACATGTTTAAATAAACAAAGTTAATCCGTAGATAATATATTCCCATAAATGTCATATTAGTATTACAGTTTAATTAGTTCATTAGTTTAGTTTTATTATTTCTATAAAAAACTAAAAATTGGATCGCCTAGATAAAATTAGGTTATGACAATTGCGGTACTTAACAACAATTTAATCCAATCCCTATGAATACGACAACCCTACTCATCACTATTCTATTAAAACTTGACCCGTGCACTTGCGATAAAAGTAGCGACATAATATTCCACTAATAGTAAACACAATTGAATAAAAATTCTAATTGATGAATCTAAAACTTGATTACCTCTCGGTCTTACAAGATCCTAAATTCCGAACTTGAATACCTAGTTCTAAAATTCCTCTCAGATTCACAACAACCTAAATTATGCACTCCCCATTCCGGTTACGAATTCAACCTCTCCCGAGTATAAAATTCGTAACCTAAAATTGTCTAACTCATTGGCCACATGAATCAAACACATTAAGCCTAGGAAATGCATAAAATGGAATTAAAACTAATAATCAACACAATATTCTAAACAAGGTTCAAAACAAGACTACATCAAGCCGCAGATCCAGATTACAAACACAACATAGATAAATCCATGGCTAATCATCTCAATAAATTAATAAATGTAGTATGTTCGACACAGTATTACAAATATAAACTTAGAACAAAAGATTAGGGAGAGAAAAAGGTAGAGAAAAGCATATTGTGGGTTTTGGCTCCGGGTCTTCAACTACACGTGCCACTAATGATTTTTTCTTCGTCGATCTCACATCAAAATGCCATCAATCGGTGTTTTCTAGCCCAAAATCGCCTTTTGTAGCTCCAAAAATCGCCTCCCTTCTTTTCTCCTTCGTCTTTCTTTCTCTTCCTTTCAAAATGAGCCCTAAAATATCTATTTTATGCTTCATATCTAACCATCAGCGCTGCAGCGAGCATGAGCTTGCTTCCACAAGCAAAGGGCAGAAACACTGCCATTTGCGCACTGCAGCGCGCTTAAGGCAGCACTGACACTCGTTTCGTATTTGGGTCGTAACTTCTTCGTAAAAACTCCGATTGAGGTGATTCAAAAACCTATGGAAATAAAAGACGTATATATACAACTTACATGTTTTGATATGTTCCAAAATCGGATTGAATCAATGTCGAAAAGGGCCTTGACGTAACTGCACCTGAACCGATTTTGCATCTTTTTCTTCCATTTATTTATAAACCTACAAAACAACACAAAAACACATTAAACTAAGAAAAATACTTAAAAAAACACAAATATTTGAATCTAAAAGTACTTGATTTAATGGTAAATAAACCACTCATCAAATACATACATTATAATAATTAACATGTCGATAAGTGTATTTGGGGATTTAAATCAATTAAATCTCGAATTCATTTTTCATCACCCCCACATATTGCGAGACGAATCGATTTAGCTCATAATCCTGCAGCTAATCAATCTCCTAACCAGCCAACAAGCTGGGGTATATTTTACACAGTTAATAATCGCAAATCGTATAACAGGAAGTGTCGGATTAGATTTCCCAACGGAACTTATCCAGTCACTGCACCAGTCTACGACTGGCGTACATTTCATCCTATCCATGTTTTTCGAATGAAAGCAGTGCCCATTTTGTCTCACAACGTAAAATGAAATCCTTAAACCAAAATCAACTTAATTAATTTCATTAAAAGAAAGAAGCAGGAACTATGTGTCAGCTTGATTTCCGGCGAAGCTCGGGATACATAGGAAACCCTCACAAGTTTGGTTGACAAACTTAAACTCAACCATGTGCGATTAACTATGTGCTGACCTAATTCTCAGTTATTTGAGATACGTAGGCAACCTTTACAAGGTTCAGTCGAGCCCTTTAAAATAAATACCACTCACGCACTTTGAACTAGGTGTCAACCAAATCCCCTATGAATGTAGGGATACCTAGTAAACCTAGGAAACATTTACAAGCTTTAGTTGACAACTAAGAATACCTAGTAACATTTTGATAAGATCCTTGGTAGATTACCAAGGTACGTAAGAACCCAATTGGATTCGATCGAAATGAAAAAATGGGAGAGGAGTATCATCTTTATGACGCTCTCTCAGCTCTAGACCAGGGCGCATCTCTAGGAATAGTCCTTTGACTTTCCTTAGAAAATCCATTTGCACTCTCTTTGTTTATAAAACAATAGAGGATGCTTAACCAGGAACTCTGCGTCAACCTGACTCTCGATGAAGCCCGGGATACATAGGAAACACTTCGAGGTTTGGTAGACAAACTAATATGTGCCGAACTACTGTTCCAACCTCGATTCTTGGTAGATTCCCATGATGCGTTGGAAACCTTATTCGGTTGTCATTAACAAAAAAACCCACACTAATTGAGATTAAATCATGACAAACAATAAAATCCCCACAGAGTTGCTCAATAATAAATTCCCTAATCAATTGGAATTGAAACATATCAAATATAAATAGCCCACTAATCCACATTTAACCATGTTAAGCTCAACTCGTCATGGAAGAACTAGGTGTAGACCCAAGTCCTAGTAAATACTGGGATACGTGAAACCTTTATAGGTTTAGTAGATACCTTAAACAAAATTTCTCCATCCCTAGCAGACTGCACTTCGACTTGTTGGTAGCGCGAAATTACATCGCTACTTTTACCGCAAGTGTACGGGTCAAGTTTTATAGAATAGTAAATGAGAAGGGTTGTCGTATCCACAGGGATTGGATTAAATTTTCGCTAATTACTGCGATTATCATAACCCAACTTTATTTAGGCGATAAAAATTAGATTTTTGTTTTTATATATAATATACTAAATTAATAATTAATTAAACTATAATACTAAATATATTATATGGGAATAGATTATCTAGGGATTAACTTCATTTATGTATATGTGTTCGATCCAATCTAGTTTACGTTAGCGGTGTTCAAATATACCCGATAATCTAAGTATCGAAAACTCACTCACCACCTCTCTTGAGTGTAAAGTGAATCAATATGTGACTTTTGCGTCAACGCTGAAGTCCCCCTCGAGTGTCTATACGACACTTGGGGACATGAATCTCTCCCTAACCTCACAGATTGCATACTTTCTAATGCCCTCCTGGGTCATTAGACCATCACGTTATGTTTAAACCCTAGTCCAAATCCTGGGTTACCTCTCTCGAGTGTCAAACCCCAATATCTCAATATATCTAAACAACAATATAAATGAAAAAGAACGGTAAACACAATCGGATAGGGAAGAACAACCGATAACGAAACAAAGACTAAACAAACGACGTATATTAATAAACCTCATAAATCCCATAGATAATCAGTGTTTAGCTCTTGGACATAACCATATATTCAATGATAAATAATATATACATGGTCAAACAACCAAAAATGAGTTAAGAATAAAGAGAGAAACAAGGGAGAATAGCCGTTATATGAAGGTGGCGTCTGTAAAAATCGCTCCAATCTTGTTTCTTCTTCTCCAAATGTGTTCCTTCTCTTTGGTTGGTAAAGAGATTTCTTAGAACACCCAAAAACACTCCCTAGGTGTTCTCAAAATAGTGGGAACGATTGGGAACAAAAATAGAACAAAACAAAATATCTAAAAAATATCTAAAATAGGTGGCCATTGACCGTTGTAGCGATAGATTCACCACTGCTGTGGTGGGCATGTCAGTAGGCTTTCTACTTTATCACCACTACAATGGTGAGCAATTAGAACTTAGGGGACTCTCTGTTGTTTAACAGTGTAGCGGTGCTGCAATGGCGAAACTGCTGCTTTGAATATTTGATCCTCTTGATCGTTGTTCCACCGCTTTTCTTATTTTTTGACCGTTTTCGCTCCTAACCCCTTTTTAAAATAAAATAAACAAAAAATTAAAATTAAAACTTAATAAAAATACTCTAAAACTACCAAATTCTTTTTGGAAATAGATAGATAAAATTCACCTATCAAATACTCCCAAACTTGGAATTTTGCTAGTCAACGAGTAAAACACCCACGCAATAAAATAAACTACCACAACTATTAACGAATTTAATTACTAAAAACAAAAAACACAAATGAACTAAAAAATACCAACGTGTATGTTTTGAAATTCATCTAACGACCAAAAAGTTTTCCCTCATTAGCCCCCAATCATATCGATTTCAAGAGTAACACGCACTATATGGTGTTCTAGAATTTTAACATTCAATAGCAGTAAGCTCCATTCTAGATCCTATTCAAGTGTGTGTGTGAAAACTCAATTGTACAACCATCCACAGACTGGATTGGATTATCCACCAATAGAGTTCATGACTAAAACCAAAAAAGTATAGGAAATCCATACACCAGATTGGGTTCCACTCTATACTAATGTAGGCTTCGAATTTCAAAAAGATCAATAGGACTTGGTTTGGTTAATGGAAAATGGACAAGGGTAAATCAGGAATATAAAAACAGGTTAATGTTATTAACGTAATGATACCCGAGGCACAACAATTGGCTCAATCACACTCATAACCCTACACAAGTTTATTCGAAACAACCCTAAACTTATATTTGAAAACGTAGTACTCAATTTTTAAGACAAAAATAAAATAAAACTATATTTATTCCTTTTTTCTTTTTCTTTTTTTAATAAACACACCACAAAACTTATTTGATTTATTATAATTTGACGGGTATGGAAATACGATAGAAAAATGACAAGTGAGTATTCAAATACCGAACCAATCAATAGTTCTCCCAAAACCCAACCGCCCACTTCAAGTAACATAAACAAATGCTAACTTGATTTCACTAAAATTGTGCCCTAGGTTTAGTGATAAAGGTTTGAAAAAAAAAATGAGTTGGCAAGGGTATTTGTTACGTGTTCAGAATTGAAACGGCTTATAGGCTTTTACAGAGTAACGAGGGATAAATGATATTACATGGTAAGCTTCAAAGGCCCAAGCGATCAAAATAGATGCCTAAATCATATCTCCTGAATTACCTCACCTAGGATTTTGCCTCAAATTTCCCCCAAATCGAGTTCTACAATTCCTATTGTCATAAACTTGGCTAACGGATAATCGGCATCAAATAAATAGATAGCTAGTACATTGAGTTTAAGTGCTCGTGCATGTTAGGATTCACAACAACTTTTACCACAACGAAACGTCAATCACACAGAACACACATGAATGGGCCTTACACCTGACCTCGAAAAACAACTAGGGAATAATATCATCATTGGGTAATGGTCCAGATGAACTACAAAACTCAGCATACAACAACAATAAATATACTACAAACATAAACATACTAACACTAAACTAAACAAGCATGCATACAGTTAAACAATAAACATAATAGCATACTACACATCATCCCCAAACTTAAAATGATCAGTGTCCACAGTGACCCATTAGCGATCCCAATAAAGCATGATAATGAAGAAAGGGGTTTAGAACACGTACCTAGAAGGCGAGACAAGATCGCCTCCAAATCAAGTCGGCAATGGAATATCTAATTTATTTTTGGCCTTAGGTTGCCTCCCAAGAAGCCCTTGATTTAAGGTCTTCGGCTTGATATGGAGAAGGGCTCGTCAAGAGTGGCTTCCACCCATAGTTTCTGTCACACAACACTGCATACAAGTCTTGATTCATAACACCCTCAAGGCTGGCGAGATTTGGCCTTAATCGGCTCAATCTTTCAAATTCATTTGTTGCCAGCTCATGCGCTTGGAAGGCGTGAAAGAACATTGCTAAAGGCGACGAAGGACAAGTGAGCCACATCGGATCTTCATAAATGTGATCGTCTTGGATCAGTGGTAGCAACACTTAGTGGATCTCAAATGATGGATAATCACAAGTGTTGTCTTGTGATTTTTCATCGTTTTCGAACTGACCCAAGTTCCTCTCGCTTGTTTCCGATTCTTCACGGTGGCTTTCAATAGATGTAGCGTTTATGTCTTTTAGTGCCATCGTATCTGACTCAGCCTTAATAAAGCAGATAAGCTGACCGATTTGTATCTGAAGAGACATTACAGTCGCATCTATTTCAACGCAGGTCATCTTAAATTTGTCAAGACGGTCCTCATGTTCATTGAGTCGGTCATTCGTTTCCTTCCAAAAAACCTGAGTCTCCCCCATAAATTCAGTGAACATAGTTTCCAATGCGATGGAAGACTCCATATGTTGGTCCTAGGTGTCAATCCATGGCGTCGAAATGGTAAAACTATCCCCAAGCTTTGGTAACTTGGTGAATAATTCCAATACTGAAAATTGAACTCCTCCATGTCTTCCAACAACCAATAGGCTTCATCCGCAGTTAATAAGTCAAAAGAGGTGGTACCGTTTCCTCTTTCCACCTTAGTAGGCCGATTGAGAAAATTCAGTAGTTCACACTCCTTCGGGAAATGATGATTGAGAAACCAGAATAGCAACTCTTTGTATCATTCCCATGCACAGTAAAACGGTTCGGAATCCCATTGAAAGAAATTCATGAGGACTTGTTGATGATCCATCTCTAAGTACCTCGCAAACTAAAACAAACTAAAAAAAAAATTATAAACAAAATAAATGCCTAAATTAAAATCAAGTTACTTACTCACAATATCAACAATAATCTAAAACCAATCCCCGACAACAGCGCTAAAAACTTAGTAGCGGAATATTACGTCGCTACTTTCACCGCAAATGTATGGGTCAAGTTTTATAGAATAGTGAATGAGAAGGCTTGTTGTATCCATAGGAATTGGATTAAATTGTCACTAATTACCGCGATTATCATAACCCAACTTTATTTAGGCAATAAAAAATGGATTTTTATTTTTATATATAATATACTAAATTAATAATTAATTAAATTTATAATACTAAATATATTATATGAGAATAGATGATCTCGATATTAACTTCTTTTACGTATACGTGTTTGATCCAATCTAATTTATATTAACGGTGTTCAAATCTACCCAACAATCTAGTATTGAAAACTCACTCAATATATCTCCCGAGTGTAAAGTGAATGAATATGTGACTTTCCGTCAACGTCAAAGTCCCCCTCGAGCATCTATATGACACTTGGTCACATGAGTCTCTCCCCAACCTGACGCATTGCATAATTTCTATTGCCCTCCCGGGTCATTAGATCGTCACATAGTATTTAAACCCTAGTCTGAATCTGGGGTTACCTCTCTCGAGTGTCAAACCTTGATTTCTCAATATATCTAAACAAGCGTATAAATGAAGAACAACAGTAAACACAATCGAATAGGCAAGAACAACCGATAACACAACAAAGATTAAACTAACGACGTATATTAATAAATTACATCAATCCCATAGATAATCAGTGTTTAGCTCTTAGCCATAACCATATATTCAATGATAAATAATATATACATGATCAAACAACCAAAAACAAGTTAAGAATAAAGAGAGAAACAAGGGAGAATAGCAGTTATCTGAAGGTGGTGTCCGTAAAAACCATTTCGATCTTGTTTCCTCTTTTCCAAATGTGTTCCTCCTCTTTTGTTGGTTGAGAGCTTTCTTAGAACACTCAAAAACACTCCCTAGGTGTTCTCAGAATAGTGGGAATGATTGGGAACAAAAGGGGAACAAAACAAAATGTCTAAAAAATATCTAAAGTAGGTGGCCATTGACCACTGCAGCGGTGGGCATGTCGGTAGGCTTTCTGCTTTATTGCCGTTGTAGCAGTGAACGATCAGAACTTATGGGACTCTTTGTTGTTTCACCGCTGAAATGGTGAAACTGCTGCTTTGAATATTTGATCCTCTTAATCGATTTTCTACCGCTTTTCTCGTTTTTCAACCGTTTTCGCTCTGAACCCTGTTTTAAATAAAAATAAATAAAAACTTAATAAAAATACTTGAAAACTACCAAATTTGGTTTGGAAATAGATAGATAAAATTCACTTATCACCTGTCCTTGGTAAATCACCAAGGGAAATAGGAGACCCAAGTGGGTCCGATTGAAGTCCGAGAGATGTCTGCATTATGACATTCTCTTATTCCTATATCAGGGCACATCTCTCGAGAAGTCCCTTGACTTCCTTGAGAATGCTGATTTCTAATCCTTTTGTTAAGCACACAACAAATGACGCATGTTCTTGAACTATGTGTCAACCTGATTCTAGGCAACGTCCAGAATACGTAGGAAGCCCTTATGGGTAGTGTTGACAATTTTAGATAGCACAGCAAGTGCTGAAGTACATTTCAACTAGATTTCTAACTTAAGAACTCTGTGTATGTAGGTAACTCAGGTGGGTTTTAGTCATCTGGTGATCACCATCCAAAGCAGTAATAGCCAATATATATAAATAACCCAATAGGGTTTTCCACACTAAAACAAACATTACAATCGCACACTTAGTTCAGGAGACAGAGGCAACCCATATGGGTTCTGCCACATCCTTTGAATGCCCAGGAGATAGTCCCATGCACCAACTAGAGTTGGGGTATATTATATTTGGTTATTCCATTGAGAATCTATGATGGAACATAATCAATGCGAAAATTCAAAACTGAAATTAAAATCCCTATAGACACCGCATTTTGTCTTGCTCAATCAGTGCTAAATCAAGTATAAGTTCAGACAAACTTTAAACTTGGGTTTAAATGGAATGAATTTCTAATTGAGATAACACTATACAATATACAAAAACAACTGAAAACATGACAAAAATGCAAAAAAATGTTGAATTTGACAAAATAAAGCTAAGTAAATGTTTCGAATCAAACTCGAAATTCCTAAGGTTTAAAATGATTTTACAAAGGTTTGATTTTCATCACATCATCTTTAGTATAGATAAATCTTACTTACTCCCCTAAAATTATAGGACATTTGAAACAAGTAACTCAATTACCCCACCCCGACCATGAAATATTTACAACCCGTGAATCTTTTCAAATTAACACAAAAAATATTCATTTCATTTACGCATACCACATCATACACTACCAAGAAACAATCCAAGACAAATTAAACAAGGATTGTAAAGGTCATGAAAAATCCCTAAATCACATGGAGATTTAAGGATTAGGTTTGACTTGGATTTTCACATAATCCAAGTACTCTTGACAAATCACCCTAGGCCCAAAAAATCAAGGGGTCAAGCCATCATTTAAGGCTCACAAACAAATCTTTAAAATGAATAAGGAGACTTCATAGAATTTGTTTACCAAATGTCAAAGGAATGGAATCGAGAAACTTAAGGTACATCCGACCATTATCGAAACTAAACCGATTTAATTCACCACCTATGTAAGGCATTCAGTGAGCATTGAATGCTCATCCCATAAAGCATTAAATTCTTGGGATGACTTTTCAAGACCATATTCAAGGTATCTAGATATTTAAAAAAAATATCTTAGAAACCAACCAAAAGCCTTGAATCATTACGACTTGTTATCGAAACCAGACCGGATAAATAGCCTCCAAAAAATGCATTAAATGCACACTGCATAAATAATTACATGCTTGGGATGACATGGTATGTCTAGGTTCATAGGATGTAGATATTTTGAAACAAAAATATCTAAGGGTAACTAGGACACTTGGAAACTAACAGACGGTTACAAGGAAAGTTAACTCGATTCTATCTGAATCCAACCATAGAATTTCCCTCCAAGTTATGACTCATTACTTTTCATTAAATGTAAAGTGACACCTAAGGACTATATACAATGCACCTTGGATGCATTTATGATGACCAAACCGAAATAGTGGATCTAACCAGTATTTAGCCCTTAAACCAAACTAGATCCATCACATCAATTCATAAATGCCTCAATATACAAGTAATTTCATTGGTAGAGAGGTAACGATTATGATTGGCAATCATTGACAATGATTTCCAATAGTTACCAAATCTTTGAGAATCCAACCTTTTCCCCTAAATTCGTTCCAAGCCAAATCAAACCAAAATAAGGAAACAAGCTCCCTAGGCCAAACACTACCCAAGGCCTATAAATAGAGGGGCCCTCTTCTCAATTTTTTCAAGTCTTGAAAGTCTAGCTTCTTTTTCTAAACTCAAGCAACTATCTTGGGTCCTAGGCCTCTCAAGTGGATTTCTCAAATTACACATTGTTATTCAGCTAAAATATAGTTTTGGAAGGTGTTCTTAGAGTTCTTAGAACAATAACTTCAAGGATTGATGATCACCGATAAACACCGAGCCAAGAAGAGTGAAGAGAGAAGGAGGTTAGCTACTTAAGGACGACCACATCCCCCAAGTAGGTTGTTCTTGCGTTCTTGGCAAAAATATCGAAGAAATGATGACCATTAATCAACCAGTGATCAACCATCGACTAAGAAAATCAAGGAGAATAAGGAGGCAAACACTTAGGGAAGACCACATCCCATAAGTAAGTATGTTCCTATTAAACCCCCTATGATTCTTGGTTGATTTTGTGTATATTGCTTTTTATATTGTAGTTTCCTATAGATAATGCACTTACTTTCATGTACCTAATACAATAAAACCTGTAAAACAACCTAACAAGCTTTTGATTTTATCAAAAAATCAAATAAACACCTAATCTTAACTATAACAACCAAATTAGGGTGGTCAAATCATTCAAAAATCATTCCAAGCATCTCAAGAACACTCAAAAACATTCAAGATTACTCAAGAACATGCCAAGACATTCAAAATCATAGAATCATCCAACAACGTGTTAAGAACACGTGAGAATTCGAACAAAACTACTATTCACGCCATGTGTTGTACATACTATATACGATACCCCCAAGCCATCGTATTTCTTTTCTTTTTTTAGCTAAAAAAAATACACACACACACACACACATATATATACACACATACACACACTCTTATATACTACACCGACAGACCCTTGTGGCTAAGAACTTGGGAGAAAGGGAGGGCCTCTATTCCTTCAAGGACATGTATGATTCTTCTTTAGAAACCTTTCCATTTTCCTTAGTTAAGAGTAGGAATGGAATAAATATGTGGAATTTCTTTTCAATTTTAACTAACAACTCATACACATAAACACTACACTGACCAAAGCAAAGGAGTTCGATTAATGTTCAAAAAAATAAAATCAAAGGGTTGGTAATCTGGTTGGTCACAACCAAAAATAACTAATAATCAATCAAAAGAAAAAAAAAATAACAAACAATTTCTTAACTAAAACTAACTCAGCTTTAACCATAAGCAATCTTATTTTTCAAACATAATAAGACAGAACTATGTTCGACCTGATCTTTGGTGACCACCCAAAGTACGTTGGCATCCCATACGGGTTCGCTCACACCTTTAATAATAAACCCAGTTTCCTACTTAATAGGAATAAACTGTGTTTAACCTGATCTTTGGTAACCACCCAAAGTACGTAGGCAACCCACGTGCGAGTTCAGTCGCATATCCAAAAAACTTAGCCTTAGTTTGCATTTTATTTTGCATAGCTTGCATATTTACATATCTTTCCGTATATAAATTATTATTCGGTGTCGTGGACTAGTAGTAGTTGTAGTATTTACCTGCTTTTCATTAAGTCATGTAAAAAATAAATAAAAAACAAAAACTTTAAAAAATGGAGGAGCTATTCTTGTTTAAGTGAATAAAAAAAAACTTCTTTGATAGTGTTTAACAGTGAATATCTATTTAGACTAAGCTACCGTCTTAGAATGGGTGTCTTGGGGGTCTAACAACTTCTCCAAACACAACCAACCGCCAAAATTAAAAAATATCTCTCGTACATAGACCTATGGAAGTCAAAACACGGTCCATTTTAAAAGAAAAAATGAACTTCTAAAATCCTAGTGACCTAGCACATCATTTAACCCATGCTAGGTGACGACTGCATTTTTAACAAAAATCTCAACCCAAGACATTTTTCAAAACCGACATCTAGAATAACCCTTGGAAAACTATTTTAAAAAATGAACAAATTTGGAAGACTTAGATAGGGAAGGATAAAACTTGTTTTTCACCTTCTTCAAGATTCTCTACTTCTTTCGTTATTGAAATCTAGGGTACATCAATCCTAGAAAATGAATAAGCATCACAGATCCCCAATCTATAACTTAGGTATATTTTATCGAAGGTTAAACTTTCCCAGAAGTTTTCTAGTCCATGTCAAGCAATCCCAGGTGGGATGTAGCCATGAAACTCTACTAGGTGTTGAGTTTCTCGAGGGTCTTCGCTCGTTGTAAATTCTCTTAGTCATTTTCAATCTTGTATGGATATGACAACCCAGGAATTAGTTTCCATAACCAAGAACCTATTCCACCAAATATTGATAAATTTCATCAGTCCGAACTACATCTGACCTAATTCTCAGTTAAGTCCGAGATATGCAAGTGCCTCCATTGGGGCTCGGTCAAATGATGAGTGATTCATTTACCAACAAATCAAATAATTTTATATTCAAATATTTGTGTTTTCAAGTAGTTTTGTTAGTTTAATGTGTTTTTGTATTGTTTTGTAGTTTTAAAAATAAATGGGAAGAAATGAGAAAAATATGTGCAAATGCCGTAACTTCAAGGCCAATTTTAACCATGATTCAATTTGATTTTTGAAACACTCGAAACATAAAATTTGTAGATCTCGGTCTTATATTTTTAAATCATTTTGAATCACCTCAATCAGAGTTTGGATGCCAATGTTACGGTCATTTTTCTTAAACCTCGCGTTATAGCATGAATCCTCTGAAGCCTAATGCCCTATAAGTGGCGTTGTAGCGTGAAAACACACGCTGCAACACCAACATTATGTTTTTTTTCCTACTTAAGGCCATTTTGTCTCATTTTGGAGAGGAAGAAGAAGAGGTGATTTTGAGGGAGACAACTAGTGATTTTAGGTGAGAAAACAATGGATGGTAGCATTTTGATGCGATATTGAAGACGAAAACACCATTGGTGGTACTTGGGATTGAAAATTTGGAGCCCAAACCCACAATAAGTATTTTCTCTTCCTTTCTCTTTCACTAATCGTTTATTTTAAGTTTGTATTTGTAATTTTGTGTTGAACATGCTTACATATATAAATTTATTGAGAAAATTAGTTTTGGATTGTTATATGGTGT
The DNA here is from genome assembly GCA_016647705.1 of Eucommia ulmoides. Classification (NCBI taxonomy): domain Eukaryota; kingdom Viridiplantae; phylum Streptophyta; class Magnoliopsida; order Garryales; family Eucommiaceae; genus Eucommia; species Eucommia ulmoides. The sequence goes on from CM028330.1 coordinate 41,230,555, forward strand.
GTTCATAATCTAGATCTAGGGCTTGATGTAGTCTCGTTTGAACCATGTTATATTATTTTGTTAATTGTTAGATTTGATTCATTTTATGCATCTCCTAGGCTTAATGTGTTTGATTCATGTAACCAATGAGTTACACGATTTTAGGTTGGGAATTTTATACTCGGGAGAGGTTGAATTTGTAACCGGAATTGGGAGTGTATAACTTAGGTTGTTGTGAGCCCGGGAGGAAATCAATACTTAAGTATTCGAGTTGGGAATTTAGAATCATATGAAACCGGGAGGTAATCGAGTTCTAGATTTATCAATTAGAATCGCCATTTAATTTTGTTTATCTTTATAATACTTCCAATGTATGGTTTCGTATGATATTTTGGTTGAATTGAGAACTTGGGATTTGACACTCAGGAGAGGTAATCTCAGGTTCGAACTTAGATTAAACACAACGCAAGGTTTAATAGATTGGGAGATATTTTAATCTTACGTAATCTATAAGGTCAGGTATAACGAATGTTTTCACCTAAAAATGGGATAGAGATATTGGTATTGAAGTGATTACATATTCTCTCACTTGACGCTCGGGAGAGGTAGTGAGATAGCAATAGCCTGAGGACCTTGATTATTGAATTAACAAAATTAAATAATAATTACTGAATAGGATAACGAGGTGAAATCAAGCCCCTAGAACATTTGTGCATAGAAGATCCATATTTTATTTTATTTTTGTATTTATATTTATTTTAGTTGTTTTAGATTTATTTTTAAAAACCCAAAATTTAATCGCCTAAATAAAGTTAAGTTACGATAATTGCGGTACTTAACGATAATTTAAACCAATCTCTGTGGATACAACAACCCTACTATCCCTATTCTATCATAACTTGACCCGTAGACTTGCGGTATCATATGCAACGAAATAAATTCTCTACCATCAAGCCAGCTCACGAAAATCAATATTTAGATATATCGTTGACCTCAGTCTCAGACTAATTAGACACCCCAGAATTAGTTTCTCTAACTCAGAATCATTCTACCAAATTTTGATTTACTTTACATGTTAGAACTACATGTGACTTTATTCTTATTAATTTGAGATATGTAGGAAAACCCTTTGGGGGTACGACCACCTTCGAGTGTCTCGCTATTGGTTGTGGCCGTACCCCAAAGGATTTTCCTATATATCTCAAATTAATAAGAATCAAGTCAAATGTAGTTCTAACATATAAAGTAAATCAAGATTAGGTGGAATGGTTCTGGGTTAAAGAATCCAAATCCAGGGTGTCTAGTCAGTCTAAGACTGAGATCGACGATATTTCTAAATATTAATTTTCATGAGCTGGCTTGATTAAATCCCATGGGGGTGCCTACATATCTTAGACTTAGCTAAGAATCAGGTCAAATGTAGTTTGGACTGGTGAAATTTATTAATATTTGGTGGAACTGATTCTTGGTTACAGAAACTAATTCCTGGGTCGTCATATCAATACAAGATTGAAAATGACTGAGAGAATTCACAACGGGCAAAGACCCCTAAAAAATTGAACAACTAGTGGAGTTTCTTGGCTACATCCCACCTGGGATTGCATGATAAGGACTAGAAAACTTCTGGGAGGGAAATTTAACCTCTGGTAAAATGTTCCACAGTCATAGACTGGGGCTTGACGATACTTTTTCATTTTTTGGGATTATATATTTCAGTTTTGAATTTTTACATTTTTAATGATTGGGATTGGTGTGAATTTTATATCAAGAAACTCTACAAGGAGAAGATATGATATAATGTGCCCCAACTATAGCTAGGGTAACTTTTATCATAGATCTGCAATGGAGAAACTGGATATAATGTGCCCCAGCTCTAGTTGGGGCGAGTCCCATCATAGATTCTAAATAAAGAAAATGGATATGATGAGCCTCAACTCTAGCTAGGGTGTGGGATTATCTCCTGGGTATTCCAAGGATGCAACAGTGCCCACATGGGTTGGATGTTTATGTGTTATTGGTATTACTAGTTCTGGATGGTACTTATCGGATGACCGAAACCCACCTCGGTTACTGACATACATTAAGTTCGTAGGTTAGGAATCTAGTAAAAATATAGTTGGGCCATTCCTGTGCTATCTCAGATTGTTAACCGTACACACAACGGCTTCCTAAGTACCTTATTAATCTACCAAGGATCAGGTCAATACATAGTTCAAGCATAGGTATCTTTTGTTGTCTGCTTAACAAAAGGGCTGGTGGTCAGCTTCTCAAGGAGGTTGAGGGACTTCTTCGGGCGATGCGCCCTGATATAGGGTTGAGAGAATGTCGTGATGCAGACATCTCTCTAGTTTCAACTAGATTGACTTGGGTTTCTTATGTACCTTGGTGGTCTACCAAGGACAGGTTGAAGCGTAGTCTGCTGGGGATGCAGGAATTTTGCTTAAGGTAATGACCCAACCTATAGAGGTTTCTCATATCCTAATGCTTACTAGGACTTAGGTTAACACCTAATTCTTTCTTGGCTAGTTAAAGTCTAGTATGGTTAGATTTGAATTGGTTGGTCATTGTTATATTTGGTATCGTTCAATCCCAATTGATTGGGGAATTCATTATTAAGCAAGCTCTGTAGGGATGGTATTGTATGTGACTCCACGGGAATTTTTAGTGTTTATGACGTGATTCAATCCCGATTAATGTGGGATTTTTTCATTAATGGCAACCAAAGAAGGTTTCGTACGTTTCCCAGGCTTTACCAAGAGTCAAGTTGGATGCATTTTCCTGGTTAAGCATCGTCTATTGTTTGGTAAGCAAGGAGAGTGCATATATCTTTCTCAGGAGACTCGAAGGACTATTCCTCGAGATGAGCCTTGGTCTAGGGCTGAGAAAGTGTTATAAAGATGATACTCCTCTATCCATTTTATTTTGATTGAACCCACTTAGGTTTCTTATGTTCCTTTGTGATCAACCAAGGATCTGGTCAAAATGCTACTTGGTATTATTGTTTTGCATAGGGAATTTTTTTTGACACATAGTTTAATGCGCATGAACAATTTTTAGTTTAAAGGGCAACTGAACCATGTAAAGGTTGCCTACATATCTCATATACCTAAGAATCAAGTCAGCACCTATTTCATTGGACATGGTTGAGTTTTAGGTTTGTTAACCAAACCTGCGAGGGTTTCTGACTTACCCCGAGCTCCACTGGGAATCAGGCTGACATGTTGTTCCTGAGTCTTTCATAAGTTTCAATTTTTCAACCAAACCAAAGAGGGTTTTCTACGTATCCCAGGCATTTTCATGAATCAGTTTGACACGTAGTTCCTAGGGTTGTTGATGAGTTTAGATTTATCAATTGAACGTGTGAGGGTTTTCTACATATCCCGAACGTTGCCTAGAATTAGGCTGACTCGTAATTCCCACGTCTTTTAGTTTGGTGAGATTAGTTATAATGAGATTAGTTAAGTTAATTATGATTGAGGCATTTCGTTTCGCGCTGTGAGATGAAATGGATGCTATTTCCCTATGAAAAACTTGGACAGGATGAAATGTGCCCCAGTCGTAAACTAGGGAAGCAACTGGAAAAGTTCAATTGTGGAATCTAATCCGACATCTCCTATCATGCGATTTGTGATTATTGAGAGTGTAAACGTTTCCCCAGCCCATAGGCTGGGGAGGATACTAATTAGCTACAGGATTGCGAAGCAAAATTGGTTTGTCTCGCTATTTGTTGGGGTGATGAATTTGAGATTTCACTTATTAAATCCCAAAATATACCTGGCCGACTGGTTCATTATTGTATTGTTTGTGAAGTTAGTATCTTAGGAGTTTTCCAATTGGTGAAACCTCCTAACCATGTAGTTTTGTGTATTGTGTCTAATTATGAGTTGATAAGAGTTATTACCTGTATTGTCAAGGCTTACGGATTGTTTGTTGGAATTCAAAGGTAAAACTCCTCATTTCAGTTTAGTCTTCCTTACTTCAAATGTTTTAGATTTGTATGTTGGCATATTGGTGAACTATGTCCTATTTCCTGTATTTTTGTCAGTCAAAGTATTCTTAGAAAAAAATGAAACCCCGTCTCCGTTAGTTGATCTCGTTGTCTGAACGATGTATACGAGCTCGTTTGTTCGGTAATTAGCAGGCCTTCGTTGGCTTATGGTCTTCTTCTTTTTTGTTACGGATGCTTCCTGGAGGTAGTCATTAAAGTGTATCGCACTTGTCTCGTGCTTAAAAGCCCAACGTCCTATGATGCACGGTGGTTTTCCAGTTCTGTGGCTTCTTAATAAACTTGGATCACAAGATAGTAACTATAAAGGTAAATGTTGATCCTAAAATTTTGATGAATAATTAAGTATTGATGTTTTGATGGAACTAATGTTTAACTGAGTGTTTCAGTGATTTAAAGTTCCAGTAATGAAGACGTCAAATTAAATGGATCAGAAATGAAGATGTCAAGATGATGTAGAAGAATTAAGAGTTTGAAGAAATTAGAAAAAACAACCCAAGTCAATCTTAACTCTTAATATCCCATTTAGGAACACACACATGGCACAAAATGTATTTTATCTTTTATGTGTGTTTTGATTAAGTTAAATTATTTGCTCTTATGTGAACTACGAAGAAATAATTTTGAAAGACTAAAATGAAATATAAGAATATTAGTTGAGCTAGTTAAGAAAAAAAAATAGTTAAAGGGGCGAAATCGTAAAAGAAAATAAGTTAAAAACGTATTCAAAGAAGAGATCCAGTGATAGCAGTCGACTGATGAGTCGACCGAACATAGAAGTTGTAACATTCTGTATCTCTAAGTCAACCGACAGGTCGACTGGCCAAGAAGGCTAAAATCTCTGAATCAACAAGTTGACCGATAGGTCGACTAGTGTAGTACTGCTAAACTCTCTAAATCTGTGAGTCGACTAGGAGGTCGACCGATACACGCCATAGCGATAGTTTGGCTACAACCTGAGTTGGGCAATCGACCGAATGAGCTGTTTCAGGATATAGTTTGATCCGAGATTATATCCAAAAGTTGCCGTTTTTTGTTGGGATTTGAGACATATTTGTGGGATATTCTCTGTATTTAAGATATGGTTCATATTCTAATTAAATCATTTCAATATGGTTCATTAAATATTAATGTTTCTCAATATGGTACTTGAAATAGATTCTATACTTATTTATTTAGATTGAGAAATACTTTGTGGGTTTAATTGAGAGCTTCGAAAGATGTTTTTAAGTGGAATTGAACCTAAATGAATTCCTTATGATATAAGGGGTCTATAAGAGCTTTTAATTGTCATGACACTTGTAAACTAGCTGTTAGAAGACTGATTACATGTTCTTTTAAATAGACCTGCAAATTTCATTAGCAAGGTTAATCAATCTAAGAGAACTAATCATTCATTGGGAGAGAACTAAAAAAGGTTTATATCATTTGTGAGCTTTTATAAGAGTTATCATTCAATGATATTGTGAGCTTTTCTAAGAGTGACTTTGAGAATCAATTGCGATCAATTTTTGCTGATACCGGATTTGAAGCTACATTATTCTAATCATTATTTATGTGGATTCCGAGTAAGATCTTTCCATATTGTTTATTATTCTATACTTGGAAATTGATCTTATAAATTGTTTATGATTTTTTAACAAAATATTTTTTACAAACAATTTCTTGAATCTGATTACGTGCTCCAATTTGCTACCCATATCTTGTTGAAATCAAATTTTTTGTATCTCACGTATTTCTATCATTAGTTGGGTTATTAATTGAGTTAGTGTTTATCTGGGGTGGTAGAAACTCCGAGTGAGATTTACTTCGTATCCATTTGTGTATTGGTGAGTTGTGATGGATTAAATACTACTAGGGGTATTTAATCAGGGGTAACTGGGTTTCAGTCTCTTTCTATAAAGAGATTGAGGTAGTGTTTCTTCCTGGATAAGAATTGTATTGTGAGTGATTTGTAAAGGTTTCATCCTTACCTGGTAAAAGGATAGTTGGAGTGTTTGTGAGAAGTTTTGATTCTTGAGCCTTAGTGTTAAAAAGAATTAGGTTATTCTTTAGCCTGTAAAAAGTAGAAGTTCTTCCAAAGCCTGAGAAAATAATATAGTAAAGGTTGATTCTGAGCTTGTAAAAGAATCGGTGTGTGGGTTTGGTTCCTACCTTTAAAGGGATCTTGGTTTTAGTGGGTACGACCTCCGTAGAGCTCGGTGGACTGGATTAGCCAAGAGTAGCTTGGTAAACCAGTATAAATATTTTGTGTACTGCTATATTTACTTTGCTATTTTTGCTGTTTGGTGCGCACTTAGTTGATTATATTATTCCGCTATGTTATAAGGATAATAATTAATTTAGGCTTAAAATTAATTATTTGATCTATTGAATTTTATTCTGATAATTTTTAATTATCCAATTCATCCCCCTTCTTGGGTATTCTACTGGGCCAATAATTATATTCTTATTGGCTGCTATCATGGGAATTTGTGGTATTTTGTACGGTTGGTTTGGTGATGACGTCCGATATCCTTACACAGAATTTGGTTATGGGTAATTTGTCAAGTTTGTCTTGCTTCCATCGCTCTACTCCTATACCATTTGTCTTTCCTACTTATCAGTACTAAAATGTTAGTCCTAAAAGAATATAGCATATAAACAATCAGAAGTTAGAGTTTTCAAATCTTGATTTGCATAGTCATATATATTATCGATTTTTAGAAGTTTTTTCTTCCTTATGAGTACAAACTTAGACTTGGTCACTTAGACGAATCCAAAATCCTCAGATAAACAAAGTTCTGGCCGAAGTCTGATGTCTCCTATTGTTTTATTTTTTTTATTATTTGTGTTTGTTATTTTTTCCCTTAGCACCCTTCTGGGTTTTCATTAAGGCTAGCTACCACATTTTTGCACCTCAGCGCCCTTTCAAGTTTTCACTAACTCAATGATTTTGTATCTTCCTTTGATCCCTTCTTTTTAGCCCGTAGCACCCTTTCGAGTTTTCACTACGCCCTTAGTTTGTATTAATTTTATACCCTTTTTTTACCTCTTCAGCATTAATGGGTTCTAGGAACTCTTCTCCATCCATCTCTTGAAGTATTAAGGCCCTATACCCTAACACTTTCTTGACGACGAACGGTCTTTCCCAATTTGGCACAAATTTTTCCTTAGCTTTGTCTTGAAATGGGAAGATCTTCTTTAGTACCAATTACTTGTAGTATAGATTCTTGGACGAACCTTCTTGTTGTAAGCTCTCTCCATCTTATTTCGATAGCATTCTCTATGGCATATAGTAGAGAGTCTTTTTTCGTCTATCAGACATAGTTGGTCAAGTCTCCATTGTACCCATTCAACTTTATCTAACTCAACCTCCAATAGAATCCTAAAGGAAGGCATTTATACCTCTACTGGGATCACGACTTATGTTCCATATATTAATGACTATGGCGCGGCTCTGGTAGATGTTCTGACCGATGTTCGATGGGCCATCAAGGCAAATGAGAGCATCTCATCCCTTTTTTGAGGTTATCTTTCATCTAGATAGTATTAATGTTCTTGTTGGCAGCCTTTACTGCTCCATTCATTTTTGGCCGATAAGGCACGAAATTCTTGTGTTCTACCTTGAACTAAGAACAAATGGCTTTTATCATACCTTATTTTAGGTTTTGGGCATTATCGGAGATCAAGGCTTAAGGTATTCCGTAACACGATAGGATATTCTCCTTGAAGAACCTCATTACAGTCCTCTGGGTGTCGTGAGTAAGGGACCCCACCTCCACCCACTTAGTGAAGTATTATATAGCCACTAGGATGAATCGGTGTCCGTTTTGTGCTATCGGTATTATTGGACTTATGGCATCCATTCCCCATATTGAGAAAGGCCATGGGGCCACTAGGCAATACAAGTCTATCAGAGATAAATGGATTTGGTCACTATGCATTTGGCATCTCTGACATTTTCTCATAAAGTTTATGCAATCACCCTTCATGGTTAACCAAAAGTGGCTAATTCGTAGGATCTTCTTAGATATCATGAATCCTATAATATGTGGTCTACACACCCTGTTATGAACCTGCTTCATGAGTCGTTTTGCCTTTCGAGTGCCTACACACCTGAAGAGACCCAAGTTTGGTGATCTGTTATATAAGGTGTTGCCGCTGAAAAAGAATTGGATCGTTAGTCTTCGCAAGGTTCTCCGACTCAGGCTATCGGCTCCTTCATGATATTCTTGATTTCTTAAGAACTTTAGGATATCTACATATCAAGGTTATTCATCTTCTTCAGCCACAAACTAATTACAACGAGTTGGTAGTCTGTATATCTTGACAGTCACAGGATTTTTCTTGTCTTCATTATTGATCACTGATATCATGGATGCTAACGTTGCAAGGGCATCAGCAAAATCGTTCTTAAGCTGTGGTACAAGTTCGAACTTGATCTTTTGAGAAAGTTTCAAAAAGGTCAGGTAAGTAGTTGTTGTACCAGATTAATTTAACGTGTTTCGTTGCGTACTTGTCGATGATCTGGTTTATGATCAGCTCTGAGTCCCTATATAATATCAGTTCTTTGATTTTCATGTTCTTGGCCAACTCTAAACCCATAATTCAAGCATCATACTCGGAGGTGTTGTTGGTGTTGGTTAACTTTGGCATAGATGTTACTAAAAAGTATTAACCTTGCGAAGAGATTAGGATGGCACCGATGCTAACCCTTTTCCATATTTTCTCATTCTTATCACTAGTTAGTAATGCAATAGTTTTGTTTATAAATTTAGTCTCCATGGACCTTTCGTTTGCTCTTGGGTTATCAGCAAGTTGATCAGCAATTGTTTGGCCTTTGAATGCTTTTTAAGTAGCATATACAATGTCAAACTCAGTCAGCAGCATTTGCCACATGGATATACTTCTGGTGAGCACAATATTTTTAAATATGTACTTGAGAGGATCCATTTTAGCTATAAAATGAGTAGTGAAATACAGGAGATAGTGATGTAACCTTTGAGTAGTCTAGGCTAACATGCAGTAGGATTTCTCTACTTCCAAGAATCTTCCTTTGTATAAGAGGAATATTTTACTGACATAGTAGATGGATTGTTCCTTCTTACATAAACTATCATGTTGTCCCAACGTTGCACCCATAGAAGTTTTCAAGACGGTGAGGTACAAGAACAACAATCTTCCCTGTTGGTGGGTTACTAAGACAAGAGGGTTCAATAGATAGGCTTTAACTTTTTCCAAGGCCATCCGGGCATTTTTTGTTCCATTTCCTATATAATTCTTTTCTCAGTAGTTTGAAGATTAGTTTACAAGTTGTTGTTAGTTGTGAAATGAAAAGGGCAATGAAATGCACTCTCCCAAGGAAACTATGAATTTCCTTTTTTGTACTTGGTGCATCCATTTCAACTATGGATTTTATCTTGGTAGGGTCAATTTCGATCCCCCATCGATTAACTGTGAAACTAAGTAGCTTATTCGACACTACTTTGAATGCACACTTAACCGGGTTGAGTTTCAACTGGAACTTCCAGAGGATTGAACATTTTCTTCAAGTGTTCTAGATGGTTTTCATCTTCCCTTGATTTCACTATCATGTCATCCACGTATACCTCCATTTCTTTGTGGATCATGTCGTGGAACAAGGTTTTCATGGCTCTCTGATAAGTTGCTCCTGCATTCTTAAGTCCGAATGGCAAAGATCAATAACAAAATACCCCCAAGGCATTATGAAGGCGGTCTTGTGCTTGTCGTGCCTGTCAAGTAGGATTTGGTTGTACCTACTGAATCCATCCACAAAGGATGCAATCCTATACATGGCAGTATTACCTAGGATGATATAGATATTTGACAGTGGGAAGTCGTCCTTCTACGTTTCTCTGTTGAGTCCTCTGTAGTCAACACAAACCCAATTTTTTCTGTCTTTCTTGGGTACAATAACTATGTTACTCAACCATTCACAGTAAGTAGAAACTTCGATGAGGCGAACTTCGAACTGCTTCATGATCTCTTATTTAACTTTTAGGCTGATATCATATTGCATCTTCCAGAGCTTCTGCTTGATTAATTTAACTTCCTACTTGATGGGAAGCTTGTGCGTCACGATGAAAGTTGATAGGCCTACCATGTCATCATAAGACAATGTGAAAACATCATGACATTCCCTTAACAAGGATATTAGGTCTTCTCTCTCTTAGCTAGTGATCGACTTTCCAATCTTTGATTCGCTCAAATTCTCTGAATTTCCTAGGTTTACTATTTTGGTCTCGTCTGGACTCAGGATAGGTCTTTCCTCAAATCTTTCTAAGGCTCTTCGAACTTCCTCAGTGTTATCGGGAATAGGATCATCTTCCGTTTCAATTTTTAATAACTACCTATTTATTTCCTTGTCTAGATCGTACTCGTTGAGAAGAGGTGATTCATTATTATATGGATTATATTCAAGTTTCTTTAGGCACCTGTAAAGTAAACACAAAAGTCGGATTTTAAATATGTTATTTTCTTAGCATGTCAAGTATTGCAGTATAAAAACATAAATTCAAAAAGTCAAAAGGAGCTTAGAGATATTATAATCTCTACCATCTGGTGGCTAGTTAGTGGTTGCGCATAAATACTTCGCTACATTCATCGTAAGTGTACAGGTCAAGTTTTAGTATAAATTGAGAAGAGTAAGGATTGTTGTATCCATAGGGATTGGTTGAGATTATCGTTAAGTACTGCGATTATCATAACCTAACTTTATATAGGCGATAAAAATAAGATTTGTTTATAATAAAATATACTAATACTAAGCTAATTAACCTAATTATACTAATATTACTAATATAGACGTTTATGGGAGTAAATTGCCTAGGGATTAATTTAGTCCACTTAAACGTGTTCATTTCGATCTAGTTTACATTAACGATGTTCATCCTATCTGACAATCTCGGTATCGAAATTTCACTCACTACCACTCCCAAGTGTAAAGTGAGTGAATATGTGACTTCGTGTCAATACCTAAGTCCCCCTTCGAGCATCTATACAACACTTGGCCACATGAGTCTCTCACCAATCTCATGGATTGCACACTTTCTAACTCCATTCTGGATTATTAGATCGTTGCGTTGTGTTTGACCCTAGTTCGAATTCGCGGTTACCTCTCTTGATTGTCAAACCCCAATTTCTCAATATATCTAAACAAGCATATAAATATGACAGAATGGTAAACACAATTTGATAAACTTGAACAACCATTAATGAAACATTGATTTTATTCAAACAACGTTTTCATGGAGTCAATTGCTCCCTAGACAATATATGTTTAGCTACATATGGCCATGGCCCTATATACAATGAAATATAAGTTAAACATAGATAAATAGAAATAAGGGTTTGAGAATAAAAGAGAGAAACAAGGGAGTTTAACCTTTATCCGAAGAAGTGACGATTCCACAGCCGTGATTTCCACTCCGAGCTTGATTTTTCTTCTTGAATTTGTGATTTCTCCTTGTTGGTATGCTCTTGGAGCTCTCAAGGGACTCTCAAAATGTTCGTAGTGTGTTGGGGAAAGAGGTGATGAAATAGGGATCCAAAATATCAAGAAAATATCCAAAAATATATGTTTTGTCAGCAACTCTCTGCTGTTTGATCGTCGTGGCGGTGACACCCTTTGGTATTTTCACTCTAACTTTTGTGTCCGAACTCCGATTGAGGCAATTCAAAAACCTATGGAAATATAATACAAATATATACAACTTCCATGTTTTGAATATTTCCAAACGCGAGTCACATCAATGTCCAAAATGGCCTTAAAGTTTCTGCATCTGTACCAACTATGCCTCTTTTCATCCATTTATTCAATAACCTAAAACACAATACAAAAACACATTAAACTAACAAAAGTGATTGAAAACAAAGAAATATTTGAATAAAAAAGTATTTGATTTGTTGATAAATAAACCACTGATCAAATACCCCCAAACTCAAACGTTTGATTGTCCTCAAGTAAAAACACTCACAATAAAATGAAAAACACAATGAAATAACTAACACAAAAACTAAAAATACATAAAAAACCTTAACACAAACAATTTAAACATAATGACATGCGAGTTTTAAATTCAACTGTCGACCAAAATATTTTTTCCTCAACAACCCCAATCATATCGAGTTCAGGAGTAAAACGCACTATGTGATGTTCTAGAATTTCAACATTCAAATAATGGTAAACGCCATTCTAGATCATTTCAACATGTGTATGCGAAACTCAATAATACAACTATCCAACGACTGGATTGGATTATCCTCCAACGAAGCTCATGACTTAAACCATAAATGATGAGGATTATCCATATGCCTGACTGGGTTCTACTCTCCACTAATTTAGGCTAAGCAGTTCAAAAAGATCAATAGGACTTGGTTCGGTTTGGAACATGGCCAAGGGTATATTGAAAATACAAAACAGGTTAACGTTATTAACTTGACGATACCCAAGGCACAACGCTTGGAACTCAATCATACTAGAACCCCCATAGATAAATTCGAAACAACCCTGAACATCTTTTAAGAATGTAGTACTCACTTGTCAAATGAAATGAAAAATTTAACTATATTTACATATGTTTTTTTTTTTAATGTACCACACCCCCAAACTTATTCGATTTACAATTTCACGGTTGTGGTTAAAAAGAAAGAAAAATGACAAGTGAGTACTTGAATACCGAACCAATCAAAAGTTCACCCTAAACCCAACTTCTCACATCAAGTAGTATATACGAATGCTAACTTGATTCACTCAAATTGTGCCTTTGGTTTAGCGATATAGGTTTGGAAAGAATTCAATTGGCCAAGGTATTTGTTATGTGGTCAGAATTGAAATGGCATTTAGGCTTTGACAAGGTAACGAAGGATAAACATTTTACAAGGTAAGCTTCAAAGGCTTAAGCGAAAAAATGAATGCATAAATCATATCTCCTGAGCTACCTCATCAATGATTTCACCTCAAGCTTCCCCTTAATCAGGTTTTAGAATTCTTAAATTGTCATGAGTTTGGCTAATCGATAATTATCCTCAAATCAATTAAATAGATATACATTGAGTCTACGTGCTCATGCAAATTAGGATCCACAATAACTTTTACCAAAACGATATTGTCAAGCACACAGAACATATATGAATAGGAATTACACTTGACCTTGAAAACAACCAGGGGTAATTTTATCATTAGGTAATAGCCCAGATGAATGAAAAACTGAACATGCAACAACAACAACAACAAACATAAACACATTCTAAACTAAACAAACACATACACAATAAACTAAACAACATTTAAACTTACTAAAATACTACACATCACTGCGAAACTTAAAATACCCAGTGTCCTCAATATCCCAATCATCAATCTTAACATATAAAATAAAGTATGCTAACAAAGGGAGTTTAGAACACGTACCTAGGAGGTAAGAAAATCTCGCCTCCGAATCAAGTCGGCATTGATGGATTTACTTTATTTTTTACCTTGGGTTTCCTCCCAAGAAGCGCGTGGTTTATTATCCTCAACCCGATACAGAGAACGGCTCGTCAAAGAATGGTTTTTGCCCATTGTAAGTATCGTACAACACTACGTATGGGTCTTGGTTCAGTACGCCCTCAAGACTGGTGAGATATGGCTCTGATCGGCTCAAGCTTTCAACAAGATTCTCCACCGGCTCATGTACTTGGTGGGCACGAAAGAACGTTGCTAATGACGGAGAAGGATAAGTGAGCCAAATCGGATCCTCGTAGATGTGATCGTCTAGGATCGGTGGTGGCACAACGTGGATCTCCAATGGTGACGAATCATAATCCTTAATCCATGCTTGGGTTCCCGTATCATTCAAATAATCATCTGTAAATGCTCCCAAGCTCCTCCCACTTGTTTCCAGTTCCTCACGGTGGTCGTCACATGATATGGCTTGTTCATCTCTCAATGCTACTATCTCTGACTCGGCCTCAATGAAGTAAATAAGCTGACCGATTTGAGTCTCTAGGGACTTTACGGTCTCATCAATTTCAGTGCAAATCACTTAATGTTGTCAAGACGATCTTCATGCTCATTGATCCGGTTATTCACCTCCCTCCGAAACACTTGAGTCTCCCTAATAAAATCAGCGAATATTTATTCCAGGGGGGAAGACTCCTTACGTGATGTCAATCTGTGGCTCCATAGTGGTAAAACTATCCCCCAAGCTTTGGTAGCTTGTTGAATAATTCCAACAGTAATAATCATAATCGACCATGTCTTCCAATAACCAATAGGCTTCGTCCACAGTTAGTTGGTCGAAAGAGGTGGTACCGTTTTATCTTTCAACCCAATATATGGATGCGACTAATAACCCATCGAGAAAGTTCAGTAGTTGACAATCCCTAGGGAACTGATGATTCGAAAATTGGAAAAATAATTCATTGTATCGATCCCAAGCACAATAACACGGCTCGGAATCCCGATAAAAGAAATGCAAAAGTACTTGTTGATCTAACATCTTCAAGTACCCCACAAGAAAAACAAAAACAAAACTATAAATAAAAAATTATAAACACTAAAAAATGCCTAAATTATAATCAGGTCATTTTCTCACAATATCAACAATATTCTAAAACACAATCCCCGGCGACGGCGCCAAAAATTGGTAGCACGTAAATACGTCGCTAATTTCACCACAAGTGTATGGATCAAATTTTAGTATAGATTGGGAAGAGTAAGTGTTGTCGTATTCACAGGGATTGGTTGAGATTATCGTTAAGTACCGCGATTATCATAACCTAACTTTATCTAGGCGATAAAAATGAGATTTGTTTATAATAAAATATACTAAAACTTAGTTAATTAATCTAATTATACTAATATTACTAATATAGACGTTTATGGTAGTAAATTTCCTAGGGATTAATTTCGTCGACTTAAACATGTTCGTTTCGATCTAGTTTACATTAACGGCGTTCATCCTATCCGACAATCTCCGTATCGAAATCTCACTCACTACCTCTCCCAAGTGTCAAGTAAGTAAATATGTGAATTTGTGTCAACACCGAAGTTTTCCTCGAGCGTCTCACCCCAACCTCACGAATTGCACACTTTCTAACTCCCTTCCGGGTTATTAGATCGTCATGTTCTGTTTAACCCTAATCCGAATTCAGGGTTACCTCTCCCAAGTGTCAAATCCCGATTTCTCAATATATCTAAACAAGCATATAAACATGACAAAACGGTAAACACAATCGGATAAACATGAACAACCATTAACGAAACATCGATTTTATTCAAACAATGTTTCCCCATGTCAATCGCTCCCTAGACAATATATGTTTAATTACATATGGACATGGCCCTATATATAATGAAATACATGCTAAACATATACAAATACAAATAAGGGTTTAAGAATAAAAGAGAGAAACAAGAGAGTTTAGCGTTTATCCGAAGATATGACGGTTCCACGCTCGTAATTTCTACTCTGAGCTTGATTTTTCTTCTCGAATATGTGATTTCTCCTTGTTGGTATACCCTTGGAGCTCTTCAGTGACTCCCAAAACGTTCTTAGTGTGTTGGGGAAAGAGGTGATAAAATAGGGATCCAAAATATCAAGAAAATATCCCAAATTTTTTGTTCTATCAGTAGACTAACTGTCGCAGTAGTGGAAATACATAGAGTTTAACAACTCTCTGTTGTTTGACCGTCGCGATGGTGGTGTCACCGCTACGGTAGTGACTCCCTTTTGGTATTTTGGCTGTAACTTTCTCGTGCGAACTTCGATTCATGGAATTCAAAAACCTAAGGAAATCTAAGACAAATATCTACAACTTCCATGTTTCAAATTTTTCCATAATCGAGTCTTATCATTATCCAAAATCACCTTGACGTTACTGCATCTGTACCGACTTTACCTCTTTTCACCCATTTATTCAAAAACCTAAAAAACAATACAAAAACACATTAAACTAAAAAAAGTGATTGAAAACACACAAATATTTGAATCTAAAAGTACTTGATTTGTTGCTAAATAAAATACTCATCAGTTAGACAGGAGATGTTACAGATGCTTGTTAATTACCAAGCTTCTTGTCACAATGGGATTGGACGAGTTTCCAAATTGCTAAGGCTGCTAGTGGACTCTGCTGCTCTAACGTCATTCCCTTCCTCATTTATCATGCACACTAGATCATCTGACCAAAGTTCCAGAATGTTAGGCTTAGTTCGGTAGAGGATTATGACAAAGTTTGGTTTGTCTTTTTTCTCTTCTTTATCATCTTGGATTGTGCTGGTGGTGAGTAAAACGTTGACTCAGATATGAGGTATTACCCTAGTTCTCCATTCTTCCCCCGTTGTTTGTTGAATCCCCTATCTAGGCTTGGAACAAATCCCAGTCCGTAGGTTTCTAGCTTATGTCTAATCCCTAATATGGATGGCAGTCTTTCTCTGCCTTTGTCAATATCTATCTTCGGGTCATAATTCATGATATTCATATGGGTAGCTAATAGAATAGTTGCAACGGATAGTCTAGGTATTGGTGGTAGATTTTCTTCTTGAACATATGAAGCACTAGCAATGTTGAATGCCTGGAAGAAGGCTGCTTCATTGGCATAGTCGGCTACTATTATAGGTTCAACAGGGGTTCATTAGATGGCACGATCTTCCTCAACATAGATGGTGATAATACTATCCTCAAAGATGAATTTTATCTCCTTGTGGAGGGATGAGGGAACTGTCCCGGCTGAGTATATCCAGGGTCTTTCGAGGAGTACGTTATAGGCAACTGGTATGTCTAAGACATGCAAGTCCACTTGAAAAACTATCGGGCCTCTAACTATCGGTAGCATAATTTCTCCCATGGACTCTCTCCTCTCCCCGTCGAAGGCCCTATTAATGATAGTAGTATTCTGGATTCGGTCCTTGCTTAACACTATCCTCTCTAAATTACTTAGAAGACATATGTTGAGTGCGGACCTATTGTCTACCAAAACGCTAGAGAGGATGAAGTCCCGATACTGCACAGATACGTTAAAGAGGTTTGATATACCAAGTTCCTTCAAAGTGTATCTCATCGTTAGTAAAGGTTACGAGATTGGCACTGAGGATATTCTCCACTATATTAGTAAAGTGATCCTGTGATATGGAACTTGGTACGTGGGCCTCATTAAGGACTTTCAGCAGTGCATTTCGATGTACTTCGGAGGTTATTAGCAATTATAGGATCGAAATCTGTGCTGGTGCTTTGCTCAATTGCTCGATGACCTTGTACTCAGTGTTCTAAATTGACTTTAGGAATTCTTCTACTTCCTTCTCAATGACAGTATTCTCAGGGATACCCTTGGGTTCTTTGTTTGGTACTTTTAGTAGGTCTGGGGCAGCAAATACTCTTCCACTCCTAGTAATACCACTTCCGATCTTGTCTACTTGGTCTTATATACTTACAACATTGGTTTTGATCATCCTAGAGTAGTTCTAAGGCACCTCTTTCAAGTGTTTCACCGATTATTCCTTGGTATTTCGAAGGTTAGAATGGTTTCTAGTCGGATCATTATCGGCTTCTGACAAACTTCCAGTTGTATAGTGAAATGAGAAACCTCTAAGCCCCAAGATTGGTCAATGTCTAGCTTCATGAAGCCACAATCAATCATGTTGATCCAAGGATTGAACTAATTCAGATAGCTTATCAATCTCTTCCCACATCTGGTCTAGTTCTATTCTATTAAAACCTGACCTATACATTTGCGGTATCGTACCTATGAAATAATTTGCTACCACTAACAATTAGGCTAAGATGTCTCTCCCTCCTTTGGGAAACATATCACCTTGGCTTGTATCAAATCTTCTATTTTATGTTTCAGAGTGATGCAGTATGGTGACCCAATGTTCCAAAATGATAAGCATATAACTTGTTTGGGTTGTATTATGGGTTATTGATGTTCAGTTGTTTTGGGGGTATAGGCTCAAGCATTTTGTTTATAACAAATTCCTCGAATATCCAAGGAAATGTTACAAGGAGAGGGGTAAATTTCCTTGGTTCTCTGTATGGATAATTGGGTTTATAATTTCGTTAGTGATAGGTGTAAAATACATATCTACTTCTAAACTGGATTTGGTAGTTTTCGAGTAAATTAGTAATATTTAATTTTGTTTTCATACGTTTTTATGTAATTTAGGTGTAAGGACATAAACGAGTGACAAATGAGCAAAACGGTTGGAAAACGGTAAAGAAACGATGAAAGAATAAGGATTCAAGAGCACAAGATCCATCGCCTCAGCGGTCAAGCCACCGCTGCGGTAGTGAGAATGCAGAGAAGGTTGTTTTTTAACAAAGTCCCACCGCCGTAGCATCAAGCCACTGCCCCAGCAGTGGAAATACAGGATGCATTGATAAAGCTTCACCACTGCGGTAGTGAAAGATCAGAGTGTTTAGGAAACTAGCCGACATACCCACCGCCACGGTGGTGGGCTCTATGCTGAATTAAGATCTTTTGAGATATTTTTGAAACCTTGCACTTATAAAACCCTTTCTCCCACTTCCATTGAAGACACTTGGACACCCCTAACCCTTAAGACTAGATCCTTGTCCTTTCTTGAAGAGCTCAAAGAGGATATTCATCATCCGGAAAAGAAAAAACATTGGCGGATCGATCTTTGGCGACAGTAGATCACTCCACTTTAAGATTTGATCTTTCTTTCTTTGTTTCTCTCTTTGTAATTTAATGTTTTATTATAAATGATGATAAATCCCTCTTGGTTTAATGTTTCAATGGCCAAGATCATGTTAGATTACATAAATATTACCTAAGGATCGATGTAGTTGTGTAAATACTTGTTTGGTTTAATATATGTTTCTTTAACATTTGTTTGTCTAAATCCGATTGTGGCTATCGCTCTTTTACAATTTTAATGTGCTTGTTAAGGTATTAGGATTGAATTTCAGAATACAAAATTTGACACTCGGTAGAGGTAACCCTGGATTCAGACTAGGGTAAACACAACGCGACGTTCTAACGACCCGGGAGCGCGTTAGAAGGTGTGCAATCCATGAGGTTGGGTCCAGACTCATATGACTATGTATTCAAAAAGACGTTCGAGGGGGAATTCGACGTCAACACGAAGTCATGTTTTCATTCGCTAAGTACTCGAGAGAGGGAGTGAATGAGTTTAAGATACCGAGATTGTCGGATAGGATAAAACACCGTTATTGTTAACTAAAAAAAATCAAACATGTATTAAGTGAATGAAATCAATCCCTAGGTAATCAACTTAGTTAGGATTAACCCACTAATTGTAGTTTAATTTAGTTTTAATTAGTTTAATTTAAAAATAATTCTTGAACCGTCAGGATAATATAAGACTATGCAAATCGCGGTATTCAATTATTCACACCGTCCCTATAGAACGATATCCGTTCTTAAAGATCCACTATATTAAAATTTGACCTCGTATACTTGTGAGTAGTCAATACGCAAGCGTGTAAAAAACCTCATCGTACAATTGGTAATTGGATGGGTTTGGAAGTCATGGTAGAGCTTTATAAGGCGGTTGATATGGATATGGGTTGTAGGTTGGAGCTGGAAAATAAGCAAATGGTGGTGTAAACTAAGGTGGTGGTGCAAGCTAAAGTGGTAGTGTGAATTGAGGTAGTGGTGCGTATTGAGATGGTGGTGCGGTTTGAGGTGGTCGTACATATTAAGGTGTTGGTGCATATTGAGGTGGTGGTACATATTAAGGTGTTGGTGTATATTGAGGTGGTGGTGTATATTGAGATGGTTGCTCCGTAGTGAATATTTTTCTACACTGCAAGTGTACAGGTCAAGTTTTAATAGTATAGGGTGAATATAGTATCATATCTACAGGGATTGGTTTAAATCGTCGCTAAATACCACGATTACTGTAACCTAACTTTATTTAGGCAACTAAATTTAAGGTTTGTAAAAGTAAAACTAAAATAAATATAAAAGCAAAAGCAAAATAAAATAAAATATGGACTTCCTATGCACAATTGTTCAATAGGGGTTTGACATCACTTTGCTAAACAATGCTAATCCAATTCAAGTTTGTTAATTAAATTCATGCCCAATCATTAACCATGGGTGTCTAAATTATCATAACTTCTTCTCTTGAGTGCCAACTAAAATAATTTGTATAACTATTCGAATTACTAACTCTATTCAACTAAACTAATTATCCAATCTTTAAGTCTCACTGTACGCCGAGGTTTTTTACACACTCACGTATTGACTACTCGCAAGTATACAAGGTCAAGTTTTAATATAGTGGATCTTTAAGATCGGATATCGTTCCACAGGGACAGTGTGAATAATTGAATACCGGAATTTGCATAGTCTTATATTATCTCGAATGTTAAAGAATTATTTAAAATTAAACTAAGTTAAACTACAATTAGTGGGTTAATCCTAACTATGTTGATTACCTAGGGATTGATTTCATTCACTTAATACATGTTTGATTTTGTTTAGCTAACAATAATGGTGTTTAATCCTATCTGACAATCTCTGTATCTTAAACTCATTTACTCCCTCTCCCGAGTGTTTAGTGAATGAATACATAACTTCGCGTTGACGCCGAAGTCCTCCTCGAACGTCTTTTTGAACACATAGTCACGTGAATCTCGACCCAATGTCATGGATTGCACACCTTCTAATGCCCTCCTGGGTCGTTAGAACGTCACGTTGTGTTTACCCTAGTCCAAATTTGGGGTTACTTCTCCCGAGTGTCAAACCCCGTATTCTCAAATTCAACCCTAATACCTTAACAAGCATATTAATATCGTAATAAAATGATAAACACAATCGGATTTAAACAAACAATCGTTAAAGAAACATATATTAAACCAAACAAGTATTTACACAACTACATTGATCCCTAGCTAATATTTATGTAATCTATCATGATCTTGGCCATTGAAACATTAAACTAAGAGAGATTCACCATCATTTACAATTAAACATTAAATTATAAAGAGGGAAACAAAGAGGGAAAGATCAAATCTTAAAGTGGAGTGATCCATTGTCGCCAAAGATCGATTCGCTAGTGTTTCCTCTTCTCCTGATGATGAATATCCTCTTTGAGCTCTTCAAAAATGGCCAAGGATCACCTCCTAAGGGTTAGGGACGTTCAAGCATACCATAGAGTCTTTCACAAGTGGTAGAATGGGTTTTATAGGAGCAAGGTTTTCAAAATATCTAAAAATGTCTATTTTGTTGTGCAAAGCTGACCGCCGCGGCGGTGGGATCAAGGCCGCGGCGGTGGGTAAGTCGGCTAGTTCTCTGATCTTTTACCACCATAGAGGTGGGATTTTGGGCTCAAATAGCCTTTCTCTACATTCTCACCGCCGCAGCGGTGGGTGTTGTGTCCTTGAAACCTTGTTCTTTCAACGTTTCTTCACCGTTTTCACTCGTTTGTAGCTTGTTTGCATCCCTACACCTGAATTACATAAAAACTACAAAAATTCAATTAAATATTTACTAATTCACTTGAAAACTACCAAATTCGGCTCAGAAGTAGATAGGTTATTTCAACCTATCAAATACCCTCAAACTTGGGATTTTGCTAGTCCTCGAGCAGAACACCCTACCACAAAATTAAACTAACTACTTAAACTAAAAATGAAAAAAATTAACAAAGAAGAAGTATACACAAGCAAGTTCCAAATTCAATCGAAAAAACCAAGTTGTTCCTTCCTCAACATCCCTCAATCTGATTAAGTTCAAGAAATAATACACACCAAGTGGTGTTCTAGAATTTCAACACTCAATATCAATAAAAACCATTCTAGATCCAATTGAAATGTGTGTGTGAGAGAGCTCCAATGTATAACTAACCAAACACCAGATTGGATCATTCAGTAGACAAGCTCATGACTTAAACCTCAAAGGATTCAGGAAAATCATACGCTTGACTGGGCTCGACTATCCACTAATGTAGGTTTTGGACATTCATAGAGATCAATAGGGCTTGGTTAAGGTTTGGAGAACGACCAAGGGTATTGATAGGTGTAAATTACCTACGTATTTCCAATCCGAATTTGTTAGTTTTCGAGTACGTTTATAGTTATTTTTATATGTTTTAATATGTTTTTATACTTTTTGTATAAATCAGGTGGGTGGAGCAAAAAGATAGGGAACTGGAGCAAAAACGATGAGATCGAACCGAAGGCGAGTCAAAGTTACGGTGGATAAACAAGTAAGGAGGCAAAAAATATGAAGGAAGCCCCCTGCCTAGGCGTGCAGACCTCTGCCTAGGTAGTGAAGATGATGAGAATGAAAAAAGGCTACTGACAGCCCACCGCCTAGGCAGGAAATTCCTCTGCCTAGGTGGAAACCCCAATAGAAACATTTCCAAGTCCACCGCCTACTTCTTCGCCTAGGCGGTCACCAAACCTGTAAAGCCGATACAAGTGTTGTACCTTCAAGGATATTTTGTACTATGATGAAATCCTATTTTTGAAATACTCAAAACATGGAATTTTTATATCTTTTTCATATATTTTCATAGGTTTCTGAATCACCTCAATCGGAGTTTAGATGAAGACATTACAGACAAAACAAAATTGTAAACTTGCAGTAACTTTGCCTAGGTGAAGTTTTCTTCACCTAGGTAAAATTCCGGCAAAAAGTTAACCAACATAACTTTGCCTATGAAAATTTTTCTTCGCCTAGGCGAAATTCCTGCAGTACAGCCTTGATATTTATTAGATATTTTGAGATCTTTTGGCTAATTTTTTTCCTTCTCTCCTCCTCTTTTCCATATCATCAGCCCTTAAGGCCCTAAGCTATATTTTAGGAGTATGATTAGGGATTTTTTGAGGGAGATCTCTCAACCTGAGGTGGAGGATCAACGAGGAAGCAATCGATCGACGTTTATAGCGGCAAATCTTCAGATATCAGCTATGTCGCTCATTTTCTCTCTTTGTTTTCTTCATTTTGGTAGTTTTTGAGCATGTTTAGCTTGTTTTACATTGTCTAAATGGTTAGGTCCATGAGTTAAACATGGATTATAATAGGGATTAATGTATTATTTATGAAAATGTAGTTTTGGTTGAATTTGTGTTTCGTTTATGGTTGTTCCTTATAATTTCGATTGTGTTGTTGTGTTTTCTATGATTATATACTAGTTTAGATATATTGAGAATATAGGGTTTGACACTCAGGAGAGGTAATCCCGAATTCGGACTACGTTTAACACAACATGACAATCTAACGACACAGGAGGGCATTAGAAAATGTGCAATCGATGACGTTGGGGCGAGACTCACGTGACCTAGAGTCATTAAGACATTGAGGGAGGCTTCGACATTGACACGAAGTCACGTATTCCCCCGTCTTACACTCGGAAGAGGTGACGAGGGAGTTTACGAACTGAGATTGTTAGATACGCCAAACGCCGTTAATGTTAACTAAAACAAAATCAAATGCATCTAAGTAAATAAAGTTAATCCCTAGGAAATTTACTCCCATAAACAATCTCAAATTAGTATTTATAGTATAGTTAACTTAATTAGTATTTTAGTTTAGTATTACTATTAAATTAAATTCCATTTTTGTCGCCTAAATAAAGTCAGGTTATGACAATCGCGATACTCAATAGTAACAACACCAATCCCTGTGGATACGATACTCGACTGAAAGGTCCATTATACTAAAACTTGATCTGTACACTTGCGGTAAAAGTGGCAGCGCTTATTTTGCAGCCACCAAGTTTTTGGCGCCGTTGCCGGGGATTGGAAGGAATGTTACTTTTGATATTGGGAGTAAATAACTTGATTTTAATCTAGGAATTTTTGTATATAATTATCGTTTGTAGTTTTGTTTTTGTTTCCAGAAGGATGCTTGAAGATGTTAGATCGACAGGTACTCTTTCAGTTCGATCATTGAAAATCTCGCCAGTCTTGAGGGCATGTGTCTAGTCGAGGACATTAAACCAAATGCTTCTTGGGAGGCAACCCAGGGTCACAAATAATTTAGATACATCTCCATCAATTTGAGTCCGAGGCGAGATCCTCTCGCCTCCCAGGTATGTGTTCTAAACCCCCGTCTTCAATATCATGCTATATACTATCATTAAGATCGTTGACGGCTCGTTTTGGACATCACCTGTGTTGAGTTGGTGGTCATGTGTAATATTTTTTAGTCTGTGTATATGTTTTTAGTTAAATTTTACTGTTTTTATCATTTGCATGCTTGTTTACGATTAGTTTGTTTAGTTTAGTTATTATTTTGTGCTGAGTTTTGACGTCATCTGGGCCTATACCCGATGATGATTCTATCCCCTGATTGTTTTGAGGTCAAGCGTAATGCTCATTCATGTGTGTTCTGTGTACTTAACGTATCGTTTAGTAAAAGTTATTGTGGATCCTAAATGCACGAGCACGTAAACTCAATATAGCACTATCTTATTGATTTGAAACTGATTATCCGTCAATCAATTCCATGACAATAGGGATTCTAGAACCTGATTTGGGAGAAATTCGAGGTGAAATCCTAGGCGAGGTTGTTTAGGAGATATGATTTAGGTTGTCATTTGATCGCTTGAGCCTTTTGAAGCCTACCATGTAATATCATTATCCCTCGTTACCCTGTCGAAGCCTAATAGCCGTTTCAATTCTGAACACTTAACAAATACCCTAGCCAATTGAACTTTTTCCAAACCTATATCGCTAAACTGAAGGCACAATTTGAGTGAATCAAGTTAGCATTTCGCTACTTGATGTGAGCGGTTGGGTTTAAGCCGAAATTCTAATTTGGTTCGGTATTCGAGTACTCGCTTGTTGTTTGTCGTTCATATTGTTTGCACATTCCTAAGGTTATAAGAATTCAAATACATTTTGGGGTGTGTAAATAATCATTTTTGCACACTCTTAAAATTGTAGAAATTCGAATGAGTTTGGGGATGTGTTAAAAAAAAAAAAAATAGTTTCTTTTTTACATGACAAGTGAGTACAATGTTCTTAAACGTTTGTTCAGGGTTGTTTCTAAAAAATATGGGGTTTCGAGTGTGAGAATGCCAAGCGACGTGCCTCGGGTAACGTTAAGTTAATGACGTTAACTTGTTCTCTATTCCAAAATACCCTTGGCCATTATTCCAAAACCGAACCAAGCCCAACTGATCTTCATGAACCTCCGAGCCTACATTAGTGGAGAATAGATCCTAGGTCAGGCGTATGGATTGCCTATACCTTAAAGGTTTTAGTCATGATCTTTATTTAGGGATAATCCCATCTAATCAATGGATAGTAGTATAATTGAGTTTAATCACACACACTTAAACAGGATCTAGAATAGAGCTTACTATCTTTGAACGTTGAAATTCTAGAACACCACATGGTGTGATTTATGCTTGAACTTGATAGGATTAGGGGCCGATGAGGGAAAAATCTTTCAGCCGGTAGATGATAATCAAAACTTACACATTTTTGTTTTTAATGTTTTTCGTTTGTAGTTTTTTATTTCGTAATTAGTATGTATACTTTCTCGTATTGTGTTGGTATTTTGCTCGAGGACTAGCAAAATTCTGAGTTCTGGGGTATTTGATAGGTGTAAATTACTAACGTATTTCCAATCTGAATTTGTTAGTTTTCGAGTACGTTTATAGTTATTTTTATATGTATATGTTTTTATACTTTTTGTATAAATCAGATGTGTGGAGCAAAAAGATAGGAAACTGGAGTGAAAACGATGAGATCGAACAGAAAGTGAGTCGAAGTTACGGTGGATAAACAACCAAGGAGGCAAAAATATGAAGGAAGCCCCCCGCCTAAGCAGTGAAGATGCTGAGAATGACAAAAGGCTACTGACAGCCCACTGCCTAGGTAGGAAATTCCTTCGCCTAGGTGGAAACCTTAGTAGAAACATTTCCAAGTCCACCGCCTACTTCTTCACCTAGGCGGTCACCAAACCTGCAAAGTCAGTACAGGTGTTGTGACTTCAAGGCTATTTTGGACTATGATTGAATCCTATTTTGGAAATACTCAAAACATAGAAATTGTATATCTTTTTCTTAGATTTCCATAGGTTTTTGAATTACCTCAATCGGAGTTCGGATGAAGAAGTTATAGCCAAAACTAAATTGCAAACTTGCAGTAACTTCGCCTAGGTGAAATTCCGGCAAAAAGTTAACCGACCTAACTTTGCCTAGGCGAAATTTTCTTCTCCTAGGAGAAAATCATGCAGCACAGCCTTGATATTTATTAGATATTTTGAGATCTTTTGGCCAATTTTTTCCCTTTTCTCCTCCTATCTTCCCTCTCTTCATCCCTTAAGGCCTTAGGCTATATTTTAAGAGTAGGATTAGGGATTTTTTGAGGGAGAGATCTCAACCCGAGGTGGAGGATCAACGAAGAAGCGATCGATCGACGTTTCTAGTGGAAAATCTTTGGATATCAGCTAAGTCGCTCGTTTTCTCTCTTTATTTTCTTCATTTTGGTAGTTGTTGAGCATGTTTAGTTTGTTTTACATTGTATAAACAGTTAGGGCCATGAGTTAAACATGGATTGTAATAGGGATTAACGTATTATTTATGAAAATGTAGTTTTGGTTGAATTTGTGTTTCGTTTATGGTTGTTCCTTATAATTTCAATTGTGTTGCCGTGTTTTCTATGATTATATGCTAGTTTAGATATATTGAGAATATGGGGTTTGACACTCAGGAGAGGTAATCCCAGATTCGGATTAGGGTTAACACAACACGACAATCTAACGACCCGGGAGGGCGTTAGAAAGTGTGCAATCGATGACGTTGGGGCGAGACTCACGTGACCTAGAGTCGTTAAGATGTTGAGGGGGACTTTAGCGTTGACACGAAGTCATGTATTCCCCAGTCTTACACTCGAAAGAGGTGGCGAGGGAGTTTACGAACCGAGATTATCGGATACGCCGAACGGCATTAATGTTAACTAAAAGGAAATCAAACGCATTTAAGTAAATAAAGTTAATCCCTAGGCAATCTACTTCCCTAAACAATCTCAAATTAGTATTTATAGTATAGTTAACTTAATTAGTATTTTAGTTTAGTATTAGTATTAAATTAAATTCCATTTTTATTGCCTAGATAAAGTCAGGTTATGACAATCGCGATACTCGATAGTAACAACACCAATCCCTGTGGATACGATACCTGACCGAAAGGTCCATTATACTAAAATTTGATCCGTACGCTTGCGGTGAAAGTGGCAGCGCTTATTTAGTTGCCACCAGGTATCATAGCAAAAGAAGACAGAAAATCGTTGTAATTCAATGATACCCAAGGGACAAACGTTTGTCGTTATCTCTCTCTCGTAACCCCAGACAAAAAATATAACCCTAAACGAGAACTTAAGAACGTTGTATTCACTTGTCGAAAGAAATAAAGATAAAAACCAAATTCACATCGTGTTTTTTTTTTTTTTTAACATTGTCACACTCCCAAACTTATTCGAATTTGTATAATTTTAGGGGCGTGCAAAAAGAATAACAAGTGAATACATTAATACTGAACCAATAATAATTCGTCCAAAACCCCAATCACTCACTTCAAGTCAACATTACTCTATGCTACTTGATTTCACTCAATTTTTACTTTTAGGCTTAGCAACAATAGTTTCAAAAAATTTAATTGGATAGAGTATTGAAACGTGTTTAGAATTGAAAAGTTTATCGGCTTCGACAGGGCAACGAGGGAATAAATTTTTAGGTTAGCTACAAAGGTTCAAGTGAAAAAATTGAAGGCCAAAATCACGCCTCCGGAATTACCTCACCTATAATTTTGCCTCAAGTCTACCCCAAATCAAGTTCTAGATTCCTCTTTTCTATCATGAACTTATTACCGAATAATCAGCGTCAATTCATTCAAATAATTATACACTGAGTCCATGCGATCGTGCGATTTTAGGATCAAAATATTTTTTACCTAATTGACATGTTAAACACACAAAACACACATTAATGGCATCATCCCCGACCTCGATATACAATTAAGAGATAATTTTCATCATCGAAAAATGGCCCTAGACGAATTCAACAAGTCATCAAGCATATATGACTTCATACATAAATAACACAATATTAAATCTAAATACTAACATACATACACTAAACTAAGAATTTAACATGCAAAAACATGAAAATTAAACTAATTTAATTAAAGTCTACAAAACATAAAACATCTAAATTAAATGCATCAAAAAATTGTTCATCCTTCTTCTACAAAAAAAAAAAAAAAACAAAAATGGATGAACACCCCCCTCCCAAACTTAAACATAGTAGTGTCCACACTGTCTAAGCAGCGAACCCAATAGCAATTTATAGCATTCATGAACAAAATATTAGGTTTCAACACATACCTAGGAGATAAGACATAGGATTCTTACCTCCTACTATCCACCTGGGGAAGCATCATCACCACCACTATCACGTTGGAATGGAAATTTTAGAGGTTACAAAAGGTACGACGGCACCTGTGACATAGTCGAAAAAGTACGCATCTCAATGCCGAGGCCCTCACAAATAAGCCGGTGTACTTGATCTAGATACCGTGCGTATTGATCCTAGTAAGTCCTGAGCTCGTATTGCTCTTGCCAAAGATTCTGGAGTTCTTAATAAACACGCTCCCCATCGATCGAGGCCAGTCCGGGTGCCTCAGGAACTGGGGCCTCAGAAGGCCCTACCTCGTCTTCCGCATGCTCTTCTTCTTTTTCTGCCACTTCTTCTACCATCTAGCCTTGAGTGCTGCCCTTTCACATCCTTGTAATAGTGGCAAGATCGAGCTGAGAGATAGGGGCCAATAGGCTATCCCCAAGGATCACCACCCCAGCTCACCTGAACAATTCCGTCAGTAAAAATGGAAAAGGGATTCCATATTTTGTTGTCTGCCCAGCATGAAGAATTAATGAATATATGAGAAATTCGATGTTGAGTGGCTTTCCCCACTGAATGAAATGCAATGCACTGGCTCACTCCTTCGATACGTCCGATAAGTGAGAGGTCGGAATTAGGCTGCACAAATAAAGTGGTGCCATATTTTGGGCACCGGCTTCAAGAATCTGGTAGGAAATGTGGCTTGATCCTACCCTGTGATGGTTCATTAGATATTTCCCGTAGTCAGGGCTCGGATTGCCTCCTCCATGCTTAGTTGGTACCCCGGATATGGCTCCTAAAAAGGCTCCGGTGGTCCCAATCCCAATACCTCATTGAATTTTTCTGGACCGAATATGATTGTCTTGCCGCAGACCCTTATCTAGTTCTATTCAACTTCTCTGACATTAGCGTAGAACTCCCAAACCAAGGAGACTTCATTAAGGGGAGGCGATTGACAGAAGTACTCCCAACCTCAGCTTTGAATGACATCCTGGAATTATGCCGGTAGACTCTCCAGTAGGCCAAAGCCTCTTTGCTTTATGCATGGTCTTTTTAACTCGTGTTGATAGAAGTGGTCCTCAGCCATTTTTTAAACAAATCGGGTGGAATCGAAGTCAGGAGTTGACCCCGATCCTTCACCCCACGTCCTTTTTTTAGCTACTTGTTTTCGGTATGGTTCTTAGCAATCATATTCACAAACGAGACAAACCCAATCATATACGCACAATGAAAATAAACCCCTAAATCAACACTATCAAGAACATGGCACAATTTCAATACACATACACCAATCGCAATGATTTCAACAAAATACGAATAATGTAGCATGCATTTTTGTTTTACACAATTAACCAATCCATAAAAACTCAGTTTAACACCAAAAATCAAACCAAAATCCCATAGAAAATGAAAATCGCGAAAATGGGGGTTTAAGGGTTAGGGCATATTCCAAATCCAATGATTTTTTATATAATCATGCAAATCCATCAAAGATTTCAACAAGTATATGAAACATAGGATCATAGATACTTACTTGTTGAAAAATGGCGGTCCAATTGATTGAAAATGGAAGAAATGCTACCTGTCGATCCTTAAACCCTAACTTTTCGAAAATGGGGAAAATGTGATTTTTGGAGGATGATTTCGTTGCGCAAATCACAAGTTTTGTTAAGAGAACGATGATTTAGAGGGTTAGAAATGGTTTGGATAGATGGGATTAGAGATATTTTGGAGTTTTTGAAAAGGTTGTGGCGTTTTTGTTGTAGCGGGATTGTTTTAATCAAACAGAGGCCTCACCGCTGCGGCGGTGGGAATCACCACCTCGGTGATGTGAGTGCCTTTTGGAAATTAATTCTTTATGCTGTTTCATCGCCTAGGCGGTGGAAATCACCACCTCGATGATGAAGTTACCTTTTTAAAACATACCACTCTGTTGTTTCATCGCCACGACGATAGAGTTCACCGCTGCGGCAGTGAGTCGTTTATGCTGAAAACTTGACATCCTGTATTTTCACCACCTAAGCGGTGAGCCTACTGCTGGATTTTCATTTTTTCTTCAAGTTTTCACACAAAGGCTCCACTCCATGCATTTCTACTTCGCTTGTTTAATGTTTTTAAGTATGAAACACATCCCCGAGTATCCTCACTCCTTAATTCTCCTCCAAACACGCTCTGACACTATTTCAGCCTCCGAAAAAATAAATAGTAGCAAAAATTGGGTAAAACTTGATACCCTCGATTTCGGATCAAAAAATATGACTTGTTTGATTTAACGTCCCTAGTTGGACTTGGTTGAGCATTGTTCACCAAAATCCCTCATAGACAAGGAATTTGGGATAGAATTCTCTATTGGATCTCGATTCATGGATTGAAGTTGGCTTCTTCTCTAACTCCTTATCATTTTCAACGTATGCTCGATCTCGGGATCAAGAGCCAAGAATTCCAAACTCCTTCTTCGTTGAATGCACTATTTGATCACGACTCACGAAACAAATTAAACAAATAATTTAAAATAAAATAATTATCAGGATTAATATTCAACCACTTAGTCACAATATCAACTAATTCAAAACACCATCCCCGGCAACAGCGCCAAAAACTTATACGACAAGGCTTTTTACACGCTCGCGTATCAACTACTCACAAGTATATGAGGTCTAGTTTTAATATAGTGGATCTTTAAGATCAGATATCATTCCACAGGGACGATGTGAATAACTGAATATCGCAATTTGCATAGTCTTATATTATCTAGACAGTTCAAGAAATATTTTTAAATTAAACTAATTAAAACTAAGTTAAACTACAATTAGTGGGTTAATCCTAACTAAGTTGATTACCCAGGGATTGATTTCATTCACTTAATATATGTTTGATTTCATTTAGTTAACAATGACGGCGTTTAATCCTATCCGACAATCTTTGTATCTTAAACTCATTCACTCCCTCTCCTGAGTGTTTAGTGAATGAATACATGACTTCGTGTTGACGTCGAAGTCCCCCTCGAAAGCCTTTTCGAACACATAGTCACGTGAGTCTTGACCCAACGTCATGAATTGCACACCTTCTAATGCCGTCCCGGATTTTTAGAACATCGTGTTGTGTTTACCCTAGTCCGAATTCAAGATTACCTCTCCTGAGTGTCAAACCCCATATTCTCAAATTCAACCCTAATACCTTAACAAACATATTAAGATCATAACAAAATTATAAACACAATCAAATTTAAACAAACAATCGTTAAAGAAACGTATATTAAACCAAACAAGTATTTACACAACTACATCGATCCCTAGCTAATATTTATCTAATCTATCATGATCTTCGCCATTGAAACATTAAACCAATAGGGATTCATCATCATTTACAATAAAACATTAAATTAAAAATAGAGAAACAAAGAGAGAAAGATCAAATCTTAAAGTGCAGTGATCCACTGTCACCAAAGATCGATCCGCTAGTGTTTTCTCTTCTCCGGATGATGAATATCCTCTTTGAGGTCTTCAAAAATGGTTAAGGATCACCTCCTACGGGTTAGGGAAGTTCAAGCATGCCAGAGAGTCTTTCATAAGTGGTAGAATGGGTTTTATACGAGCAAAGTTTCAACAATATCTAAACATATCTATTTTGCTGTGTAGAGCTGACCACCGCCGCGGTGGGATCACGGTCGTGGCGTTGGGTAAGTTGCCTAGTTCTTTGATATTTTACCACCGCGGTGGTGGGATTTTGGGCTCAAATAGTGCTTCTCTGCATTCTGACCACTGCGGCGGTGGGTCTTGTGTTCTTGAAACCATGTTCTTTCAACGTTTCTTCACCGTTTTCACTCGTTTGTCGCGTGTTTGCGTCCCTACACCTGAATTACATAAAAACTATAAAAAAGCAATTAAATATTTACTAATTCACTCAAAAACTACCAAATTCATCTTAGAAGTAGATAGGTTATTGTTGGCCCAATAGAATACCCAAGAGGGGGGGTGAATTGGGTAATTAAAAATAATCAGAATAAAAATCAATAAATCAAATAATTAATTTTAAGCCTAAATTAATTATTATCTTTATAACACAGTGAAATTAATCAATCAACTAGGTGCACACACAAACAACAAAAATAGACAAATTAAGAAAGCAGCACACTAAAGATTTATACTGGTTCGCCAAGCTACTCTTGGCTAATCTAGTCCCTCGAGCTCCATGGAGGTCGCACCCACTAAAACCAAGATTCCTTTAAAGGTAGGAACCAAACCCGTACACCGATTCTTTTACAGGCTCAGAATCAACCTTTACAATTTCCTTTTCAAAGGCTAAGGAATAACCTCTACTTTTTACGGGCTAAAGAATAACCTAATTCTTTTTAACACTTAGGCTCAAGAATCAAAACCTCACAAAAACACTCCAAATATTCCTTTACCCAGTAAGGATTGAACTATTACAAAATCACTCACAAACACGCAATTCTTATTCAGGAAGAATCACTACCTCAATCTTTTTATAGGAAGAGACTGAAACCCAGCTACCCTTGATTAAATATCCCCAATGATATTTAACCCATCACAACTCACCAATACAAAAATTGATATGTAAATCTCACTCGGAGCTTCTACCACCCCAGATATATATAAACTCAATTAATATCCCAACTAGTGATAGAATTATGTGAGATGTAGAAATCTGATTTTAACAATATATGGGTAGCAAATTGGAGCTCGTAATCAGATTCAATAAATTGTTTGAAAGAATATTTTCTTTAAAAAATCAAAAACAATTTCTAAGATCAATTTCCAAAATACAATAATAAACAAGTAATAATTAATATGCAAAGATCTCACCCGGAATCCATAGAATTAATGATGAAAACAATGTAGCTTCAATTCCGGTATCAGCATAAATTGATCGCAGTTGATTATCATAATCACTCTTAGAACAGCTCACAGTATAATTGAATGATAACTCTAATAAACTCTCTCTCAAAAATATAAACTGGTTTTATCTCTTAGAATGAATATAATGATTAGCTCTCTTAGAAAATTCGCAGGTCTATATAAGGGCACATGTAATAAGCCTCCTAACGGCTAGTGTACAAGTGTCATGACAATAAAATACTCTTGTAGACCCTTTATAACATGAGGAATTAATTTAGATTCAATTTCACTTAATAACAACTTTTAAAACTCTCAATTAAATCCCCAAAGTATTTCTCAATCAAAGCAAATAAGTGTAGAATCCATTTTATGTACCAAATTAAGAAACTTTAATAATTAATTAACCATATTGAAAGGATTTAATTTATATATGAACCATATCTCAAATGTTAAGAATATCCCCGAAATCTCTCTCAAATTTTAACCAAAAAATGGATACTTTTGGATTTAAAATCGGATCAACCAATATCCAGAAACTGCCTGTTCAGTCGACTGCCCAGTCGACTGAAGGATACTGGAAGTAGCCCATGCACTTTATCGGTCAACTCCTCAGTCGACTCATAGATTCAGAGAGTTTTCCAAGCTTCTATCGGTCGACCTCTCACTCAACTCGCAGATTCAAAGAGTTCATCTTCTTTCTCCGATCGACTCCTCAATCGACTGCCCTCTCCTGAATCTATTCTCTGATCTCGTTTTTAACTTACTTTATTTTACAATTTTTCCCCCTTTATCCATATTTATATTCAAATGAACTCCACTAATACTCTTATATTCTATTTTAATCATTCAAAAATATTTCTTTTTAATTCACATAGGAGCAAATAAATATACTCAACCAAAACACGCATAAAAGATGAAATTAATTTTGTGCCGTATATGTGTTCCTAAATGGGATATTAAGAGTTTATATTTACCTGGGTTGTTTTGTCTAATATCTTCAAACTCTTAATACTTCTTCTTGATATCTTCGTTTAGCATCCATTCACTTTGACATCTTCATTATTGGAACTTTAAATCACTGAAACACTTGATCGAACATTAGTTCCACCAAAATATCAATACTTAATTTTTCATCAAAATCTTGGGATCAACAGTTATTTCAACCTATCACTCACCCATCAAATGGCTACCCAAATTATATTTAGCCTCTTACACTCAATATAATAAGGGTTGTATTTATTTGGTCTCAATATGCAAGATTACCTCTCTTGAGTACATAATCTTACACATAAATTGGCAAATATGCATAAATAAATTCAAATGATCGAAACATTAAACCCCATTAGCAAAATCTTAAAGTCTCAAGGCATAGTTCATACAAAGCTATTCAAATCCTTATATATGGAAACTTTAACTCAACATATTAGAATCCATGACTAATATTTTCAAGAAATTCATGAATGCAAACATGTTCAACACAATATCATAAATACAAAATTTTAATAAGAATATTAGGGTGAGAGAAAAGAAGAGAAAACTTTTTGTGGAAATGAGCTTTAAGGCTTCAAATGTTCAATAATCTTCAATTCCAAGCTCTCTTTGGGAATTTTAGGCCTGCAATGGTGTTTTTCTTTTTAAAATCTAGCCATAAATGGTGTTTTTATCCCAATTTCGCCACCCCTAGGGTTTGAGGCATAAGGTGGTACAAATAGGGCTCAAAAAGAAGTCTCGTCTGCTTTTTTGCGCTACAACGAGGCATTTTTTGCGCTGCAACACGAAGATTCTGATTGGAATAGTGTTTTGGCACGGCAACGCCCTTTTTTGGCACCGCAACGCGGGTTTTCGTGCTACAGAACTAGTTTTTCAGGCTGGAACTCACAAGTTCTGATATGTGGCCATAATTTTATTGTCCGAACTCCGACTACGGTGATTCAATATAATTTGGAAAGATAATAAAGAGATATACAACTTTCACATTTTGAGATTTTCCAGAATCAGATTTAATCATGGTCGAAATCGCGTTTGAAGTTTTTGCACCTGCACTTACACTCATTGTGCACCTTTTCTCCCATTTATTTATATTTCTACAAAACAACACAAAAACAAATTAAACTAAAAAAAATGATTAAAAACTCACAAATATTTTAACTCAAAAGTACTTTATTTGCTAGTTAATAACCTCCTTATCATTGCTTTTGGAAGATTTGGTTTTCAAACTTGGGATGATTTAGTTTTTAGGGTTTATGATGAGGTTGGAAATTATGATGATTCCTTTGACCCTGGCCTACCACTACCATTTCAGGGTCTTTTCTTAAGTTCTACTCTCTTATGTTCGTGCTCAGTTGACTTCTAGACTCTGCTGGTCTTAACACCCTCTTCTATATGTTCCCTTCGAAAGATTACGTTGGAGAATGGGTCATCCATTGTGTTCCATAGAGGCTCATACTAAGGGTGAGGTTTATCTTGAATAAACATTTGGATCATTTCATCCTCTTTCATCGGTGGAACTACTTGTGTTGCTCTATCCCTCCATCGAACATTATATTCCCGAAAACTTTCCCTACTCTTCTTAGTCAATGTTCGGATAGAAAACTTATCTAGTGACACGTCTTGATTATAGCCATACTACTCATAAAAGACCTTAACTATGCCAAGGAACGTCTTCGCCTTTGAGTGTTCTATAGTCAAATACCAATTAGTGGCAAGTTCGTCTAACGATTGCTAGAAGAGCTGAACTTCTAACACTTCGTTGTGGATATATACCCCCATTTCATTCTTATATCTTTAGATATGCCAATTAGGGCAACCTAACCCATCGTAATTTGTGAACATGGGCTTGATAAAGTTTTCAGGGAACTTTACTTGAGGTAGAGAGAATAACTTGAGATATCAGGTATTGGCTCCCGACTCTCTCCTATTTACTTCCTGGAGTTCCCCTTCCATTTGTAGTAGTTTATATATCAGTAGGGAAGTTTTCTCGAATTATTCTTTCACCTCTCTTTGGAATTGGTTTTTGGTTTTTGGTATGACTGGGATAGTATTTAATTTAGCTGAGATGGTACTTAGGTTTAGGTCAGTCACAATTGGAATGACTTATAGTTGAGGTTCAATAGGGATTATTTCTCTAGTAACCGGGCTAGGCCTTGGAAACTGGAGGGCTAATGGTTAGTTATTGGTTCCATTGGGTTCAAGGTTTGAATAGGGTTTACAAGGTTCTGCTGAGAGTGGTAAAGTTCCTATAGGAGTTCAAAAATCTAACCCACTGACTATTTCAACATAACCGTATCTTCTATCAGTTGGATTACCCCCAATAAGTCCACTCGGCCATTCCTCTATATTCTTCATTAGGATAGGCTATCGTGCTTGCGCCCAAGTATAAACAAGCGAACGGGAGATGGGTGTTTTCTTACGCGGTGAAATTTTTCCTACTTAAACGATGGTCATGTCAGCATTTTACTTACTTAGGCATTTGTGGTATGACTATGACTTAGTTTGAGATGAGATTTCCATTAGTTTCGAATTTTGCAATTTACAACCATATCGAATTTTTTCATGACTACTCTAAACACGGAGTGTACTTTACTTATAATGACAAACTCGATTTGACACTTTAATTTGGTTTTATTTGAAATCTCATATCAATTCTTAGTCAATGTTGACCTCAAACTAAAGGAAGACCTGAATCTAAACAAAATAAAGTTTATGAGCCTAATAAAGCCTCATATAGTCATAAGGATTCTCTTTACACTTTTCCATGGCATGTTCAATAGTCAATTTATTGAGATACAATTAGAGACTATAAGGACGCTTATAGATTGACGGACCCTGAATTTCGATAGCAGAAAAAAGTAGAGAATCGGGAAGAAAATGAAAACAAGTTTTATCCATTTCTCTCAAAGTTGTCCCAACCTGTTCATCTTGAAAATGGTTTTTCAATCGCCTTTCTACGCGTCGGCTTTGAAAAATGTCTTAACCTGAGATTTTTGTTAAAAACGGTATCGCCACCTAGCATAGGGTTAAATGGTGTACTAGGCCACTGGGATTTTGGAAATTCATTTTTCCTTTTGAAATATCCTATGTTTTGACTTCCATAGGTATATGTACTAGAGATATTCTTTAAGTTCAGGAGTCGATTATACTCAGGGAAGATGTTAGACACCCTAAGACATGTATTTGAGATGGTACCTCAGTCTAAATAGATATTCAATGTTAAACACTGTCCAAGTAGTTTTATTTGATTTACTTAAACAAAATAATTTTCTTTTTTAAATTTTTTGTCCTTTTTATGTTTTTTTACAGGATTTAATCGAAAGCAGGTAAATACTACAACTACTACCAGTCAGCGACACCCAATAACAGTTTATATACAGACAGATATGTAAATATGCAAGCTATACTAAATGAAATGCAAAGTAAGACTAAATTGTTTGGATATGCAACCGAACCCACACGTGTGTTGCCTACGTATCTCGAATAAGAATTAGGTCATCACGTAGTTGGTTCTAGTTAGGGTAAAGGACATGGTTTATATTAGAGGAGTGATCAAACCCTTATGGGTTTCCTACGTACTTTGGTTTGTTACCAAAGATTAGGTCAGACGTAGTTCATTCCTGTATCGTTGAAAACTTGATTCATTATTAGAGGTGTGACCGAACCCTTATGGGTTGCCTACATACTTTGGGTGGTTACCAAAGATCAGGTCTGACGTTGTTCAATCTTATTATGTTTGAAAAGCTGGGTTGGTTTGGTTAAATATGAGTTAGATTTATTTAAGGACTGTTTTTTTTTAGTTTGTTTTGATTGAGTATCAGTTAGTTTTGGCTATGAACAACCTGAATCACAACCTTAATAATCTATTATCAACAGTTCTTAGAGTTGTGAACAACCTGAATCACAACCCTCATATACACATAACAATCCTTTGATTTTGTCAAGAACCTTAAACAAACTCATTTACTTTGGTTAGTTTATTGTTAGTGTGTGAGTTATTAGGCAAAAGTGAAAAGAACTACCATATATTTATGCCAGTCCTACTCGTATCTAAGGAAAACGAGAAGGTTTTTGAAGAAGAATCACATATATCCCTAAATTAATAGAGGCCTTCCCTTTATCCCTAGTTCTTTCCCACAAGGGTTTTTTGGTGTAGCGTACAAGTATGTGTGTGTGTGTGTGTGTGTGTATTTTGTTTAGCTCAAAAAGAAAAGAAATAAGATGTTCTTGGGGGAGTCGTATAGCCTGTGCACAACTCATGGTGTGATAGAAGTTTTGTTCAAATCCTCACATGTTCTTAATATGTTGTAGGATGATTTTATGTTTTTGAATTTTTTGAATATTCTTGAATGTTTTCGAATGTTCTTGAGATGCTTGAAGTGGTTTTGTATGATTTGACCCTAGTTTGGTTGTTATAGTTAAATTTAGGTGTTCGTTTGACGTTATTAAGAAAATCAAAAGCTTGTTTGGTTGTTTTATGGGTTTTATGTGTTATGTACATGAAAGTAAGTGTATTAACATGATCCTACTATATACAAGCAATATACACATGATTAACCAAGAATCATAGGGGGGTTTATAGGACCATACCTAATTAGGGGATTCCCCAAGTGTTTGCCTTCTTTTACTCCTTGATCTTCTTGGTTGGTGGTTGATCGGTGGCCATTGGTTCCTCGAGTTCATAGAAAAGAACCCAAGGAAAACCTACTTAGGGGATGCGGTCATCCCTAAGTAGGTAAACTCATCTCCCTCCTTCCTCCTCTTGGCTTGGTGTTGATCGGTGATCGTCGATCCTTGAAATTCTTGTTCTAAGAAATTCAAGAACACCTACCATGACCGGATTATGGTAGAATAATGACATGTTATTTGAGAAATCCGCTTGAGAGGCTTAGAACCCCGAGAGAGTTACTCAAGTTTAGAGAGAAAAACTAGGCCTTCAAGACTTGCAAAAACGAGATGGTGGCCCTGTATTTATTGGTCTGGGGGCCTATGCATTATCCAATGCCCAAGCCAATCCAAGGTCTTCCCTATGGAGTGTTTGGCCTAGGGGGCTTGTTTCCTTGTCTTGGTTTGGTTTGGTTTGGCTTGGAAATAATTTAGGAGAGAAGGTTGGATTCTCAAAGATTTGGTAATTATTACAAAACCTTTTCAAAGATTTGGAAATGATTGGAAATCATTACCAATGATTGCCAAACATTGTGAATCATTACCTCTCCACTAATGAAATTCCTTCCACATGGGTGCATTTATGACTTTATGTGATGGATCAAATTCAGTTTACGGGCTAAATACCAATGAGATCCATTATTTTGGTTTGGTCATCATAAATGAATGCACGGTTCATTGTATATAGTCCTTAGGTGTTACTTTTCATTTAATGCAAATTGATAAAGTCATGACTTGGAGGGCACTGATAGGTATAAATTACCTATTTTTTTCCAAACCAAATATTGTTAGTTTTTTAGTATGTTCAGTATGTTTTTATTAAGTTTTAATATGTTTTTATTCTTTTTGAACTAAAACATTTGTATGGGTAAAAAGGTATGAAATCAGAGCGCAAACGATCAATTCGGACCAAAAACAATCGGAGAATGGTGGAAAAACAAGCAAGGAGGCAATATTCTGAAAGAAGCCCACCGCCGCAGCTTCTAATGACCCCGCGGCAGTGAAAATGCAGAGAAGGGCTATTGATGCTGTAAACTCACCGCCTAGGCGATGAAACTTTAGGATCTCCCTAAAATCTACCGCCTTCTCCACCGACGCGGCGAACATTAAACCGACATACCCACCGCCTAGGCGGTGAATCCCACCACCTAGGCGGTCAGCTCTGCACAGTCTTAAGATATTTTATTAGATATTTTACCTATTTAAACCTTTTCTCTCCTCCTCTCTTCCAATGGAATCACCCCCCCAACCCCTTAGGCTATATTTTAGGGTGAGTTTGAGATATTTTTAAGGGAAAGTTCTCAACCCAAGGTAGAAGATGAAGGAGGAAGCGATCGATCAATGGTTTTAGCGCCAATTCTTTGGATATCGGCTAAGTCATTCATTTATTTTCTTTGTTTTCTTCATTTTGGAAGTTGTTGAGCATGTTTATGCCATTTTACATTGTATACATGGTTATGGCCATTGGCTAAACATAGGTTGTTTAGGGATTATTAATAAATTTATGAATACGTTATTTAGTTGAGTTTGTGTTTCGTTTGTGGATGTTCTTCATTATTTTGATTGTGTATGCTGTAATGTTTGTTTATCATGCCTAGAATGATGTTATGAGAATATAGGGTTTGACAAATCCTAGATTTGGACTAGAATAAATGAACGCCACGATCCAATAACCCGTGAGGGAGTTGGATTGTGTACAATCGATGACGTTGGGGCAAGACTCGTGTGATCTAGGGTCATTAAGACGTTGAAGGGGACTTTTTCATTGATTCAAAGTCATGTATTCCCCCATCTTACACTCGGGAAAGGTGGCGGAAAAGTTTTAGAACTGAGATTGTCGATGGGGTAAACACAACACGACAATCCAATAACCTGGGAGGGAGTTGGATTGTGTGCAACCGATGACGTTGCAGCGAGACTCACGTGGCCTAGGGTCGTTAAGACATTGAGGAAGACTTCTTCATTGACACAAAGTCACGTATTCCCCCGTATTACACTCGGGAGAGGTGACGGAGGAGTTTATGAACTGAGATTGTGTGATAAGTCAAACGTCGTTAACATAAACTAAAACGAGACCAAACACGTATTCGTAAACAAAACTAATCCCTAGACAATCTATTCTCTCAAAACTATCTCAATAATGCATTAGTATAGTTAAATTAGTATTTTAGTATTAGTATTAAATTTTATATTCCATATTTAGTGCCTAGATAAAGTTAGGTTATGACAATCGCGATACTCGATAGTAATCTCAACCAATCCCCGTGGATACGATACCCGATTGAAAGGTCCATTATACTAAAACTTGATCCGTACGCTTGAGGTAAAAGTGGCAGTGCATAAATTGTGGCCACCAGGCACTCCTACGGTTGGATTCGGATGGACTCAAGTTAACTTTCCTTGTAACCATCGGTTAGTTTCCAAGTTGACTGGTTACCTTTAGATATTTTTGTGAAAATATCTACATCATTTGAACCTAGAAATTCCATGTCATCCCAAGCATTTAATGCTTGATGGGATGTGAATTTAATGCATTTCTTGGAGGCTACTCATTCTGTTTGATTTCGGTAACGGTTCGTCACGATTCAAGGCTTTTGGTTCGTTTCTAATATATTTTGCTTAAAATATCTAGATACCTTAAATGTGGTCTTGACATCTTATCCCAATAATTTAATTCTTTATGGTATGGGCATTCAATGCTCATTGAATGCCTTAATTAGGTGGCAAACCGAATCGGTTTTGTTTCGATAACGGTTTGTTGTACCCTAAGTGTCTTGGTTCCTTTCCTTTGCCATTTGATAGGAAACTTATAGGAAGGCTCCTAGTTCATTATAAGTATTGATTGGTGGGCCTTAAATGATCGCTAGGACATTGTTTTCTTGGGCCTAGGGTGGTTTGTCAAGACCACTTAGATTTGATGTAAATCCAAGTTATGCTCAATCCTTAAATACCCTTTGGATTTAGGGCTTTGCCATGACGCTTCCAAGCCTTGATTAAAGTTTCTTGGATTTTTTCTTCGTAGTGTTTTATGTAATATGCACAAATGAAATTGATGTTTTTGGTATTAAATTTGACAAGATTCAAGGGTTCTAAATGTTACAAGGTCGGTGTGGGTAACTGAGTTTGTTGTTTGAAATGTCCTATAATTTAAGAGCAATAACTAAAATTATCTATAATAAATATTACTTTATGAAAATCAAACTTCATTAAAGTCATTTTAGACCTCCTTAAATCATGGTAATTTTGAGGTTGACCCAAAACTTTTACTTAACTAGATTTTATCAAATTCAACAGTTTTACGTTTTGTCATATTTTTTGGTTATTTTTGTATATTATACAGTGTGATCTCAGGTATAAATTCATTCCCTTTAAACCTATGTTTAAAGTTTATCTAAACTTATACTTGATTTGACACTAACTAGGCGGGACAAAATGCGGGTTTACAGTTGCCCATCTTTGTCATGCGAGTTTACTCGTAATGACAAAGAAGGAGACACTAACATTTTTCTTTGCTTAGACATGAAATTTAAATACAAGTATTTAAATCTATCGTAAATGATGGAGACATACCTGATCCGGGAGGATTCGACGAGGATGACGATTGATCACTTCTACCATTACTTTGAATGATGCTAAACGATCAACCTTAGATTGCTATTGGGAGGATCACGTGAATGTCTGATCTTACCCGTCTATTTTCCTAAAAGATGACGTGAATGTCTGATCCTACTTCCCTAAGGACGATGTGAATGTCTGAATTTACAGGGTTGTTATCGAGGTTAGGACGACGTGAATGTTTGATCCTACTTCCTAAAGGATGAAGTGAATGTATTTTCCTATCTAGTTGTTTATACTACGATGACGTAAATGTATTATTCTACCTCCTAAAGGATGATGGGAATGTCTTATCCGATAGGGTCATTTCTACTAGGACGATGCAATGTGTAATCCTACTTCCTAAAGGACGACGTGAATGTCTGATCCTATAGGGTTGTTATCAAGGTTAGGACGCGTGAATGTCTTATCTTACTTCCTAAAGAACGACATGAATGTTTGATCCTATTTGGTTGCTATTTATGTTCAGACAACGTGGATACCTGATCCTATAGGATGTGGTCAATACTAGGATGACGTAAATGTTTGATCCTACTACCTAAAACATAACGTGAATGTCTGATCACATAGGGTCGTTTATACTAGGATGACGTGCATGTGTTATCCTACTTCCTAAAGGATGATATAAATATCTAATCCTATAGTGTCATTTATATTAGGACGACATAAATGTCTGATCCTATTTCCTAAAGGACGACGTGAATGTCTAATCCCATAGGGTTGTTTATACTAGGACGACGTGAATATCTAATCCTACTTTTTAAAGGACAACA
The DNA here is from genome assembly GCA_016647705.1 of Eucommia ulmoides. Classification (NCBI taxonomy): domain Eukaryota; kingdom Viridiplantae; phylum Streptophyta; class Magnoliopsida; order Garryales; family Eucommiaceae; genus Eucommia; species Eucommia ulmoides. The sequence continues at coordinate 41,273,769 of CM028330.1, forward strand.
TGAATGTCTGATCACATAGGGTCATTTATACTAGGACGATGTGAATGTCTAATCCGACTTCCTAAAGGATAAAGTAAATGTCTGATCCTATAGGGACTTTTATACTAGGACGACGTGAATGTCTGATCCTACTTCCTAAAGGATAATGTGAATGTCTGATCCCATAGGGTTGTTTATACTAGGATAACGTGAATGTTTAATCCTACTTCCTAAGGGACAACGTGAATGTTTGATCCTATAGGGTTGTTATCAAGGTTAGACGACGTAAATGTCTGATCCTACCTACCCATACTTTCTCGAGGATGATTATATAGTATAACCCCCCCCCCTCCCCAGTTATATATATACCTAAGAATGACACGCAGTCTATCCTATAGGGTGTGAAAAAAAATGAAGCTTGGTTAATCGACTCCTGGTTGCAAAGAAGATGACGCTTGGGTCAACTGACTTCTAGTTGTAACCCTACCCAAAGGGTTCTCCTATATATCTCAATTTAATAAGTATCAGGTCACATGTAGTTCTAGCATGTAAAGTAAATCAATATTGTGTGGAATGATTTTGGGTTAAAGAAACCAATTTTGGGGTGTCTAGTCAGTCTGAGACTAAGGCCAACGATTAATCTTCGTGAGCTGGCTTGATCGAGCCCTATTAGGGCGCCTATGTATCTCAGTCTTAACTATGAAACAAGTCAAATGTAGCTCAGACTCATGATGTGGATCAATTTTTGGTGGAGTAGGTTCTTGGTTAGGGAAGTTGATTCTTGGGTCGTCATATTAATACAAGATCGAAAATGACTGAGAGGATTCACAACGAGCGAAGACCCTTGGGGAACTCAATACTTGGTGGAGTTTCTTGGCTACATCTCACTTGGGATTGTGGTAGTGCATAGATACATCCTACTTTCAACGCAAGTGTACAGGTTAAGTTTTAGTATAGATGGGGAAGAGTAAGGGTTGTCGTATCCACAGGGATTGGTGTAGACGGTTGTTGAGTACCGCGATTATCATAACCTAACTTTTTCTAGGCAATAAAATTGTAGTTTTTATAATTAAATACACTAATACTAAGTTAATTAAACTAATTATACTAATATAGTGGCATGACTTTTATTAGAAATTATTGCCTAGGGATTGACTTAGTTCACTTAAATGTGTTCATTTCAATTTAGTTTACATTAACGGCGTTCATCCTATCAAACCATCTCTATATCGAAATCTTATTCACTACTTCTCCCGAGTGTAAAATGAATGAATATGTGACTTCCCGTTAATATCGAAGTCCTCCTCAAGAGTCTATACGACACTTGGTCAAATGAGTCTTGTCCCAACGTCACGAATTGCACACTTTCTAACTCTTTCCCATGTTATTAGATCGTCATGTTATGTTTAAACCCTAGTCTGAATCTGGGGTTACCTCTCTCGAGTTTCAAACCCCGTATTCTCAGTATATCATAACAAACATATAAACGTGGAATAATGTCAAACACAATCGAATAAACACAAACAATCATTAACGAAACATAGATTTTATATAAACGACGTTTTTGTGAAGTACATCAATCCCTAAATAATATATGTTTAGATACACATAGCCATATCCCTATATACAACTAGAAACGAGCTAAACATATTAAAACATTCAACTAAATCTAAGAGAGAAAGAGATAAACGAGGAGACTAGCCGTTATCCGAATATCCGACGCTTAAACCGCTCTGAGAATGCTTCCTCCTTCACATTGTTGGCTTCTATTAGTCGAATAGCCTTGAAGCTCTCAAGACTCCAAAAAATGTCTACCTCAGTTATGGGAGAGAAGGGATGATATTTATAGGATTCAAAATATCTCAAAATATCCTAAAATATCTTAAAATGTCAGGCGCTAACTGCTGCAACGGAGGATAGGTCGGTAGGATTTTTAGTAGTTGATCGCTGCAGCAGTGGTTTCACTGCTCCAACGGTGGAGCTCTTTGCATTTTGACAGCTACAATGGTGGAGCTTCAGCAAAATCTCTGTATTTTCACCGCTGCAACAGTGGATGCAGGATCTGATTTTTCTTCCATCGCTTTGATCGTTTATGGACCATTTTAGTCTCTTTTTACCCCAAACATCTTATTTATAACAAAAAGAATAAAAATGTATTAAAACATATAAAAATACTATAATAATACTCAAAAACTACCAAAATTAGCTTGGGAATATATAGACAAATTACACCTATCAGATTGCCTGACAAGGACTAAAAAACTTCTTGGGGAAAATTTAGCCTCGGGTAAAATGTGCCTCAGTCTTAAACTGGGGCTTGACGATGCTTATTCAATTCCTGGGAATATAGTTTCCATTTTGAAATTTTTGCATTGATTATGATTACGATTGGTGTGAGTCTTATATCAAGAAATGCTACAGGAAGAAGATCTGATATAATGTGCCCCAGCTCCAGCTGGGGTGACTCTTATCACAAAATATCAACGGAGAAAAAAGATACAATGTGCCTAATAAATTGATATTTATCAACTAATTCCCTTATGCATTTTATAGTCTTCTAGCATTCGATTCATGTTTTTTAATTCTTTTTTAGTGCATTTTTGTTGGTAAGTTTATTTAAGCTTAATCGGTCGAGAATCAAGACAATCGATGGAAATTCGACGAAGAAGCAACGAGGAGCAGCCCTCTGCCTTGACGATGCTGTAGCACACAACAGCACACTGTAGCATGCTACTTTTTAGTCTACTGACAGGACGACGCTATAGCGCGCTCTCATTTTCCCTCTTTTTCTTTTATTTCTAATGTGATGTAGCACGTTTTCTACCACTATAGTGCCGTTTCATAGGGATTAATGCTTTTTCAACACATTTTAGGGTTTTGGGGTATAGCTATAAATAGAAAAATAGAGTTTACTTTTAAGGGGACCTTTTTGGAGAGCTCATTGTGCAGACAAAGAAGAAGAGGCGATTTTTAGAGAAAGAGATAGCCTCGTTTGAAGGGATTAGAGCACCATTAAAGAAGGGGACTCACTCCACAACTCAGATTTGGATCTCTATTCCCTCAATGTATCTCTCATTTTTAGATCTTGGTTTGTTGATTTGATTATGTCTTCTTCATCTATTGCTGTAGTTCTAGAAATAACAATGTGTAGCTAAACTTCTCTTGTCTAGGGATTAATGTGGTTCACCCGTACTATGTTTAATTGAATCTACGTTTTGCTATTGGCTATTCATTTCTATTCAATGGTGTTAATCATTTTATTGCTTCTATTATATGCTTGTATATGATATTGTGGTTGATTAGAGAATACATGATTTGACACTTAGGAGAGATAATCCCAGATTCGAACTTAGATTTGACACAACACAAGTTTTAATTGATCGGGAGATTATTAAAACTTGTGCAATCCATAAGATTAGGAATTGACGAATGTAATCACCTAAATCCTAGATAGGGATATCAGTTTTGAAGTGATTACATATTCACTCACTTGACACACAGGAGAGGTAGTGAGAGAGCTTTAGAAATATTAATTGTTGAGTAGGGTGACAACCCTTAGAGTAAACTAGAATAAATCAAGCATACATACGAGTGAACAAAGTTACTCTCTAGATAATCTATTCTCATTGAATTCATTTCAACCCTTCTAATTTGACTTCTTTTAATATTTCGGACACTATTCAAATCATTGATCGTCTAGATAAAATTGAGTTATTCTAATAATGGTACTTAGCTTGTTCTAATGGTAATCCCAGTGGACGACACTTGATCTTCGGATCACTTTACTACTTGTTTGACCTCATGTATTTGCAAGTATTCCTGGCGCATAATTTATTGCATCAGTGCCCTACCTCTAGCTGGGGTTAGTCGCATCTCAGATTCTAAATTTAAGACATCGAATTTAATGTGCCCCAGCTCTAGCACGGGTGTGGGACTATCTCCGGACTGTTCCAAGGAAGCGGCGGAGCCCACATAGGCCGCCTATATATCCTAAAGTGAGCATGCGATTTGCAGTGTTTGCTTTAGTCTGGAAACCCCCCGTTAGGATGTTTATGTGTTATTAGTATTATTGGTTCTGGATGGTAATCGTCGGATAATCAAAACCCACCTAGTTTACCTACATACACTGAGTTCCTAGGTGAAGAATCTAGTCGAAATGTAGTTCGGCCCTCACTGTACTATCTCAAATTGTCAATTGTATCTGAAAGGACTTAGTAATCTACCAAGGATTAGGTCAACGCGTAGTTTGAGCATATGTATCCTTTGTTGTCTTCTTAATAAAAGGATTAGTAGTTGGTGGCGGAATATTACTTCGCCACTTTCACCGCAGTGTACGGGTCAAATTTTAGTATAGATGGGGAGAGTAAGGATTATCCACAGGGATTGGTTAAGATTATTATCGAGTGCTGTAATTATTATAACCTAATTTTATCTAGGCGATAAAAATGTGTTTATAATTAAATATACTAATACTAAGATAATTAATTAATTATACTATACTACTAATATGAGATGTTTAGGGGAAAAGATTATCTAGGGATTAACTTCGTTTACAAAAATGTGTTTGATCTCCTTTAGTTATGAATAACGATATTCGACTTATCCGACAATCTCAGTATCGTAAACTCACTCACCACCTCTCCCCGAGTGTAAGATGAGTGAATATGCAATTTCACGTCAATTAAGAAGTCCCCCTCAACATCTTAACGATACTAGGTCAGATGAGTCTTGCCCCAACGTCATTGATTGCACACTTTCTAACTTTTTCCCGAGTTATTAGATTGTTGCGTTGTATTTACCCTAGTCCAAATTCGGAGTTACCTCTCCCGTGTGTCAAACCCCGTATTCTCTATATATCTAAACAAGCATAAAATCAAAGAATAACAGTAAACACAATGAATAACAAAAAACAACCATTAACGAAACACAACTCAAATAAACAACATTTTCATAAATATTATTAATCCCTAGACAAAATTCGTTTAGCTCATGGCCATAACCATTTCTACAACAAGAATAAACCTATACATGCTCAAAAAACTATCGAAGTTAAGAAAATAAAGAGAGAAACGAAAGAAACTTAGCTGTAGTCCAAAGATTTGGCACTAAAACCATTCAACGATTGCTTCTCCTTTTTCACAACGTGTTCTTCTCCTTCAGATTTGGTTGAGCACTCCCCAAAACACTCTCAAAATATTATAAACCCTCAGGGGTCTCCTTTGGACAAATGGAGAGGAGGGGGGAGAAATAGGGAACAAAAATATCTAAAATCAATGCAGAGTGACCGTCGCGGCAGTAGGCATGTCGGGAAGGTCATCGCTGCAGCGGTGACTTATCACTGCGGTGGAGGCCACAGTAGGTAGCTTCTCTGCATTTTCGCTGCCGTGACAGTGAAATCACGCTATGGCAGTGGGTTTTCTGTATTCCTATTATTCTCACCGCTATAGCGATAGTCTGGTCATCGCGGCAGTGGGCTACAGCTTTGAAACAATTACCTTTTTGCTCATTTTCCCACCGTTCTTCCACCGCTCTTGATCCGATTTGAACATTTTTTATCCATTTTCATCCTTTTTCACCCCCACACACCTGATTTATACAAAAACAATAAAAATGTATTAAAACATAATAAACAAACTTGAAAACTAATAAGTTCGGTTTGGAAATAAATAGGTAAATTACACCTATCAAATACCTCCAAACTTAGAATTTTGCTAGTCCTCAAGCAAAACACCCAGCCAATATGAGAAAATATAATAACTAATTATGAAATTAAAAACAAAAAACAAAAAACACTAAAAATAATAATGTGCAAGTTTTGAATATCATCTATCGGCTAAACGGTTTTTCCTTCATCAGCCCCCAATCCTCTCAAGTTCAAGAATAAAACACACCATGTGGTGTTATAAAATTTCAATATTCTATGACAGTAAGAGCCATTCTAGATCCTTTAAAGTGTGTCTGTTAAAACTCAATTACACCTATCCGTTGATCGAATTGGATTATCCACCAAATAAGCTCATCACTAAAACCAATTAGGTATAGGGAATCCATAAGCCTGATAGGGTTCTATTCTCTACTAATGTAGGCTAAGTAATTCAAAAAGATCATTAGGACTTGGTTTCGATTTTGGAAAAATGGCCAAGGGTATATCAAAAATAGAAGACAGGTTAATGTCGTTAACTTGACAATACCCGAGGCACATGCTTGGTAATCTCACACTCGAAACCCCACAAATAAAACTGAAACAACTTTGATCATACATTTAAGAACGACATACTCACTTGTCGAAAGAAACGAAAATTGTACTATATGTACATTTTTATTTTTATTTTTACACACCGCACCCCCAAACTCATTCAATTATTAGAATTTCACAGGTGTGGTTTAAATGAAAGAAAAAATGACAAGTGTGTACTCGAATACTGAACCAATTAAAAGTTCTCCCTAAACCCAACCGCTAACTTCAAGTAGCATTTGCAACTGCTAACTTAATTCACTCAAATTGTGCCTTTGGTTTAGCGATAAAGGTTTGGAAAAAGTTCAATCGGCCAGGGTATTTGATACTTGTTCAGAATTGAAATGGCTAATAGGCTTTGACAAGGTAAGTTTTAAAGGATCAAGTGATAAAAATGAATGTCTAAATAATATCTCCAGAACTACCTCGCCTAGGATTTCGCCTTGAATTTCCCCCAAATCAAGTTCTAAAATCCCTATTGTCATGAACTTGGGTGACGGATAATCATTTTCAAATCAATTGGATAGTTAGACATTGAGTTTACATGCTTGTGCATTTAAGATCTGCAATAACTTTTACGAAAATAATACGTCAAGCACACAGAACACACATGAATGAGTGTTAAGATCAACCTCAATAAACAATCAGGGGCCAAACCAATCATCGGGTAATGGCCCAAATGAAGTCAAAACTCAGCACACAATAACAACTAACCTAAAAACAATCTACACTAAACAAACATGAAATACGGTAAAACAATAAAACATAACTAACATAATACATACTACACATCACCGCTAAACTTAAAATGGATAGTGTCCTCAATGACCCAATCATCAATCTCAACATATAGAAATAAAGCATGCTAACGAAGGGGGTTTAGAACACATACCTGGGAAGCGAGAGAATCTTACCTCTGAATCAAGTTAACTGTGACGGATTTAACTTATTTTTTTAACATTGGAGCCCGACATGGAGAATGGCTCGTCAAAGAGTGGCTTCCACCCATAATAAGTGTCGTACAACACTAAGTATGGGTGTTGATTGTTTACACCCTCAAGCTTGGCGAGATTTAGCTCTGATCGGCTCAAACTTTCAACAAAACTCTCCACCGGCTCATGTGCTTGGTGGGCATGGAAGAGTATTACTTTTGGCGGCAAAGGACAAGTGAGCCACATCGGATCCTTATAGATGTGATCATTTTGGATCGATGGTGGCATCACAATGTGGATGTCCAATGGTGACGAATCACAATCATCGATCCATGCTTGGGTTCCCGGCTCATTCGAATAATCATTTGTGCATGCTCCCAATCTCCTTTCGCTCATTTTCAGTTCCTCGTTGTGGCTTTCAATGGATGTGTCATTTGTATCTCCTAGTGACACCATGTCTGACTCGGCCTCAATTAAGCAAATAAACTGAGTGATTTGCATCTGAAGAGATGTTACATTTACATCTATGTCAGCGCAGACCATCTCAATATAATTAAGATAATCCCCGTTCTCATTTAGTCGATCATTTGTTACCCTCCAAAAAGCTTGAGTCTCTCCCATAACTGTAGGAAATATCTCCTCCAGGGCAGGAGAAGACTCAACATATTAGTCCAGTTTATCAATCATTGGTGCCGTGGTAGTAAAACTATCCCCCAAGCTTTAATAACTTGGTGAATAATTCCAATACTGAAAATAGAACTCGACCATGTCTTCCAACAACCGATAGGCTTTATCCGCGGTTAATTAGTCGAAAAAGGTGGTACCATTTCCTCTTTCAACTCAATTTCTGGTTGCGGCTAATAACCTATCTAGGAAGTTCAGTAGTTGACACTACCTTCGGAAACGATGGTTCGAAAATCAGAACAACAATTCCTTGTATCGAACCCAAGCACAATAAAACGGCTCGAAATCTCATTGAAAGAAATGCATAAGTTCTTATTGATCTAACATCGTCAAGTACTCTAAAGGAAAAACAAAAACAAAACTACAAAGAAAACTTTAAAAACACTAAAAAATGCCTAAATTAAAATCAATTTATTTACTCACAATATCAACAATAATCTAAAACACAATCCCCAGCAACGGAGCCAAAAACTTGGTAGCACGTAGATACATCGTCACTTTCACCGCAAGTGTATGGGTCAAGTTTTAGTATAATGGGAAGAGTAGGGGTTGTCGTATCCACAGGGATTGGTTGAGATTATTGTCGAGTGCCATAATTATCATAACCTAACTTTATTTAGGCAATAAAAAATGGAGTTTATAATTAAATATACTAATACTAAAATACTAATTATACTATATTACTATATTGAGATATTTAAGGGAATTGATTATTTAGGGATTAACTTCATTTACTTAAATGTGTTTGATCTCATTTGACTTACGTTAATAGTGTTCGACTTATCTAAGAATATCTCTATTGTAAACTCACTCACTCCCTCTCTCGAGTGTAAAGCGAGCAAATATGTGATTTCGCGTTAACGCCGAAGCCCTCCTCTAGCATTTTTTAGAACACATAGTTACACGGGTTTTTCCCCAACATCATTGATTGCATATTTTCTAACTCCCTCCCGATTTATTAGATTATCGCGTTGTGTTTAACCCTAGTCCGAATTCGGGGTTACCTCTCCTGAGTGTCAAACCCCATACTCTCAATATATCTAAACATGCATATAATCAAAGAAAAACAATAAACACAATCAAATAATGAAGAACAACCATTAACAAAACACCGATTTCATACAAACAACATATTCATAAATTATATTAATCCCCAGACAATACCCGTTTAGCTAACGGCCATAACCGTATATACAATGATAAACAAGATAAACATGCTCAAACTAACTACCAAATTTAAGAAAATCAAGAAAGAAACAAAGGAACTTAGTTGTATTCCGAAGATCCACTGCTAAAGCCACTCTGAGAGTGTTTCTCCTTCTTCGATTTGTGTTCTTCTCCTTTGGGGGTTGGATGAGCTCCCTAAAAACATCTCAAAATACTCACTAATATGTTCTAAAACATGTTGGGGATTAAGGGATCAACTTAAGGAGTGAAAAATATCCCAAAATATCAAGAAAAACCCTTTACAGCTAGTGTCGAACCACCGCGGCTATGGAAATACAGAGAGTTTAGCAATTCTCTACTGTTTCACCACCGCGGCGGTGATACCCTTTCTTTGGCTTTAAATTTCCTGTACGAACTCCGATTGAGGTGATTCAAAAACCTATGGAAATCTAAGATAACTATATACAACTTCCAAGTTTTGAGTGTTTCCAAAATCTGATTGCATCGTAGTCAAAAATGGCCTTGAAGTTACTGCACCTGTACCAATTTTGCACATTTTCACCATTTTATTCAAAAACCTACCGAACAACACAAAAACATATTAAAACAACAAAATAGCTTGAAATCACACAAATATTTGAATTTAAAAGTACTTGATTTGTCGATAAATAAATCACTTATCAGTAGTCGGTTTCTCAAGGAAGTCAATGGACTTCTCAAGAGATGCGCCTTCATGTAGGGTTGAGAGAATGTCGTGATGCAGACATTTCTCTGGTTTTGACTGGACCAGATTGGGTCTCTTATGTACCATGGTGGCCTACCAAGGATAGGTCGAAGCATAGTCTATTGGGGATGGAAGAATTTTGTTTAAAGTGATGACCAAACCTGGAAAGGTTTCACGTATCCTGGTGTTTACCATAACTCAGGTTGACACTTAATTCTTCCTTGGATGGTTAAAGTCTATTATGGTTAGATCCGGATTGGTGGGTTATTGTTATGTTTGGTATGGTTCAATCCAAATTGATTTGGGGATTCATTATTGAGCAGCTCTATGGGGATTATATTGTTTGAACGGACTCCATGGATACTTTTGGTGTTGATGACATGATCCAATCCCGATTGTCATGGGATTTTTGTTAATGGCAATCGGAGAAGGTTTTAGCACGTGTCCAGGGCTTTGCCAGGAGTCAGGTTGGACGTAGTTTCTAAGGTTAAGCATCATCTATTGTTCGGTAAACAAAGAGAGTTCATATATCTTTTCTCAAGAAAGTTAATGGACTATTCCTAGAGATTCGCCATGGTCTAGGGCTGAGAGAGTGTTATAATGATGATACTCGTCTCTCCTTTTTATTTCATGCAAACCCACTTGGGTTTCTTACGTTCCCTGGTGATTTACCAAGGATTTAGTCAAAAAGCTACATCGTATTCTTGTTTTGCACAAGGAATTTGATTGACACTTAGTTCAATGCACATTAATACTTTTAGCAAAAGGCTAAGACCGAACCTTGTAAAGGTTGCCTACATATCTCAAATAACTAAGAATCAGGTTAGTACGTAGTTCATCACTCATGGTTGGGCATTTGTCAATCGAACCTGCGAGGGTTTCCGATGTATCCCAGATGTTACCGGGAATCAACCAAACACATAGTTCCTAGTCTTTGATGAGTTTAAATATGTCAACTAAATTGGTGAAGGTTTCCTACATATCTTGGGCGTTACCAGGAATCAGGATGATATGTAGTTCCTAGTTCTTTGGTTTAGTGAGATTAGTTAAGTTCATTATGATTGAGGAATTTTATTTCGCGTTGTGAGACGAAATGGATGCTACTTCCATCAAGAAAACATGGACAGGATAAAATGTGCCCCAGTCGTACACTGGGGTAACGACTAGATAAGCTTCATTGGAAAATATAATCCGACACTTCCAATTTTGCAATTCGTGATTATTGACAGTGTGAAGTATGCCCCCAACCAGCAGGCTAGGGAGGATACTGATTAGCTACAGGATTATGAAGCTAAATTGGTTTGTTTGCTATTTGTCGGGGAGATGAATTTGGGATTTTGCTTATTAAATATCTGAATATAACTGGTCGACGAGTTCATTGTCGTATTGTTTGTGAAGTTAGTATCTTAGGAGTTTGATGGTTGGTATAACCTCCTTGGCCATGCAATTTGGTGAATTGTATCTAGTCAAGCATTGGTAACAGTGATTACTTCTATCGCTAAGGCTTGTAGATTGTTTGTTGTTCAGAGAGTCTTGGATATCATCTTTCTTTGCATTGGATTGATGGTATATTTTGCTTTTAGGGATTTGTTGTTTGTTCTTTGGAGTGTGTGGTATTTTATTGATTCTCCAAAGTGAGATGGTTTTACAAATTCATGGTATATCGCACTTGTAGGGGCAGGAGTTTTTGACTCAATTTTCCCTACTATACCTTAGTCTTGAGTAGTAAAGAATGTATATGGTTGTAACCGTTGTTCTTGGATAGGTAAACTCAATCCTTTGCCCACTAGTGCTCGACTAGTGATATGTCATTAATGATTAGTCATGGTCACTAGCGATTCTTTTATAGAATAATGGCAGCGATGAGTCTGACACGTGTTTCAAAAGCCATACACGAATCTTAGCGATTCCAACTTTTCTCTCAGGTCGAAACCCTAATGATAAAAACCTTGACTTTTTTCTAGACGTACTTATGTTAGCCATGATTTTTCAAGTGATGGAAGTCATCATCCTTTCCATTCTCATGGCAAGGCAAAGCCCTTAAGACCTCGATCAAAGGGAGTGCTTCCAAGCGCTTCGAGGACATCAACACTCAAGATTTCTGATAATGTGCCTACCCTTTCCACTTCTAATACTAAGGAAACCTTTCAAAGCATCTAGAGTTGATGACTCAATAATGTCTGGCTCTTTGGGTACTATACCAGCAGAGGCAAGAAATGGATCGCATATTTAACATAGCAGCTTTGTACCCTAATTGATCTTCACCTTTCCAACTCTAGAGGACCCGGAGTTGGGGGATCAGCGCTATAGTGTCCTATTGCTTCTATTTTTCAGTGGGAATTCCATGGTTGTTTATCCAGAAGTTAGGATATCTTCGTCTGCAAATAGTCTTCTTCTTTTGTTAAAATATCCATCCTGACGGTAACTTTAAAGTATACCACACTTGTTTAGGGGTTGAAATCCTGTCATCTTATGGTGCGTGGTGGTTTTCTAGATCTATGGCATCTTAATGAATTTTGATCACAAGATAGTATCTGATAAGACTGTATTCTTGGTGGTGAGAGTCATAGATATTTGAGGTGTTGTGTATAGTTGATTCAATGATGACTGTAGGTATGATGGTACGGTAGAAGCTTTGATCATTTGAGGTAGAAGAGTATGGTAGAATCGTCGATTGTTTACGGTAGTATGGTATGGCAGAATTGTTGACTGCTTAAGGTAGTATGGTATTGTTGAATCGTTGAGGTATTCTTTTTCGACCACTTAAGGTTGGATAGTATTTTCCTTACCTCTCCATTTTTCCTATGTCGTTTGTTCTCACGACTATCTGCCCAGAGATAATTGAAGAACATAAATCATCAGCTATCATAGCTTGCTATACAGGTTTCCTAGGTTTCTATCAATTTTCGACCTTCACTCTTTCCAATCCTGAAGAATTCTGAACTACTAGTCGAATTTTGGATTTTTAAATCCGATTTCAGAATCGTTGTCTTTAGATGAACCTAAGACCTTCCTTACCAACTAAAATTGAATGACTCATTTTCTTTATTTGTTCATCATTTTTACCCCCTAGCCCCCTTTACTATGGGGTAACAATGCGAACCTAGACTCCTACTGCTTGGTGGAGAGCGTACAATGGATTTTATCAATTTCAGTCTATATACGATGATAGAAACTGTGAGGACATGCTCTAGCCCATGGCTTGGGGGTTCCTACAGTTGGATGACCAAACCTCCATATGTTTCCTATGTACCTTAGCAGTGTTACTAAGGATCAGGAAAAGCATAGTTCTAGTTTGGTTGTCCTCTATTTGTTTTGATAACAAGGAATGTGTCAAATGATTGTTCCAGAGGTGCGCCCTAGTATAGGGCTAAGAGAATATCATGATGCTGATACCCCTATTTCTTTTCATTTCGACCAAACCTGTTTGGGTTTCCTACGTACCTTGGTAATCTACCAAGGATCAGGTCAAACGTAGTTTTGGGCTCAGATGATTCTAAGAATCCACCTATCGCAGAAAGCTAGATTTGTTGATAGCAATCTTGTCCTAGCCTAATGGATAGAGTCTCTTACCTAAGCATTTATCTGGTTAACATTTTATTGTTATCTTTGATTGGTAGTTCATTTAAGTCTTTGGAGTATGCTATTTTTGTTTTAGGCTACCAGAGGTTTGGTACTTAGTGTACTTTGAATGATTCTAGGGTTTACTCAATCTTGGGAAGATCTCATTATATCCTAACATGGTCAGACTTATAAAAACACTTTAATACACTCTAATGTTTCGCAGTAATGGGTATGGTCTATCAAGACACGTGATAGGTATGATCTACCTACATATTTCCAAACCGGTTTTGTTAGTTTTAGAGTAGTTCTTATATTTATTTTATTATGTTTTAATTAGTTTTTATACTTTTTGTATAAATCAGGTGTGGGGGGCAAAAAGATAGGAAACTAGAGTGAAAACGACGAGATCGAACCAAAAAAGGTCAAAGAACGGTGGAAAAACGAGCAAGGCCACAATATTTTGAAAGAAGCCCACCGCCGCAGCATCCAAACCTCAGCCGCGGCGGTGAAAATACAGAGAATGACTTATCCTTTCTGAACATCTACCGCCGTAGTGCGAGACCACCGCTGCGGCATTGGAGATGCAGGATGTCAACCTAATCCACCGCCAAGGCGATCAGCCAACCGACCTAGTCACCGCCGCTGCGGTGACCTCTGCACATATTTAGATATTTTTTTAGATATTTTCCCTATAAATACCCTTTCCTCTCATCTCCTTTGAGTACACCCCGGCCATTAGAGCCCTTAAGTCTTAGTTTATAGTAGAGAGAGAGTATGTGGAATGCTCAAACAAATCAGAAGAAGAAGATTACCACGCGGAGAAAGAGAATCGATCAGTAGACGGTTTTACTGGCTAATCTTCAAATATCGGCTAAGTTCATCCGTTTTTCCTTTTATTTCTTAACTTCGATATTTGTTTGAGCATGTTTAGCTTTGTTTCAATTGTATAAACGGCTATAGCCATAGGCTAAATGTGGATTATGTATGGGATTAATATTATTTATAAAAATGTAGTTTTGTTTGAGTTGTGTTTCTTTAGTGATTGTTCTTCGCTATTTTGATTGTGTGTGCCATATTGTTTTTTTATCATACTTAGATAGATATATCGAGAATATGGGGTTTAACAAACCCTGAATTCGGACTAGGGTAAATAAACGCCACGATTCAATAACCCGAGAGGGTGTTGGATTGTAGGCAATCGATGACGTTGGGGCAAGACTCATATGACCTAGGGTCATTAAGACGTTGAGGGGGACTTCTTCATTTACTCGAAGTTATGTATTCCCCCATCTTACACTCGAGAGAGATGGGGGTAGAGTTTTAGAACTGAGATTGTTGATAGGGTAAACACAACGTGACAATCCAATGATCCGATCGGGAGTTGGATTGTATGTAATCAATGACGTTAGGGCGAGACTCACGTGACCTAGGGGTCATGAAGACGTTGAGGGGGACTTCTTCATTGACACGAATTCGCATTATATCCCTTGTCTTATACTCGGGAGAGGTGGCGGGAGAGTTTACTAACTGAGATTGTCGAATAGGTCGAACACCATTATTGTAAACTAAACAAAATCAAACTCGTTTAAGTAAATAAAGTTAATCTTTAGATAATCCATCCCCTAACTATCTCGCATTAGTATAATTAGTATAAATTAAATTAGGTTATATTAGTATTAGTATTAATTAGTTAAATTACATTATTTATCGCCTAGATAAAGTTAGGTCAAGATCAACATGGTACTCAATAATAACGAACACCAATCTATGTGGATACGATACCCAATCTTAAACGATCACACTATACTAAAACTTTAACCTCGTACACTTGCGAGTAATCAATACGCAAGGGCGTAACAAACGTTTCGCCATACAACACACCTTCGGTAAGGTCGACTTCTGCTTATCTTCTGAGTTAGTTAGACCCATTATTTGAGATGAACACTGGTACAGTGACTGGTAAGGTAACTTGACCAGATTACACGTTCGAGGATTACCTGCTAACCTATTAGATCTCCAAGATAGGGTGTATGGGTGCAAGTGTCGTGTCGATGATGGTCTAGGGATACAAGATGCCACTTTTTTTTTGCAAAGTTTTTATGCCTAGTTTTCCTTATGTGTATGAAGATTATGCATGCCTATGTGAAATGTGGTGTATAATGCTTGTGCAATATTTTTTATATTGACTTATGTGTTGTATTTTATGACACCCTAAATCTTTTGTCTTGAATTTTTCCTAGAGAATGCATCATCTATCTAGAGATGCTAGTTTTCTCCTAGAGTGTTTCCTAGGATGTTTGCACTAGGTGACCTTTACTATTAGCCATCTCCTTTGGTTAGTTCCCCATTGTTTCTAATACAACGAGTTAACTGGTACTTCTAAGAGACTTCCTGCTCATTTGTTCCTTCTTGCGTTGTAACTTGAATTCAAATTTGGATTTTTCTTTGAGTAGTCTATGGGTTTTAGTGTAAAGATAGAAAGGTTCGGATAACAATAGCGGAGGGTTATTTTAGGTCCTACTTGGTTGAGATCACGATTTCCCAAAAAGGGAACATCTGGCTCGAAATAAGGATCACTGTTGATTAGGCTCGGGTTTTGATTGACTTTGGATGAGTTTTGGGGAGAGGATTCGAATGAATGCCTTATTTTAGCAAGGCTTCTTCTCTTCATTTCCCGTATTTTCCTAAGTTCATTTCTAATACTCTAAGCATTAGCCTATATGCGCTATGTATATTTCCCTTTTCACTTTATGCAAGAATATTCTTTCTAGAGTATACTCAAATGTTCAGTCATCCTAATGATTGTCACAATTTTTGTATTGAATTAATAAAGATAAATTTAATAGTAATTTACACCAAATATCTGTAGTTATTAGTTAACGAGGTTGTCTGGTTTCAATTCCATCAAGTTCTGATATTGATATTTCCCAAGATTGTTATCAAGATTACATAAGCCCTATATGTTACCCAAGGCTTCATCGATGGCTCTGCTTAACTTCTATTGTCTAGGAATGAGGGCAGACAAAATGGGCCTTCCCGAGATGACTCAGAAGAGGGAGAATAGAAGTGATGGAGAAACAAGTGTTAGTTATTGACAATTAACAAATGCTATTCTGCCCTAGTAGTGTTAAGAGAACATTTTGTTATGTTTTTTTCACTCCAGCAAGTCAAGAGTCATACTTTCTATATGATCCATGTAGCGAGCTTTAGGTAGTAATCCCAGTCCAGTTAGTCCAAATCCCTAGGTGTTGAGACACCCCTAAGACTTAATACTCGGATCATAAAGATAGCGTGATTCACCTAATGGCTTTCGTGTGACCACTCAAAGTTTGGAAACTTTCTGAGGCCGGTCTTTCTATTTCTCTGAACACTTACTTTCAAAATTTTAAAACAGCTCCAACCGCATACTCGCTCGCATCACACATGATTTCAAAAGGCTCATTCTAGTCTGGAGCGACTATAATTGGAGCCGAGATCAACTTATCCCTCATAGCATTGAATGCTTCCACAAAAGATTTATCAAAAATGAATAGGGCTTCTTTTTCAAGAAAATGACATAACAGCATCACCGTTTTAGAAAAATCTTTTATGAAATGCCGGTAGAAGCTGGTATGGCCTAAGAAACTTTGGACTCCTTTTACATTGATTGGCAGTGGAAGTTTCTTGATCGTCTCAATCTTTTCTTAGTCCATCTCAAGCCCCTTGGAAGAGACTCGATAGCCTAAGACAATCCCCTCCTTGACCATGAAATGGAACTTTTCCCAATTCAGAACTAGATATTTCTCTTCACATCGGTTGAGAACAAGTGATAAGTTGTAGAGCCAATGGTCAAAGGATGAACCAAACACCGAGAATTCATCCATGAATACTTCCATGATGTCTTCCACCATGTCCGAAAAGATAGCTAGCATACACCGTGGGAACATTGTCGCAGCATTGCAAAGACCAAACGGCATACGACGATAAGCAAAAGTACCGTACGGGCATGTGAACGTTGTCTTCTCTTGGTCTTTCGATACAATGGCTATTGGATTGTAGCCTAAATATCCATCAAGAAAGAAATAATGGTCATAACGAAAAAGACGATCAAGCATTTGATCAATGAACGGTAGAGGGAAATTATCCTTCTGTGTGACTTTGTTCAACTTTCTATAATCGATACACACTCTCCATCCAGTGATGGTTCATGTGGGAATTAGATCATTCCTTTTATTCTTCACCTCCATCAAGCCTCCTTTCTTGAGAACCACTTGTACCGGACTCAGCCATTTACTGTCCGATATAGCATATACAATTCTGGCATTCAACAACTTCAACACCTCGGCTTGGACCACCTCCTTTATCGCCGAATTTAGCCTTCTTTGATGCTCGATGAAAGGATTAAATAAGTCATCCATCAAAAGTTTATGCATACAAATTGTTGGGTTAATTCCCTTGATGTTGGAAATAGACCATGCGAAAGTGGATTTATGTCGTTTCAAGATACTTACCAGCTTGTTCTCTTTTTCTTGAGTCAAGGATGATGAGATGATAACCGGATCAGTTGAGTTCTTCCCTAAGAAAGTATACCGAATGTGATCCGGTAATTACTTTAGAATCAACCCACCATGAGGTGGATTTGAGGGTTCGGGTGAACTAACTTTGTCGTCAAGGGCCTCCACTTGAACCAAATCCACCACATCTTTAGGTACGGATTCCACAAATAGGACGTAGTCAACAGGTCTTTCTTTCGTGGTTGAGCCTTTTTCACCCCACCCCCTCATTGATAGGGAAATTGTGATAGTATGCTCCAAGGATCCCGATTCAAATTTTCATGAAAGAATTTCCTAACACACGAGTCAACCACTTCAACTCGATTGCATGTTGGGCAATCATCTGAAAATTTCATTGGAGAGAAATTAGAGTTGGCTTTGCATTTCCAATCCCCAACTTCCGGTAAATGGATGATGGCATTAGATTGAGATTTCACAAAACACCTTGTCAAAGTGATATTTCCTAATAGTGCACGGAATTGTGAAATTCCTGGGATTTTTCAACTTTTGAGGCAACATTCTTTGAAGTATTTCACTACATTCCTCCGTCATCTTGACCATCTCATATTCCTCAAGTTTCTACTTCTTTATCATGATATCTTTCAAGAACTTCCCGTAATTGAGCATTTGTTCCAAGGCATCCGCAAACGGTATGTTGATATGAATTTTCTTGAAGATGTCAAGAAATTTAGCAAATTGGGAATCCAATTTCTTCTTTTGAAATCATTGCGGATATGGTAAAGGCAGAGTGAGTATCGGTGGATTGTCCAGAAAAAATATTCTTCCCAGAATCACCCTATTGGCCCAGTGAGCTACCCAAGAGGGGGTGAATTGGGTAGTGATAAAATTTAATCTAAATAATAATACTTCAAAAATTCAAATAATTAATTTAATCCTAAATTAATTATTATCTCTTTATAGCAGCAGAAATATATTATTAACTAGGTACACACCAAACAACAATATTTAAGTAAAGTAAATAAAGTAGCACACCAGGATATATCCTGGTTCACTAAGCTACTCTTGGCTAATTCAGTCGTACGAGCCTCACGGAGATTCGTACCCACTAAACTCATGATTCCTTTAACAAGTATGAACTAAACCTTTACACAATAATTCTTTTTGCAGGCTCAGGAATCACCTTATTTTTTTTCCAGACTAAAGATTAACCTTTTTTTTTTCCCAAGCTCAAGAATAACCTTATCTTTTTCTCAGGCTCAAGACTAACCTAATCTTTTCACATGCTAAGGATCAAACCTAATTCTTTTATACTTTACATTTACATTAAGAATCAAACCTTACAATCACTCCAAGTATCCTTTTCCCAGGTAAGGATTGAACC
Organism: Eucommia ulmoides; assembly: GCA_016647705.1. Classification (NCBI taxonomy): domain Eukaryota; kingdom Viridiplantae; phylum Streptophyta; class Magnoliopsida; order Garryales; family Eucommiaceae; genus Eucommia; species Eucommia ulmoides. The sequence continues at coordinate 41,292,928 of CM028330.1, forward strand.
TTTACAATTCACTCACAATTCTAATTCTAGTCAGGAAGAATTACCCCTTAATCGTTTTGTACTCTAGGCAAAGATAAAAACCTCAATCTCTTTATCGAAAGATATTGAAACCAGCTACCCCTGATTAGACACTCCCAATAGTATCTAATCTGCACACAACTCACCAATTAAAAAAATTGATAAGTTCTTCCCACTCGAAGCTTCTACTACCCAGATTAGTTTAAACTCAATTAATGTCCCGATACTAGTGATAGAAATAAAGTGAGAAAACAAAATCTGATTATAATAGAAAACAGGTAGCAAGCAATTTAGCACGTAATCAGATTTTCACAAAAAATCGTTTTAAAAGATTTTTGTGCTGTTAACGTACAAAAATGATTTTATCAAGATCTTATCAACCAAGAAAATATAGAAAAATAAATAAGAAATAAATATTAATAGCTTGGAAAGATCTCACTAGGAAAACACCGAATAAAATGGACATAGTATCGCAAGATAGCTTAGATTGGTGACGCTAATACAATCAGTGCTTTAAGTCAATAACTTCTTACCAATAGATCTCACAATTTGATCTCTCACAATAATATCATAATGATGGCTCTTAAAAAAACTTAGGAACTGAATAGTTCTTAATATTGTTGTATTTTATGCGAAATCTGCATGTCTATATATAGAGAATTGAAACAAGCCCTCCAATGGCTAGTTTTCAAATGATAAGTATCTAAAAAGCACATATAGACCCCATATATCATTATATCTCATTTAAGGTATATTTTACATAATTATAGTTTTCAAAACATTCAATTTAGTCCCTCAAAAAAATTTCAAACACAAATCTATAACATAGGAAGTATTCAAATGACCAATTTAAAAAACACTTTAGTTTCATGTACCAAATCAATAGGGATATTTAAATATTAGTTTCATATCTTAAATAACATTAAATCCCTAAGATATCTCTGAAATCTTAACCATAAAATGGCTAGTATTTGAATAAATCCCAAAATTCTACAAATCCTAATTAGACCATAAGTTTACTTACATAAATGTCGACCTCCCAATTCGGCAAGTTTCATAAGTCGACTTATCTGTCAACTTACCAATTCAGAGAGTTTTCATAAGTCGACCTATCTGTCAACCTACTAATTCAGAGAGTTGTCATAAGTCGACCCATCTGTCAACTTACAAATCCAGAGAGTTTTCATAAGTCGATCTATCTGTCAACCTATTGATTCTATGAGTTCCTTTATCTCACACACCACAAGTCAACCTAACATGTTTTATTTCTTCCATAATTCATTTTTAATCTATTATCTCCGACGTTTTTGCCCCTTTAATCGATTTCTTTTCTCGGTTAACTCAACTAACACTTAAATTCAATTTTCATCATTTATCTTTCTTAAATCAATATTTCTTATTTAATTACACATTTGAGCAAATATGTTAACTAATTAGGATCCTATCAAAAACACACATAATGGTAAAAAAAAAAAAAATTGTGTCATGTGTGATCCTAATCGAGATACATTACGAGTAAAAATTTAACCTGAGTTATTTTTTCTAGGTTCTTCAAATTCTTCGATATCTTCACGTCCATCATCTTTGTCATTATCTTTAGCATCTGTTGGCCTAGTGAGCTACCCAAGAGGGGGTGAATTGGGTAATATTAAAAATTATTAGAATAATAACACTTCAAAAATTAAACAATTAATTTTATCCTAAAATTAATTATTATCTTTATTGTAGTGGATAAATGTAATAAGCTCTAGGTGCACACCCAAACAACACAAGATAAAATAAAGAAAATAAACTATGCAGTACACACCGATATATCCTAGTTCACCAAGCTACTCTTGGCTAATCAGTCCTATGAGCCCCACGGATATTCGTACCCACTAAATTCAAGATCCCTTTAAAGATGGAACCAAACTCTGACAAAGATTCTTTTCATAGGCTCAGAATCAACCTTTACAAAATTATTTTTCCAGGCTCAGGAATAATCTCTACTTTTTACAGGCTTAAGAATAACCTAATTCTTTTTATAACTTAGGCTAAAGAATAAAAACCTCACAAACACTCCAAATATCTTTTTACCCGATAAGGATTGAACCGTTATAAAATCACTAACAAATTCAATCAAGAAAGAATTAACACCTAATCTTTTTATACCTTAGGCAAAGATCAAAACATCAATCTCTTTACCAAAAGAGATTAAAACCAGCTACCCTTTGATTAAACACTCTCAGTAGTATTTAATCTGACACTTAACTCACCAATTACAAATAATTGATAAGTGATTTTCCCACTCGGAGCTTCTACCACCTCAGATAAATTAGAACTCAATTAATATCCCAAAACTAGTGATAGAAAAGTGAGATATTCAAAATCTGATTTTAAACAAAAATGGGTAGCACGTAATTGAGCACGTAATCAGATTTATTCAAGAAATTGTTTCAAAAATATTTTTCAATAAAAAATTAGAAAATAATTTCAAAGATCAAATTTCCAAATATAATCAAGCAACAATTAATAGAAAGTAATTTGGAAATATCTCAACCGGATTCCACCGAAAAAATAATGATTAGCAATGCAACTTCAAATCGGTGATCGACAATAATTTTCTTCAATATCTCAAGAATGATTTTCAAGACAATTCTCACAAAACTCTCAATATGATAACTTTTAGAAAGAACAAGAACTGAATAGCTCAGAACGATTGATATATGATCTCTTTTTGCAGTAAAAAACGTAGGTCTATTTAAAAGAGAATAAAATAAGCTCTCCAACGGCTAGTTCCCACTTGTTATGACATTTAATTGCTCTTATAGACCCCTTATATCATTAAGACTTCATCCTGGTTTAAATCACTTAATTATAGCTTTTAAACTTCTCAATTAAGTCTCCCAAACATTTCTCAAACACAATTAAATAAGATAGAAAGAATTACATGTACCAAATTAAAAAATATTCAAACTTAATGAACTATATCTATAGGGATATCATAATATATATTTCATAGGTGTAATTTATCAATTTATTCCCAAGCCGATTTTGTTAGGTTTAGAGTATTTTTATAGCGTTTTTATATGTTTTAATATGTTTTTATTCTTTTTGGTATAAATCAGGTGCATAGGGTGAAAAGGGATGAAAATGAATCAATAACTATCAAATCGGATCAAGAACGGTGGAAGAACAGGGGAAAAACAAGCAAAAGGGCAAAACTTTGAACTGCAACTGATAGGTGTGATCTACCTACGTATTTACAAACTGAATTAAGTTGGTTTTCGAGCGTTTATGTAGTATTTTATTATGTTTTAATTAATTTTCATACTTTTTGTATAAATCAGGTGTGTGGAGCAAAAAGATAGGAAACTGGAGTGAAAACGATGAGATCGAACCGAAGGCGAGTCGAAGTTAAGGTGGATAAACAAGCAAGGAGGCAAAAATATGAAGGAAGCCCACCGCCTAGGTAGTAAATATGCTGAGAATGAAAAAAGGCTACTGACAGCCCACCACCTAGGTAGGAAATTCCTCTGCCTAGGTGGAAACCCCAGTAGAAACATTTCCAAGTCCACCACCTACTTCCTCGCCTAGGCGGTCACCAAACTTGCAAAGTCGGTACAGGTGTTGTAACTTCAAGGCTATTTTGGACTATGATAAAATCCGATTTTGGAAACATAAAAAACATGTAAGTTGTATATCTTTTTCTTACCTTTCTATAGGTTTTTGAATCACCTCAATTAAAGTTCGGATGAAGAAGTTACAATCAAAACAAAATTGAAAACCTGTAGTAACTTCGCCTAGGCGAAGTTCCAGCAGAAAGTTAAACAACCTAACTTCGCCTAGGCGAAGTTTTATTCACCTAGGTGAAAATCTGGCAACACAACCTTGATATTTATTAGATATTTTGAAATCTTTTGCCGATAAATACCCCACTCCTTCCCCTTCTCCGGCCTCTTTTGGTTTTTTTGAGCACCTTAGGTTATATTTAAGCCTAGGTTTAGGAGTTTTGGAGGTGGAGTTCACATCCCAAAGTGGAGAAGACGGAAAATCAATCGTTGAGCGTTCTTAGCGATTTATCTTCAGACGAGGCTAAGTTCTTCGATTATTTTTCCTTATTTATTTATCTTAGGATCATGTGAGCATGTTTAGCTCAATTTATATGTTTATGAGGCTATGTCCATGAGTTAAATATGGATTTTAGTAGGGATTAACGGTATATTTATAAATATGTTTGTTTGGATGATTTCGGTGTTACGTTTATGTTTGTTCTTCGTAGTTTGATTGTGTTTATCGTATTGTTTGTTTATTATGCTTAGAATGGTAAATGGAGAATATGGGGTTTTGACAAATCCCGGATTCGAATTAGGGTAAACAAACGTCACGATTCTATAACCCGATCGGGGTTTGAATCGTGGACAATCGATGACGTTGAGGCAAGACCCACGCGACCTAGGGTCATTAAGACGTTGAGGGGGACTTCAGCGTTGACACGAAGTCACATTATATCCCTCGTCTTACACTCGAGAGAGGTGGTGAGGGAGTTTTAGAACGGAGATTGTCGATAGGGTAAATACAACGCGACGATCCAATAACCCAAGAGGGAGAGGTGGCGGTGGAGTTTATGTATCGAGATTGTCTAATAGGTTGAACACCGTAAACGTGAATAAATCGAAATCGAACATGTATTTGTAAACACGTTAATCCCTAGGCAATTCTTGACCCTAAAACATATTAGCATATTAGTGTAGTTAATTTAGGTTATATTAGTATTAGTTTAATTAATTAAATACATTTGTTTTCGCCTAGATAAAGTTAGGTCACGACAAACGCGGTATTCGATAGTAACGACACCAATCCCTGTGGATACGATAACTCAATCTTAACAATCACACTATACTAAAACTTAGACCTCGTATACTTGCGAGTGTAAGTAGCGGCATATTTTACGCCCTACTAGCAACGCCGCGGTGGTCAAGATGCGGAGAAGGCCAATATGTTGTTGAAAACCCATCGCCGTAGTGGTGAAAGAACAGAAAGGTCTCTGATCCCACCGTTGTGTCCACCGCCATGGCCGTGACCAAACTGACTTACCCACTACCGCGGCGGTGACTCTGCACATAGATTATATATTTATTTAGATATTTTTTATCCCTATTTATTCTCTCCCCTCTCCATTCTATCCATTAGAGAGATCCTAGGGTTACAATAGGGTTGAGAGGTTTTTAGGGAATGCTCTACCAAATCTAAAGTAAAAGATCACAAGGCAAAGAGGGAGAAGCGATCTCGGGACGATTTTAACGCCAAATCTTCTGACTACGACTAGTTTCTCTCATTTCTTTCTTTATTTATTAACTTTGGATTATGTTTTGAGTATGTTTAGCTTATTTATCATTGTACATACAGTTATGACTGTTAGCTAAACAGATATTATTTAGGGATTACTATAATTTATGAATATGTGGGTTTGAAATCGGTGTTTCGTTAATAGTGGTTCTTCGTTATTTGATTGTGTTTACCATTTCTCCTTATTTATTATTCTTGTTAATATATACCGAGAATACGGGGTTTGATACTAGGGAGAGGTAAACCTGGATTCGGACTAGGGTCTAAACACAACGCGACAATCTAATAACCCGGGAGGGAGTTAGAGAGTGTGCAATCGATGACATTGGGGCCAGACTCATGTGACCTAGTGTCGTTAAGATGTTGAGAGGGACTTCTTTGTTGACGCGAAGTTGCATATTCACTCGTCTTACACTCGGGAGAGGTGGCGAGTGAGTTTACGATACAGAGATTGTCAGATAAGTCAAACATCGTTAACATAAACTAAATGAGATAAAACACGTATTTGTAAATGAAATAAATCCCTAGATAATACATTCCCATAAACATCTCATATTAGTAATATAGTACAATTAGATATATTAGTATTTAGTATTAGTATATTATTAATTATAAACTCCATTTTCTATCGCCTAGATATTAGGTTATGATAATTATGGTACTCGACAATATTCTCAACCAATTCCTGTTGAAACGATAACTCTTACTCTTCCTACTCTACTAAAACTTAACCCGTACACTTGCAGTGAAAGTGGCATGCGTAAATACGGGCCACCAATATTACATATCTCAAATAACATCAAATCCTTAAAATCTCTCTCAAATCTTAACTATAAAACAGCTAGTAACGGCTACTTCTAGAATAAAATCCAGAATTCCACAAAATCCTGAAACAGTGCCATAAGTCGACCTATCTGTCAACTTACAAGTTTAGAGAGTTTCATAAGTCGACCGGTCTATCAACTTACCAATCCAGAGAGTTTCATAAGTAGACCTGTCTATCCACTTACCAATTCAGAGACTTTCACCTTTGGATATAGGTCAACCTGCCTATCGACCGACCATACTGGAATCCTTCCTGTTGGCCCAGTGGAATACCCATGAGGGGGAATGAATTGGGTAATTAAAAATATCAGAGAGAAAATACTTCAATAAATAAAATAATTAATTTTTATCCTAAATTAATTATTATATTTATATCGCAGTGGAATTATCAAATCAACTAGGTGCACACTAAACAATAAACATAAATAAATTAAAGATTGCAGCACACTAGAGATTTATACTGGTTTACCAAGCTACTCTTGGCTAATCTAATCCTCCGAGCCCCACAGAAAGTCGCACCCACTAATACTCAAGATCCCTTTAAAGGTAGGAACCAAACCCTCACAATGATTCTTTTATAGGTTCAGAATCAACCTTTACAAAATCTTTTTCACAGGCTAAGGAAGAACTTCTACTTTTTACAGGCTAAAGAATAACCTAATTCTTTTTAACACAAAGGCAAAAGAATCAAAACCTCACCAACACTCAAAAATATCCTTTTACTCGGTAAGGATTAAACCATTATAAAATTCACATAAAACAATTCTATCCAGGAAGAATTACTACCTCAATCTCTTTATAGGAAGAGACTGAAATCGGCTACCCTTTAATTAAATACCCCCAACAATATTTAATCCGTCACACTACTCACCAATACAAATTAATAAGGAAATTATCTCACTGGAGCTTCTACCACCCCAAATAAATTAAAACTCGATTAATATCCCAAAACTAGTGATAGAAATGTGAGATACTCAAAAATTTGATTTTTAACAAAAAAATGTGTAGCACGTAATTAGATTTAGGAAATTGTTTATAAAATATTTTCTAAAATAAAAATCAAAAACAATTTCTAAAGATCAATTTCCAAAAATTAAACAAGTAATACAATATAGAAAGTAATTGAAAAGATCTCACCCAGAATCCACTGAAAAAAATAATTAAAGCATAGTTACTTCAGATCCGGTAGCAGCAATGATTAACAGCTGATAGGTGTGATCTACCTATATACTTCCAAACTGGTTTTGTTAAGTTTTGGAGTATTTTTATAGTATTTTATTACGTTTTAATTAGTTTTTATTCTTTTTGTATAAATCAGGTATGCGAGGTAAAAATGTATGAAAACGAAGCGTAAACGATTAGATCGGATCAAGAACGGTTGAAAAATTGTGAAAAAACAAGCACGAGGGCAAAATTATGAAAACCAACCTACCGCCTAGGCGTCCAGACCACCGCCTAGGCTGCGAAAATGCAAAGACGGCCAATTTTTGTTGGACATCCACCGTCGTAGCGGTGAAACTGCAGGATAATCCCTGAATCCACCGCTTTCTTCACCGCCTAGGCGATCACTTAACCGACATACTCCACTGCTGTGGCGGTGACCTCTGCATAGATTTAGATATTTTTTGAGATATTTTCTATTTTAATCCCCTCTCATTTCCTCTCCTTAGAAAATCCCTAGCTATTAGAGCTCCTTAGGACTTAGTATATAATAGAGATAAAGTATGGGGAGTGCTCAAACAATTCCGAATGAGAAGATTACCACGCGGAGAAGAAGAAGCGATCAGTGGACGGTTTTAGTAGAAAATCTTTGGATATTGGCTAAGTTCGTCTGTTTTTCCTTTTATTTCTTAACTTCAATAATTGTTTGAGCATGTTTAGCTCGGTTTTCAATGTATAAACGATTATGACCACAAGTTAAATGTGGATTATATATGGGATTAATATTATTTATGAAAATGTAGTTTTGTTTGAGTTTTGTTTCTTTAATGGTTGTTCTTTGTTATTTTTTATTGTGTTTGCCGTATTATATGTTTATTATGCTTAGGTAGATATATCGAGAACTTGGAGTTGGACACTCAGAAGAGGTAACCCCGGATTCGGATTAGGGTAAACACAACGTGACGATCCAATAACTCGGGAAGGAGTTGGATTGTGGGCAATCGATGACGTTGGGGCAAGAATCACGTGACCTAGGGTCATTAAGATGTTGAGGGGGACTTCTTCGTTGACACGAAGTCGCGTATTCCCTCGTCTTACACTCGGGAGAAGTGGCAAGAGAGTTTACAAACTAAGATTGTCGATAGGGTAAACACAACGCAACGATCCAATAACCCGGGAGGAGTTGGATTGTGTGCAATCAATGATGTTGGGGCAAGACTCACATGAGCTTGGGTCGTTAAGACATTGAGGGGGACTTCTTCGTTGACATAAAGTCGCGTATTCCCACGTCTTACACTCGAGAGAGGTAGCGAGGAAGTTTACGAACTGAGATTGTTGAATAGGTTGATCACCATTATTGTAAACTAAACGAAATCAAACGTGTTTAAGTAAATAAAGTTAATCCCTAAATAATCCATCCCCTGACTATCTCGTATTACTATAATTAGTATAGATTAAATTAGGTTATATAAGTATTAGTATTAATTAATTTAAAATCATTCTTTTTAGTCTAGATAAACTTAGGTCATGACAATTATGGTACTCGATAATAACGACAACCAATCCCTTTGGATATGATACCCGATCTTAAAGATCACATTATACTAAAACTTTGACCTCGTACACTTGCGAGTAGTCAATACACAAGTGTGTAACAAACATTCGTTGTACAACAGCCAATGATTATCAAGATTATCTCTTAGAATAGCTCTCACAAAAACTCAATATGATATCTCTTAGAAAAGATCAATATATCTCTTGATTTTTTAATCTCTCTTAGCTACTCTTAATGATATGAAAAACGCAGGTTTATATATATGGAATATAAATCACCTCTCTAACGGCTAGTTGTCATATGTCATGACACTTAAATGCTCTCTTAGACCCCTTATATTATTATGACTTCCTTTTGGTTCAATTCACTTAATTATAGTATTTAAATCTCTCAATTAAGTCCCCCAAATATTTCTTAATCTCAATTAAATAGAATAGAAATAATTTTATGTACCAAATTGAGAAACATTAAAACTTAATAAACCAAATCAATAGGAATTAAATAATAGGTGTAGTATATCTTAAATATCATAAAATCCCTAAAATCTCTCTCAAATCCCAACCAAAAACAGCTACTTTTAGATATGAATTTGGAATCCTCAATATCCTGAAACTGCGCCATCAGTCGACCGCTCGATTCAGGATGTATCCAAGCCAAAGATTCAGAGAGTTCAATTTTCCTTAACTGGTTGACCTACCTGTTGACTTAGAGATTCACAAAGTTTCATTTCTCTTCACCGGTCGACCTACCTATCGACTGAGAGATACAAAGAGTTTCACCTATTTTGTCCGGTCGACTTACCAGTCAACTTATGCAGGCTGGATCTCTTTTCTAAACTCGTTTTTAATACATTCTCATTTACGTTTTTGCCCCTTTAACCATTTTCTTTTCTTAATTAGCTCCACTAAATACTTAACTCCAATTTTAATCAATTATAAATATTTCTTTTTCAATTACACATCGGAGCAAATAATTTAACTAATTAAGATCCTATTAAAAGCACACATATTTATAAAAAATCATTTAAAAATCTTTTTGTGTCATGTGTGATCCTAATTGGGATATTAAGAGTTAAAATTTAAACCTGAGTTGTTTTCCCTAATATAGGTGTGATCTACCTATATATTTTTAAACTAGTTTTATTAGTTTTAGAGTATTTTTTATAGCGTTTTTATTATGTTTCATTTATTTTTTATTCTTTTTGTATAAATCAGGTGTGTGGGGTGAAAATGTATGAAATCAGAGCATAAACGATCAGATCGAACCAAGAACGGTGGAAAAACAAAGCACTGAGGCAATAATCAAAACAGTTGCCCACCACCTAAGCGTCCAGACCACCGCCTAGGTGCTGAAAATACAGAGAGGGCAAAAATCTACTAGAAGCTCACCGCCTAGGCAATGAAACTGCAGGATGATCACCAAATCCACCACTATGGCGATCACTGAACTGGCATACCCACCGCCTAGGCAGTGAATCCCACCACCTAGGCGATCACCTCTGCACATATTAGATATTATTTTAGATATTTTTAGATATTTTCCCTATTTAAGTCATCCTCCAACCTCATTTTTGGTTTTCTCTTGCATGCTACCACCCTTAGAACATATCTAGGGGTGGGTTGAGGAGATTTAGAGGGAGAGATCACATCCCGAATGAGAAGAAGATGGGAAAGCAATCGTTGAACGTTCTTAGCAACAAATCTTCGGACCAGGCTAAGTTCTTCGATTTCTTCCTTTATTTATTTAACTTAGGAATTTGTGAGAATGTTTAGCTCATGCTTTATTGTAAATACGGCTATGGCCATTAGTTAAACGTGGATTGTTTAGGGATTAACAATATATTAATAAATATGTGATTCGTATAATTTCGGTGTTTCGTTTATGTTTGTTCTTTGAAGTTTGATTGTGTTTATCGTATTGTTTGTTTATTAGGCTTAGATAGATATATCGAGAATTTGGAGTTTGACACTCGAAAGAGGTAACCGTGGATTTAGATTAGGGTAAACAACACGACAATCCAATAACTCGGGAGGGAGTTGGATTGTGGGCAATCGATGATGTTGGGGCAAGACTCACGTGACCTAGGGTCGTTAAAACGTTGAGGAGGACTTCTCTATTGACACGAAGTTATGTACTCCCCCTTCTTACACTAGGGAGAGATGGCGGGGAAGTTTTCGAACTGAAATTATCGATAGGGTAAACACAACGCAATGATCCAATAACCCTGGAGGGAGTTGGATTGTGCACAATCAATGACGTTGGAGTGAGACTCACGTGACCTGTCATTAAGACGTTGAGGGGGACTTCTTTGTTGACACGAAGTTGCATATTCCCTCATCTTACACTCGGGAAATGTGGCGGGGGAGTTTATGAACTAAGATTATTGGATAAGTCGAACGCTGTTAACATGAACTAAAACGAGATCGAACACGTATTCATAAACAAAGTTAATCCCTAAACAATATATTCCCTAAAAACTATCTCAATATTAATATTAGTATAGATAATTTAATTAGATTAATTAGATTAGTATTAGTATTTAATTTGATTCACATTTATTTTCGCCTAGATAAAGTTAGGTCATGATAAACGCGGAACTCAATAATAGTCAAAACCAATCCCTATGGACACGATACCCTTACTCTCCCCACCTTTACTAAAACTTGACCTCGTATACTTGCGAGTAAAAGAAGTGGCATATTTATGCGCTACCACCTAGGTTCTTCAAATTCTTCAACCTCTTAATTCCTTCATCATCTTTATCATCAAATCTTCATCATTCAGAACTAATAAACTAAAACACTTAAACAAACCGTTAGTTCCACCAAAAACATCAATGTTTAATTGTCCATCAAATCTTAGGATCAACACTTTCTAAATTCAATTTTAATCTATTTTCTTCGACAATTTCGCCCCTTTAACCGATTTTTTTTTTTTTTTTGGTTAGGTCCACTACATTCTTAAATTCCTTTTTAATCAATTATCTTTACTTATTTTTCAATAACACATAGGAGCAAATAATTTCTCTAATTAGGATCCTATCAAAACACACATAATGTTTTGTGTCGTGTGTGATCCTAATTGGGATATTAAGAGTTAAAATTTAACCTGAGTTGTTTTCTCTAGGTTCTTCAAATTATTCAACCACTTAATCATTCATCATCTTTGTCATCATCTTTTAGCATTCATTCATTACTTGTCATCATATCTTCATCATTGGAACTAATAAACTGAAACACTCAATTAAATCATTAGTTCCACCAAAAACATCAACATTTAATTATCCATCAAAATCTGAGGATCAATAGCATTCATTTAGCATTTTTCTCAATATTTTCATGATAATCTCATCACTGAAACTAATAAACTGAAACACTCAATCGAATCGTTAGTTCCACCAAAAACATCAATATTTAATTATTCATCAAAATATTAGGATCAACACACCCTTTGTCTTACCTTATTCTCCTCAACTGGAATGGCTTCATTCCCCTCAATTTTCTCCTCAACTTTCTCCTGCACTTTCTCCTCAACTTCAATTTTCTCTCTCGTCTCTTCCTCCATTGGATTTAGTGCTTCGACTTCCTTTTTGATTCTTAAGGTAATAGCTTTGCACTCCTTCGGGTTAGTCTCCGTATCACTTGGAAACTTCCCTAAGGTTTTCCCTTTGATAGCACTAGCAAGTTGGCCAATTTGAGTTTCCAACGACTTCACAATTGCATTTGTATTAGTGCACGTTGTCTCAATATTTTTTAGCCTCGTCTCATGCTTGTTGAGCCTATTATGCGTTTCTCGCATAATGTTTTGTGTTTCCTTCATGAATGAGCCAAGCATGTCTTCCAATGGTGGCTTATGTCTTTACACCGGATTTTGTTGTATAGGACAGTTTTGTTGTATCGGTTGATATCCTTGAGATTGTGACGAGTATCCAAGAGGATGTTGCAATGTATTCTGATTATTCGCATAAGAAAAGTTCTCATGATTGCGAATTCCAGGGTGATAATGAGTTGGAATATTGTTGGCGAGCCTATAGGTGTAGGCCCGATTGTTGACAAAATAGAACTCTTCAAACTCTCTATCCACTCCCGGTTGCGATATACTTGCCACATTTTCCACTTCTCGACTCAACGAAGCATCTCTGGTAGAGAAGGGGACTAACTGCTCCGTGAGCTTGGACATCTAGGCCGATAAGGTAGCAAAAGGATCGGTCTCCTAAATTGCGGCTACCTTTCATCCCATATTTCTCTCATTTGGCCACTAGTAGTTGTTGGCCACCATTTCTTCTAAAAGTGTATTAGCTTTATCCAGAGTTTTTGATAACAAATATCCTCTCAAGGCGGTATCCACAATTGTTCTAGTATGGCCATACAACCCATTTTAAAGGAGTTGGGTTTGAAACCAATCTGGGTACCCATGTTGGGCCCACTTTTTCAATAAGCCCTTGAACCTTTCCCAAGCTTTGAATAGTGGCTCAAAATCCTGTTGGTGAAATTGTGCAATCTCGCCTCTCAGCTATGATGTCTTTGAATATGGAAATAACTTGGTGTGGAACCTTTGAGCTAGGCCCTCCCAAGTATTGATGCTCCCTAGTTAGACTGACTGAAACCAACCCCGTGCTCCATCTCGAAGGAAAAATGGAAATAATCTCAGTCGGATCACATCTTCTATGACTCTATTTATTTTCACCATATCACAAATCTCCAAGAATGTTGCAAGATGGATATTTGGATCTTCATGAAGATTCCCGCCATATTAGTTTTGTTGAACCATGTTAATTAAGGTAGGTTACAACACGAAGTTATTTGCTTGGATTGTCTACCTCCGAATCCTAGAATAATGGTCAAACATCATAGGTCAATAATAGTCCCTAAGGACCCGCTGTTGAATTTTCGATTCCGGCGGCTGTTGCGGTAACGCCTGATGAACCGGCGATTGTCGTGGCATATGATCATCAACGTTGTTGGCCATGGCTTGAGATTGGTTTATTCTCTCTCCTTAATCTCCTCAATGTACGTTCAATCTCAAGATCAAGAGTTAAGAATTCCAAACTCCAGCTACGTTGCATACACTGCTTATCACCACAACAAATGAAAACGATTTAAACAAAACAAATTAAAACAAAATAAAACAGAATAATGTCAAGATTAATACTCCACTACTTGGTAGTAATATCAACCAAATCACTACTCTAAGATCCTCAGCAACGGCGCCAAAAACTTATTCGCGATATTTTCACGCTTGATTTTACTCGCAAGTACACGAGGTCAAGTTTTAATATAGTGGATCCTAAGATTGAGTGTCATCCACTAGGATTTGTCTAGCGATTAGTTAAGTACTAAAATTGGCATAGCTTAATATTATCTAGACGTTTAAAGAATTGATTTGAGTTTGCTAATCAAAAACTAATTAAACCTAACAACTAGGGATTAAATTTATGAAAATGGATTACTTATGGATTAATTTCATTCACTAATACATGGTTGATTTTGTTTAGTTTACATTAATAGTGTTCATCCAATCCGACAATCTACGTATTGTAAACTCGCTCACTACGTCTCCCAAGTGTAAAATGAGTGAATATGCACCTCGTATCAACGCCGATATCCCTATCCAGCATCTAAACAAGTGAATGAGTCTTGACCAAACCCCATGGATTGCAGATATTCTAATAATCTCCAGAAACATTAGACTGTCATGTTGAATTTAACCCTAGTCCGAATCTAGGGTTATCTCTCCCGAGTGTCAAACCCCGTATTCTCAAACTAACCATAATACCATAAAAAGCATACCATGGATGTAATAAAATGGTAAACACAATCAAATAAAGATAAACAACCATTAACGAAATATATATTCACTCTAACATGCATATACATGAACTAATAATCCCTAGATAATATATATCTAGCCAACCATGATCACAACCAAATAAATATTAAAACAAGAGAATAACTTCATCATTCAAGATACAAAGTTTAGAAACAAAGAGAGAATCAAAGAGAGAATCAAAAATTTAAAGAGTGGAGTGTTCCACTTCCGCAAAAACCGTTTTGAGATCGTTTCCTCTTTCTCAAATGAGCTCTCCTCTTCCTTGGTCTGAACTCTTGCTTTTTCTAAGTGTAAAAAATATCTTTAATACAAGGTAGGAAGGGGTGTACATCAAGTTGGCCGAAAATATCCTAAAAATAACCCAAAAGATCTAATCCAGCTGGTTGATTGATCGCTACAGCAATTAGAAGCATTGTGCAGCGATAGTAATGCAGTGGGCCTTCTGCCCTTTCATTGTTGTAACAATGAAGGCCATCGCTGCACCGGTGGTTAGGCAGAAGGTCTGTTGACCTTTCACTGCTGTAGTAATAAAGGCCATCGTAGCAGCGATCAAGGGTCAGTAGCCCTTGATGCTAGCGCTGCAGCAATGGGGCTCACTGTTGCAGCGGTGAGGGTACAATTTCTTTTTTTTTATCTTTTTCAACGTTTCTCCACTATCTTCCTACCGATTTGCTCGATTTTCAACCGTTTACGTCCCTATACCTGATTTGCATAAAAACAAATATAAACACTTTAAAACATTACAAAAATACTCGAAAACTAACAAATTCGGCTTGGAAATAGATAGGTTTTTTTTAACCTATCAATATGTGACCGAACACGCACGTGGGTTGCCTAAGTATCTCTAATGAGAATTAGGTCATCATAAAGTTTAATTTGGTTAGGTTAAAGGACATGGTTTATCATTAGAGGTGTGACTGAACCCTTATGGGTTGCCTATGTACTTTCGGTGGTTACCAAAGATTAGGTCAAACGTAGTTTAGTCTTGTTATATTTAAAAAGTTGGGCTAGTTTTGGTTAAATCTGAGTTAGTTTTATTTAAGGACTAATTTGTTTAGTTTGTTTTGATTGAGTATTAGTTAGTTTTGATTGTGAACTATCTGAATCACAACCTTAATTAGCTATTATAAACCGTTCTTAGAGTTGTGAACAACCTAAATAACAACCCAAATATACACATAAAAACCCTTCGATTTTGTCAAGAACCTTAAACAAACTCTTTTTCTTTGGTTAGTTTAGTGTTAGTGTGTAAGTTATTAGTTAAAAGTGAAAAGAAATACCATATATTTATGCCAATCCTACTCTTAAGTAAGGAAAACAGGGAGGTTTCTGAAGAAGAATCACACATGTCCCCGAAGGAATAGAGGCCCTCCCTTTATCCCGAGTTCTTAACCACAAGGGTTTGACTATGTAGTGTATAAATATATATGTGTGTGTGTGTGTGTGTGTGTGTGTGTGTGTGTGTGTGTGTGTGTGTGTGTGTTTTGTTTATCTAAAAAAGAAAAGAAATACGATGTTCTTGGGGGAATCATATAGCTTATGCACAACTCATGGTGTGATAGAAGTTTGGTTTGAATCCTCATATGTTCTTAACATGTTGTAGGATGATTTGATGTTTTTGAACATTCTTGAATGTTTTCGAACGTTCTTGAGATGCTTGGAGTGGTTTTGTATGATTTGACCCTAGTTTTGTTGTTATAGTTAAAATTAGGTGTTTATTGATGTTCTTGAGAAAAGAAAAAGCTTGTTTGGTTGTTTTATGGGTTTTGTGTGTTATGTACATGAAAGTAAGTGTATTATCTACATGATCCTACTATATACAAGCAATATAAACAAGATTAACCAAGAATTATAGGGGGGTTTATAGGAACACACCTACTTAGAGGATGCGGTCTTCCCTAAATGTTTACCTTCTTTTCCTCCATAATCTTCTAGGTCGGTGGTTGATCAGTGGTTGATCGGTGGTCGTCAGTTCCTCGCACTCTTAGCCAAGAACCCAAGAACAACCTACTTAATGGATGTGGTAATCCCCAAGTGGCTAACCTACTTTCCATATTTGCTCATCTTGGCTCGATGTTGATCAGTGATTATCGATCCTTGAAGTTCTTGTTCTAATAAGTTTAAGAAAACCTTCCTCAATAAGCCTTCGGTAGAATAACACGTGTTATTTGAGAAATCATTTCGAAAGGCCTAGGACCCCGAGAGAGTTTCCCGAGTTTAGAGAGAGAAATTAGGCATTCAAGACTTGCAAAAATAAGAAGGTTGACCCTGTATTTATAGGCTTAGGAGGCTACGCACTAGCCAATGTACAAGTCAATTATTCAAGGTCTTCCCTAGGTAGTGTTTGTCCTAGGGGGCTTCTTGCCTTGTCTTCGTTTGGTTTGTCCCAGAACTAATTTAAGGGAGAAGGTTGGATTCTCAAAGATTTGGTAACGATTACCAAATTTTTTTCAAAGATTTGGTAATGATTGGCCATCATTACCAATGATTTCCAATCATTACCAATCATTACCTCTCCACCAATGAAATTCTTTGCACAAGGGTACATTATGACTTGATGTGATGGATCCGATTTGGTTTAGGGGCTAAATACACGTTAGATCCACTATTTTGGTTTGGTCGTCATAAATGCATCCAAGGAGCATTGTATCTAGTACTTAGATGTCACTTTACTTTTAATTCAAAGTAATGAGTCGTAACTTGGAGGGAACTCCAACGGTTGGATTCGGATGGAATCGAGTTAACTTTCCTTGTAACCGTTAGTTGGTTTCCAAGTTTCCTAGTTACCCATAGATATTTTCTTGAAAATATCTACATCGTTTGAACCTAGGCATACCATGTCATCCCAAGCTTTCAATTCTTTATATGTATTTAATGCATTGCTTGGAGGCTACTCATCCGCTTTGGTTTCAGTAACGGGTCGTCAAGATTCAAGGCTTTTGGTCATTTTCTAACATATTTAACTTAACATATCTAGAACCCTTGAATGTGATCTTTAAATTTCATCCCAATCATTTAATTCTTTATGGTAAGGGCATTCAATGCTCATCGAATGCCTTAATTAGATGGCAAACTGAATCGGTTTAGTTTCGATAACAGTTTGTTGTACCCTAAGTGTCTTGGTTCCCTTCCTTTTCCATTTGATAGGAAACTTCTAGGAAGTCTCCTTGGTATTTATAGGACTTGATATTTTGGACTTAAATGATGGCTAGGCCATTGATTGCTTGGGCCTAGGGTGGTTTGTCAAGACTACTTGGATTTGGTGTAAATCCAAGTCAAGCCCAATCCTTAAATCACCTTGTCATTTAGGTCTTTGTCATAACCCTTCCAATTCTTGATTAAAATGTATTTTATTGCTTCTTGGTAGTGGTGGATTTAATAAGCATACATGAAATTGATGTTTTGGGTGTTAAATTTGAGAAGATTAAGGACTTGTAAATATTTCAAGGTCGAGGTGGGTAACTGAGTTAATTGTCTAAAATTTCCTATAATTTAAGCATAGTGACTAATATTTATCTATACTAAATATGACTTGATTAAAATCAAACTTTATTAAAGTCGTTTTAGACCTCCCTAAAACATGAGAATTTCGAGGTTGACCCGAAACTTTTACTTAGATGCATTTTTGTCAAATTCAACAGTTTTGCATTTTTGTTATGTTTTTTGGTTGTTTTTTGTATATTATACAATGTGATCTCAAGTAGAAATTCATTCCCTTTAAACCTAAGTTTAAAGTTTATTTGAACTTGTACTTGATCCGACACTGACTGGACGAGATAAAATACGGTATCTACATAGATAAAGAGAAATGAAAATTATTATTTGGTTATTATGTTGTTTATTAATCCTTGAGATGCTTCCTTTTGTAAGGTTTCAGGGTAATGATATACTGACAGCAAAATTAAATATCTCTCTCCAACATTGTGTCCTAAGTAGAATAGGTTTTTGGCTTTCCTCTATCCTAGGCTCAATATATGCAATTTTGGCTTTTCTTCTACTGCATCCTAAAAATCTCGGTTCCCAGACCTTTAAACCTCTGGCATCCTCCCCGGGGAAACATCCATATTTGGTTGGTGGTCCGAGCAAGAAAAGGTTCGTATCCGAATCCCAGGGGATGCAACACTTAGCCTTGCTTCTACTAACTTGTTTTTCTAACTTAAGGGTTTTCAGGGCTTAAATCGACGTAATGACCTCATCGACGATAGTCCCTACTGCCGCTCTCTCTATCCCTAAGAGGGTTACGGCTTGTGTTTTTCATCAATTGTATGCAATGCAAAGTGAATGCTCATGCGTTGGAGAGAGTATACAGTAACGTAAATGCATAAATGTAAAGACAATATTTAATTACAGTATTTAAAGACAGTAAATGTAAATGCAGAAAATAAAGATTGTAATATGTATGGATGTTGATATATACACATGAAATGATATGCTTAGTATTTATTTTGTCATTATTATTATTATTATTATTATTATTATTATTGTTGTTGTTGTTGTTGTTGTTGTTGTTGTTGTTGTTGTTGTTGTTGTTATTGTTGTTGTTGTTGTTGTTGTTGTTGTGATTGTGATTGTTGTTACTATTATGTTATTGGTAGGGAATTGTTTATACTTGAAATTAAAGACATAATGCTTGGGTGTTACTAAACAGTGAATATGCATTTAGACTCCAACTAAGCTTGACTCTCTTATGAAGTCCCTAGTGGAGTTGCTAACTGACGCACCCCGGATTTTGATAGCGGGAGAAGTAGA
This sequence comes from Eucommia ulmoides, assembly GCA_016647705.1. NCBI lineage: Eukaryota > Viridiplantae > Streptophyta > Magnoliopsida > Garryales > Eucommiaceae > Eucommia > Eucommia ulmoides. Next base: position 41,312,393 of record CM028330.1, read on the forward strand.
GAATAGGGAAGATGATGAAAACAAGTTTTTGTTCCTCCCTCTCTAAGTCCTCTAAATCCGTTCATTTTATTAAACTGGCTTTTCAGTTGGTTTTCTAATCGTCGGTTTTGAAAAACTTCGTGGGCTGGGATTTTACGTAAAAAACAGAGCCGCCAGCAAGCATGGGGTTAAATGGTATGTTAGGTCACCGTGATTTTGGAAATTCATTTTTCCTTCTAAAATGGCCTTTTTTTTTTTTACTTCTCTAGGTCTATGTACCAGAGATATTCATTTAATTTGAGAATCTATTATGCTTGAGGAAGGTACTAGACACCCCAAGACACCCGTTCAAAGACGGTACCTTAGTATAAATAGATATTCACTGTAAACGGTATCCAAGTAGTTTTCTTTGGTTGCTTAAACAAAAATAATTATCTTTTTAAAGTTTTCGGTCTTTTTATGTTGTTTTGCATGATGTAATGTAAAGCAAGTAGATACTATAGCTAGTACTAGTCATCGACACCCAATAACAGTTTATATACAGACATAAATGTAAATATGCAAGCTATACTAAATGAAATGCAAACTAAGACTAAATTGTTTGGATATGCAACCAAACTTGCATGTGGATTACCTATGTATCTCGAATGAGAATCAAGTCTTTAAGTAGTTGGTTCTAGTAAGGTAAAGGATATGGTTTATTATTAAAGTTGTGACTGAACCCTTATGGGTTGCCTACGTACTTTTGGTAGTTACCAAAGATCAAGTCAGACATAGTTCATTCTTGTCTCATTTAAAAGATATGGTTTGTGTTGTTAAAGGTGTGATCGAACTTACATGGGCTTCCTTCGTACTTTGGATGGTTACCAAAGATCAAGTCGAATGTATTTTAGTGTTGTTACATTTAAGGAAAGAGGTTTATTATTAAAGGTGGGACTGAACCCACATAGGTTGCCTATGTACTTTGGGTGGTTACCAAAGATCAGGTCGAATGTAGTTCAGTCTAGTTAGGGTAAAGAAAAATGGTTTATTATTAAAGGTATGACCGAACCTGAATGGGTTGCCTACGTACTTTGGGTATTTACCAATGATCAGGTCAAACATAGTTCAATGGTTATAGTTAAAAGCTAGTTCGGGTTGGTTTGATTTTAGTTAATGATTAGTTATTGTTTAGTTGATTATCAGTTGGTTTTGGTCTTGAACAACCTGAATCACAACCTCAATTAGTTATTATTAGTTGTTTTTAAAGTTGTGAACAACCTAAATCACAACCTTAATTAGGTTTATTATTAATTTCATTTTAAGTCTTGTTGATGTTCTTAATGTTCTTGAAATAGTTTTGTATGATTTTTAAATGCTTGGAATGATTTATGTATGATTTGAGCATAGTTTGGGTATTATAGTGATCATTAATTGTTTATTTGGTTGTTTTTGCAAGATTAAGTATTTGTTGTGATTGATTATGAGTTATGTGAGTTATATACTTGGAATTAAATAGTGTTAACTATATGCTTCTACTATATACAAGTAGTATATACAAGATTAACCAAAGAACATAGGGTGTTTTATAGAAACATATCGACATAGGGGATGTGGTCTTCCCTAACGGCATGTTTGGTTGGACGGAATAGAATGAGGGTGGAATGGAATGGAAGAAGTAATAGAATGAGAGAAAGAATGGAATGGAATTGTGAATGGAATCACTATTCCATTCTCTTGTTTGGTTGGTATGAAATTAAAGAAAGAATAGAATAATGAAATATAGTAAAATTTCCGTTTTGCCCTTATAAAATTATTATTCCATTCTCTTCTTAGTTGGTTATAATAAAATTTTGTTATATTTTACTATTCTATTCTTTTTCTCATTTTATTATATTTCACTATTCAACTCAATTTTAAGTTTTTGTTCTCTAATTTCTATTTTTGTTCTCAATTTTCAGTTTCTATTCTTTAATTTCTGTTTTTGTTCTCAATTTTTAGTTTCCTTTTTCAATTTTTCGTTCTCTAATTTTCTATTTTTGTTCTCAATTTTCAGTTTATGTTCTCAATTTTTTGTTTTTGTTCTCAATTTTCTGTTTTTATTCTCAATTTTCGGTTTCTGTTTTCAATTTTCTATTATCCAATTTTATGTTTTTGTTCTCAATTTTCTATTTTTGTTCTCAATTTTTTGTTTCTATTATCTAATTTTATATTTTTGTTCTCAATTTTTAATTTTCGTTCTCAATTTTTCGTTCTCTAATTTTATATGTTTGTTCTCAATTTTCAGTTTATGTTCTCAATTTTCTATTTTTGTTCTCGATTTTATGTTCTCTAATTTTATGTTTTTGTTCTCAATTTTTAGTTTATGTTCTCAATTTCTTGTTCTCTAATTTTCTATTTTTGTTCTCAATTTTCGGTTTATGTTCTCAATTTTCTGTTTCTATTTTCAATTTTCAGTTTTTGTTCTCAATTTTTTAGTTCTATTCTCAATTTTTTGTTCTCAATTTTCTATTTCTATTCCCAACTTTCTGTTCTCTAATTTTAATTTATGTTCTCTAATTTTTGTTTTTGTTCTCAATTTTCAAGGCCTTAATTACAGGGGCTATCATGTAATTTAAGATATTGATTCCATTGGGTTGGAATCCTATTCTACCCCATCTCAAATGGAATCCCATTCCCAATTTCATTCCATTGGAGAACCAAACAACGAAATAGGAATCGAAGGCGGAATGCCATTCCATTCCGCCCTCGATTCCATACAACCAAACATGTCGTAAGTGTTTACCTCTTTAATCTTCTTTGTCGGTGGTTGATCGGTGGTCATTGATTCCTCGAGTTCTTAGCCAAGAACCCAAGAACACCCTAGTTAGGGGATGTGGCCATCCCTAAGTAGCTAATATCATTTCCTCATTGATTCTCTTTGCTCGGTGTTGATCGGTGGTCATTGATCCTTCAAGTTCTTGTTCCAAGAACTTCAAGAACACCTTCCAAGATCGGATTTCAAAAGAATAACAACATGTTATTTGAGAAATATGCTTGAAAGGCCTAGGACCCAAGAGAGTTGCTCGAGTTTAGAGAGAGAAGTTAGGCCTTCAAGACTTGCAAAAATGAGAGGGGAGGCCCCGTAATTATAGGTTTGGGGGCCTGCACATTGGCCAATGAGCAAGCTAATCTAGGTTGTTCCTTGGTGAGTGTTTGGCCTAAGGGGCTAGTTGGCTTGCTTTGATCTTGTGTGGCTTGGAACGAATTTAGGATGGAAGGTTGGATTCTCAAAGATTTGGTAGTCATTGGAAATCCTTACCAATCAGTAGCTATTCTCCAATCAAATTCCTTGCACAAAGGTGCATTTATGACTTGATGTGATGGATCCGGTTTGGTATAGGGCCTAAGTACTGGTTAAATCCACTATTTCGGTTTGGTTATCATAAATGCTCCCAAGGTGCATTGAACCTAGTCTTGAGGTGTCACTTTGCATTTAATTCTAGGTAATGAGTCATTGCTTGGTAAGCAATCCTACAGTTGGGTTTGTATGGAATCAGGTTAACTTGGCTTGTAATCGACGGTTGATTTCCAAGTCTCCTAGTTACCCTTAGATATTTTGGTAAAACTATCTAGGTTTAATGTATCCACCCTTTCCATGTCATCCATAAGAATTTAATGCTTGATTGGATCTGAATTTAAAGCATTTCTTGGAGGCCACGCATCCAGTTTGGTTTCTATAACGGGTCGTCACGATTCAAGGCTTTCGGTTGATTCTAAGATAGTTTGTTTAAAATATATAGATACATTAAATTTGGTATTGATATGTCATCCCAATAATTTAATTATTGATGGGATGAGCATTCAATGCTCATTGAATGCTTTACTTAGGTGGCAAACCGAACCGGTTTTGTTTCGATAACGGTAGGTTGTACCTTAAGTGTCTTAGTTCTCCTCCATAGCCATTTGGCAGGAAACTTCTAGGAAGGTTCCTTGATTATTATAAGGATTCATTTGTGGGCCTTAAATTATGGCTAGGCCCTTGATGCATTGGGCCTAAGGTGGTTTGTCAAGACTACTTGGATTTGGTGTAAATCCAAGTTAAGCGCAGTCCTTAAATCACCTTGTGATTTAGGGCTCTGTCATTAGCTTTCCAAGCTTGATTACGGTCTTGTGGATTGTTTCTTGGAATTATTTTGTTTTGGTATGCATGAAAGAAGCAATTATTTTTGGTGTTAAATTAATAAGATTCAAGGTTTGTAAATATTTCAAGGTCGAGGTGGGTAACTGAGATAATTGTTTGAAATGTCCTATAATTTAACGGTAGTGAGTAATATTTATCTATACTAAATATTATTTGATGAAAATCAAACTTTAATAAAGTCATTTTAGACCTCCTTAAATCCTAGGAATTTCGAGGTTGACCCGAAACTTTTACTTAGCTGTATTTTGTCAAATTCAACAGTTTTGTATTTTTGTCATATTTTTGGGTATTTTTGTATAGTGTATAGTGTGATCTCAGGTAGAAATTCATTCCCTTTAAACCTTAGTTTAAAGTGTATCTAAACTTGTACTTGATTCGACACTGACTGGGTGGGACAAAATGCAGAGTCTACAGTAGTGTAATGCGACCAGTAGTGTAATGTAACCAGTAGTATAATGCAACCAATAGTGTAATGCAATAGTAGTGTAATGCAACAGTAGTATAATTTTATAATTCCGGCCAATTAATAATATAATATAATAGTGTAATCATCATCGCCAAGCCTTATAGGATCATATATATCGCCCTACTCCAGGAATGCAGATATACAAGAATCAGATATGTCACCATTCTTCCAGTAATAGTCTTCCAAGGTTGATTGTTCATCAACCTTCGAAGTACACAATGGTAGAAGTGATCAATCGTTATCCTCCTCGAATACTCAAGGATCAGGTATGTCTCTATCCTTTAGGATAGATTTAAATACATGTCTTTATATTTCATGTCTAGCATAACAAAATGTTAGTGTCTTCTTCTTTGTCATTACGAGTAAACTCGTATGACAAAAATGATCAATTGTAGACACTGCATTTTGTCCTACTCAGTCAATGTTGAATCAAGTACAAGTTCAGATAAATTTTAAACTTAAGTTTAAAGGGAATGAATTTCTACCTAATATTACACTATATAATATACAAAAATGCCCAGAAAAACATGATAAAACACAAAACTGTTAAATTTGACAAAATACAGTTAAGTAAAAGTTTTAGGTCAACCTCAAAATTCTCATAATTAAAGTGGTTCTAAAATGAATTTATTAAATTTTTATTTTAGTTAAATCATATTTAGTATAGATAAAAAATTAGCTACTACCCCTAAAATATAGGATATTTCAAACAATTACTCCAGTTACCTACCCTGACCCTGAAACATTTACAATCACTGAATCTTGTCAGTCTAGAACCAAAAAGAATTATTTTAATTATGCATATTATTTCAAATCCCAATCAAAAATAATCCAAGAGACCTTAATCAAGGCTTGGAAAGGTCATGACAAATCCCTAAATCACAAGGGTGATTAAGGGGATAGGCTTGATTTGGATCTATACCAATTCAAGCTTGTCTTAACAAAAGCACCCTAGGCCCAATAGATTAAGGGACTAGCCATCATTTAAGGCCCACATAAGGAGCCTTAAAATTACTAAGGAACCTCTGATAGGTGTGATCTACCTACGTATTTACAAACCGGTTTTGTTAGTTTTAGAGTAGTTTATAGTTATTTTTATATGTTTTAATATGTTTTTATTCTTTTTGTATTAAAATAGGTACGTGGGGTGAAAAGGTATAAAATCGGAGTATAAACGATAAGATCAAACCAAAAGCGGTCAAAGAACGGTAGAAAAACAAGCTCGGAGGCAAAACTGTGAAACAAGCCCACCACCGCGGTGGTGAAGATGCCGAGAAAGACCAAAAGGCTACTGATGGACCACCGCCTAGGTGGTGAATCTCACTGCCTAGGCGATAAACCAGCAGAAAGTTTTTCCAAAGCCATCGCTTTCTTCATCGCCGCAGCGATCACCAACCGACATACTCACCACCGCGGCGGTGGTCTCTACACAGTTTAGATATTTTGTTTGATATTTTTGAGCCTATAAATACCCTTCTCTCATTTTCTCTTACGATCTCTTCGGCCCCTAAGGCCTTAGGCTATATTTTAGGGTTAGGATAAGGGATTTTTTAGGGAGAGCTCTCAACCCGAGGTGGAGGATGAAGAGGGAAGCGATCGTTTGACGGTTCTAGCAGCTATTATTCGGATATTGGCTAAGTCGCTCATTTCTTCTCTTTGTTTTCTTTATTTTGGTAGTTGTTGAGCATGTTTAAGCCATTTTATATTATATACATAGTTATGGCCATTGGCTAAATATAGGTTGTACAGGGATTATTAATATAATGAATTTGTTGTTTAATTGAGTTTGTGTTTTATTTGCGGTCGTTCTTCATTATTTTGATTGTGTGTTACATATTGTTTGTTTATCATATTATGAGAATATGGGGTTTAACAAATCCCAGATTTGGACTAGAATAAATGAACACCACGATCCAACAACCCGGTCGGGAGTTGGATTGTGGATAATTGATGACGTTGGGGCAAGACTCACATGACCTAGAGTCGTCAGACGTTGAGAGGGACTTTGGCATTGACGTGAAGTCACGTATTCTCTCGTCTTACACTCGGGAGAGATGATGGGAGAATTTTAGAACTGAGATTGTCGATAGGGTAAACATAACGCGATAATCCAATAACTTGGGAGGGAGTTGGATTGTGTGCAATCGATGACGTTGGGAAAAGACTCACGTGGCCTAGGGTCGTTAAGACATTGAGGGGGACTTCAGCATTGACACGAAATCGCGTATTCCCCCATCATACACTCGGGAGAGGTGCCAGAGGAGTTTACGAACTGAGATTGTCAAATTAGTCGAACACCATTAATATCAACTAAAACGAGATCGAACACGTATTCGTAAATGAAACTAATCCCTAGACAACCTATTCTCTCAAAACTATCTCAATATAATATTAGTATAGTTAAATTAGTATTTTAGTATTAGTATTAATTAATTAAAATCCATTTTTGTTGCCTAGATAAAGTCGGGTTATGACAATTGCGGTACTCGATAGTAATCTCAACCAATCCCTGTGGATATGATACCCAACCATAATGTCCATTATACTAAAACTTGATCCGTATGCTTGCGATGAAAGTGGCAGCACTAAATTAGCGGCCACCAAGTTTTTGGCGCCATTGCTGGGGATTGGATTGAGTTACCATTGATATTGTGAGTAAATAAATTGATTTTAATTTAGTCATTTTTTAGTGTATATAATTTTCTTGGTAGTTTTGTTTTTGTTTTCCTGCAGGATGCTTGAAGATGTTAGATCGACAGGTACTCTTGCGTTTCGTTCATTGAAACATCTCGCCAGTCTTGAGGGCATGTGTCGGGCCAAGGATAATAAACCAAGCGCTTCTTGGGAGGCAACCTAGGGTCACAAATAAGTTAGATACATGTCCATCGACTTGAGTCAGAGGAGAGATTCTCTCGCCTCCCAAGTACGTGTTCTAAACCCCCGTCTTCAATATTATGCTATATTCTGTCTATTGGGATCACTAACGGGTCGTTTTAGGCAATGCCAGTGATAAGTTGGTGGTGATGTGTTAGTATGTTTTAAATATGTGTTTAGTCAGAATGTTTTACTATTTTTACCGTGTACATGCTTGTTTAGGATTAGTTGTTTAGTTTAGCTATTGTTTTGTGTTGAGTTTTGACGTCATCTGGGCCTTTACCTGATGATGATTCTCTACCCTGATTCATTATTGAGGTCGAGCGTAATGCTCATTCATGTGTGTTCTGTGTGCTTAACGTATTGTCTTAGTAAAAGTTATTGTAGATCCTAAATGCACGAGCACGTAAACTCAATATAACACTATCTAATTGATTTGAAACTGATTATCCTTCACTCAATTTCATAACAATAGGGATTCTAGAAGTTCATTTGGGGGAAATTCGAGGCAAAATCCTAGGCGAGGTTGTTTAGGAGATATAATTTAGGCATCCATTTAATCGTTTAAGCCTTTTGGAGCCTACCATACAATATCATTATCCTTCGTTTCCCTGTCGAAGCCTAAAACCCATTTCAATTCTGAACACTTGACAAATACCCTAGCCGATTAATTTTTGTCCAAACCTATATCGCCAAATTAAAGGCACAATATGAGTGAATCAAGTTATCATTTCGCTACTTGATGTGAGCGGTTGGGTTTAGGGCGAACTTTTAAATTGGTTTGGTATTCGAGTACTCGCTTGTCGTATGTCATTCATATTTTTACACACTCCTAAAATTGTAGAAATTTGTATGAGTTTGGGGGTGTGTTACTTAATCCTTTTTGCACACTCCTAAAATTTAAAAATTAGAACGAGTTTGGGGGTGTGTTATGAAAAAAAAAATTACGTTTCTTTTTTACATGACAAGTGAGTACGACATTCTTAAACGTATGTTCGGGGTTATTTCAATTATATCTATGGGGTTTAGAGAGTGAGAAAGAGCCAAGCATGTGCCTCGGTATCGTCACGTTAACGACGATTAACCTGTTTTGTATTTTCGAAATACCCGTGGCCATTATTCCAAAACTGAACCAAGCCCTAATGATCTTCATGAACCTCCAAGCCTACATTAGTGTAGAATACATCCCAGGTTTGGCGTATGGATTCCCTATACCTAA